>JAOTOL010001663.1:2362500-2580000 GCA_034440575.1 Imbricaverruca yamaguchii
GCATCCGACATGGGGTTTGTCCCCGCCCCTCCTCCCATTCCCCAGCCACCACTTCCTCAGCCACCACCACAAATGCGTCGGGACACGAATGCTTTGTACAGTTGCTTGGCTTTGTTTGAGAGACACTCCTTGGCGTCCATTCTCCAGGCTGGCGCGACGTCATTGTACCGGAAATTGTACCGATGTACCGCCTCGCTGCCGATCGGCAAGAGGTACACACGACACAATGTCATTGGCTACTACTAAGACACGTCGGTGACACTGAATTCTGGGCGTATTTATATTTCTTGGCTATCGCCAGGTGAAATTCGGAGGTCCAAGCAACTTGTCAACCAGACAACATCAAATAATAGCGTGCCAACCATCAAACAGCCAGATAGTCTCTACCAACCAGTGCAGAGCTGTGGTGTGTTGATGTCATTAGTCGGTGATGTGGTGATGTCGCCGTCAGTCTGTGATGTGGTGATGTGACCCCCGCCCCCTCACCACCCATCTCCAGCCTGCAGTGCTTTGACTGGCGGTAAGGCACCAGTCGTGTTTCCACGCGCGCCACGCCGACCTCTGGGGATTCGGTAGTGTGGCAGCGTAGCACTATCGGACATCTCTGTCACGTTCTCGGGACGACAGCGTCGCATTCCCTGGACGGCCAGCCGGCCGCGCTGGGAGCCGCGCCGGTGACGACCGTGGCGGGGAGGCGACAGCGGTAATTGACGCGACCCATTACCGCCAGTGTTGGCGACGCCGGTCCGTCCGGCGGGACGGTAGCGCCCGCGCCCGCCAAATTAACGGTAACTGTGCAGCGGTGGCGGCGACGGCTGACGTGCGGCGGCCGTATTGACGTCCAGCTGGTCCGGCTCGTGCTGCCCGGAGAAATATCGATCGTCGACCGACGGCGTGCGGCTCCCGTCCGGGCGAACTCGTCTCCCCTCGAGGTGTCGACGTATTTATGGCGCATCGACGCTTTAGATGTTTTGGATGGACGCGGTAGAATTCATGGGTTTATTGGTATTTTCCTCTCGAGTAGCTACTGCTTTCTTGGGCGAATGGGTAGCCTTTCTCAGTTTCCCCTCATGATGTAGCTTCCTGGGTATCATCGGGCACACCAGCGTGTGTTTAACATTATGGTGCTTAGCATCATTGAATTGTGTGAGTGCTTACTTGCATTCACACAATTAAATGAGCTTAGACAAAAAAAAATAGGCCAGGGCAAACAATCGTGTTCACAGTGCTACATGTAGAAGAACACCACCTGGACATGGATAATAGAATAGCGCATGCCAAGCGAGTACGGGCAAGGAAAGGGAGTGTTCCACCGAAGGTACGGCTAGCAGTAAGGACACTAAATGTTAGCTGCACGGATTGCTTGAAGTGCCGCTATAGACAGAGGTGAACGGTGAAGAATGGCCGAAGATAAACAATGGAGGCAGCATCAGCCGGCAACGGTCGGCCGGGTTACGATATGACCACTGCCGGGGTCCATGGGATGGCCACTGACTGGGTCCATGGGATGGCCACTGATGGGGTCCATGGGATGGCCACTGACGGGGTCCATGGGATGACCAATGACGGGGCCACCCATGGGATAACCACTGACGGGGGCCTCATACTGGTGAGCCAGCTACGGCTGGTGTAAACGGAGATCAAATCAAGTGAAATATTGCTTGGGCAGGATCCAGTTTAAGCCATGACACCGGGGCAGAAGTCGATCTGGGAGTGTGGAGGTGGTCACAAGTACCTAGACTTTGCATATCCTAGTGGGTAGTGTGCCTGTCTCCCAACCGTAAGATTCTGGGTTCGACCCTTGCTGTCTGCCCGGAATTTCGGCTTGCCGCAGTAATTCGGTCGAAGGAGCGGCCACCTGCAGCAGGGAGCACAACCTTCAGGAGGGAGCACGAATTTCAGGAGGGAGCACCACCTTCAGGAGGGAGCACAACCTTCAGGAGGGAGCACGACCTTCAGGAGGGACCATGACCTTCAGGAGGGAGTACAACCTTCAGGAGGGAGCACAACCTTCAGGAGGGAGCACAACCTTCAGGAGGGAGCACAACCTTCAGGAGGGAGCACAATCTTCAGTAGGGAGCACAACCTTCAGGAAAAAGCACGACCTTCAGTAGGGAGCACGACTTTCAGGAAGGAGCACAACCTTCAGGAGGAACGCGGCTCTATGTTCCGTCAAAGAGCAGTTTATCTTTTCCAATGTTGTCGGTCTCCACACCAAACAAAGTCTCGAAAACACATCAGTAGATAAAGCGGCTGGAGTCCCAACCAAGTCTCCAAAGATCATGGCTGGGATTATGGATCGGAATTCTTTGAAAAGGAGAATGATGAGACTTTCATCTTGAAGAGGATAATTTACCTCTGTTTCTGACATCACGAACCGCCTTTTGCAACTCCAGTTATTTCCGGGCATGTTTACCAAACTGCACCTAATAAGTTTTCGGTCATTTTTCAAACAACCCCATTCGTCTCTGAAGCTCTCGGAAAGTGCAAGGTACTGACTGGATGACCAACATCCAGGAAAAGGCCAGGCAGGAAAAGACCTCGAACCCTGCCATAGTAGGCGAACCGACCGCCAAACGTTCTCCTGGGAATCGTGTGTATGTTTCCCGCTTCCACAGAGTAGCGTTTTCATGTTCCCCGCTTTCGCTGGACCGATGCTATACTCGTGACTGTTCGCCCATCGGGGTGGACGACCATGCGGGACTGGAGAGGAGACGTGGCGACGTCCACGCCCCAGTCGGCCCATGTGGGTGGCGCTGTGGCGCTTCTGGCGGGCCAGACTCGCGTGCGGCGCCGTCGACAGAGACAGAGCAGCATTCCTGTTCGCTGCATGCGCCGCGCCGCGCCCTCTGTGGGCCGCCAGTCCCACCCGAGCTGTTGGTGCGCCGCCTCAGCCAGTGGGGAGTGTCGCTTACCACGTACAAGCAAACAGGTGGTCAGTTCTGAACGGAAACATAACAGCTGGCCGGCGCACCTGCCGTCGGATGGGCGCAAAATGACCGGCGTAGTCGACCGTCGACGCGCTCTGAACCATCGGCCGTCGGATGGGCGCAAAATGACCGGCGTAGTCGACCGTCGACGCGCTCTGAACCATCGGCCGTCGGATGGGCGCAAAATTACCGGCGTAGTCGACCGTCGACGCGCTCTGAACCATCGGCCGTCGGATGGGCGCAAAATGACCGGCGTAGTCGACCGTCGACGCGCTCTGAACCATCGGCCGTCGGATATCGCGAAGCCACCGCGGAATCGATCAATGGCCCTAACAAAGCACCGCCCCGCGAATGTGCCTTTGTTGTTTATTTTGTTGTTGTTGGAGCCCCGTGCCCCTCGCAGCTCACGAGCGCGCCGTCCACCACAGCGCATTCAACACCTGTAGCCGGCTGCTGCCGCAGGTGTGTTTATTTGCCAGCTGCTCTGTACGTGCCGTCTAATCCGGCCCTTCCTGCTCGACGCGATTCCGGCGCATTATCGGTGACGTCACGGTGATGTAAGCTGGGCTGGTCTGCTGCAGGTGTGCAAGGGCGTCATGCAGCCTCACGTTAGCGGCGCACCCGCTCTATTTATATCGTGACTATTCTCTTACACGAATGCATGGACGGCGGTGCTGACTGATCTAGGTGGGGGTAGGGGTAGGGATGGGGGACTGGAGGGATGTGCCCCTCCTCCGAAAGTGATTTCGTGTTCCTCCAGAATGCTCGAGTGCACCCCCCCCCATTACTTAACGAGTTTATTTTTCGGCGGACTGTACCCCTCAGAATAGAAAAAGCGCCCCTCGGAGAAAATAATGACGCTCTCCAGAGCAAGTGTCCCCTCCCCTCCCACCCCGATGTAAATGTCCGGATCTGGCACTGGTCGTACAGTATCTGAAACTGAAGTTCTGTGTGGGTGCGAAGCCGAGTGGTTTTTCCAATGGCGGTCTGTCGGCATCATGTGCTATGTAAGACATAGCGGTTCAATGGTCCGACCAGACAAGATCCTCGCCGCCGGTAATTCCCGCATGGCGACAAAACGGAACTGTGCTCTGAAGCTTTCAGCACGGTCTGGCCGTGTCTACCTAGGACGCTCTACCTGGGAATTGTGACTGGTTTGACCCTGTCTACCTACGACACTCTACATGGGAATTGTGACGGGTCTCACCGTGTCTACCTACGATGCCTTCTTTGGCATCGTTCCAAAGTGGTCAATGCGAATATGCTGGAATTGATGTGAGCTTGCCATGGTCATCAGCTGTGAATTGGCACCGGGAGCGTGCATCGGCCGATCAAGCTCGATGCCACTCTGGCTCACCCGTTGTGAGGTGACCGCTGCCGCCTGTCCGGTGGTGTTTGAACCGGCTGACAGCCTGATGTGGCTGACAGCGACTTGCAAATGCCACGATTACCATAATGGTCTGCAGCAGCGGTACAATGCATGACCTCAGTCGGTCAATGCGATGCGACAGTGCGACACATGGCGAGTCAAGCGACAACGCGACACAGTCTGGCCCCAGTTGAAAGGCGATGATTTCCAATTTTAATGGGTCAACAATGACACACCCAGTTTGCAATCAATGCAGTGGATCACCGGCCAAAAAATGGCCAGTTTTCACTGCGGCCTGAAGACCCGGGGAATCAATCGACAAATCATTTCACACGTGCCATAATTGCCGACTATTCTTTGTCTCAGCGATGTGTGCGAGGGAACAAGGAGGGAACGCGACATGTGTGCCAGAAGTGACCGGAGATCGGGACATCGACAGATCCCGAGTGAGTCCAAAGCCCAGACGTATCTGAATCTCCCAAGGAACCCGAATCCTGCGCGAACCCCAGCATATCGGACTGGTCGATCTCTGCCATTAGTGTGTGTAACGAGCCCGGAAATGAGCAGCTGCGGCCCTGGCCGGTTGTGCTGCGGTCGCGCTGCCGTCGGTGGGGGGGGGGGGAGGGCAGCGGTGTCTGCGGTGTGACTGTAGTCAGAGGGGGGGGGGGGGGTCAGGCAGATGTGGCTGGATGGCTGTCAGCGACCAACATTCTACTACAGAGGGTCTTCCGCCCTGCTGGAGCCCCGTTGCACCATGCTGGCCGTGTATGCACTGTCTGCGAGATTCTGACGTCAGCCGGGTATGCCCTCCCTGAACGGGCCCTCCATCTGCTGGGCGGGCTCTCCTTTCACGGGC
This sequence comes from Imbricaverruca yamaguchii, assembly GCA_034440575.1. Lineage (NCBI taxonomy): Eukaryota > Metazoa > Arthropoda > Thecostraca > Neoverrucidae > Imbricaverruca > Imbricaverruca yamaguchii. The sequence continues at coordinate 2,367,656 of JAOTOL010001663.1, forward strand.
CTCCCGCTCTCCCTCTCTCTGGAGGGCAAGCCATCTCTCTGCCGGTCGAGTCCGTCCTCTGAAGGGCGAGCCGTCGCTCCTCAAGGCGGGTTTTTCCTCTAGATGGCGAGCCGTCTCTATGCAGGGTGACCCTCCCTATCCACGTGTAGCGCCGGTCAGGACACCTCACACAGGACCGCTGGGAAGAGCCTGTCCTGCTGTGGTTGATGTGCCGCACACTGTTGGTCTGGGTGGTCTTCACTGGGTGGTCTTCACTGTGTATAGGTCATACTAACCGCACTCGAGTGTGTCCATTGTTATGAGGAATCATTACCTGCGGTAGTTCAGATTGGCAGAGCTGTCGACTCTCATGGCCTTTCTTGTTCTTCGTGTCTGATTCCAATGGCGTTGTTCTTATTATATGAGTGTATATATATCGCAGTTATGTGGACAATCTCTGAGATGCATTATCGCTGGTGGATTTTGTTAGGATAAATTTACAATTTCTCAACCCCGTGGTCGCAACCTTCGCAACCACTTCCATTTTCACTTCTTCACTCATTCGCATTCCCATAGCGAGGCTACAAGAACCCTGTCTGTACCTGTTACATTTTTTCATCAAGTACACTATTTTTCGGGACATTATCTCTGTTTTCACCACAAATAGGTGAATGATGCTGCTGGGCAATGTTATAATGCTATGTTTCCGCTCTGCCGCATGGAGCAAAAGGTATCAAGTACCTGGGTATGCTCATTTTCTGGTGTTTCCGTCAAGTGGCAATAAATGCCAGCCGTGGAAGAAACCAGAGGCGATTCTAGAGCACGCTACTATATTTCGCGTCACCTGTATGACTGCAAATTAATGACAAGCCCCAATTAGATGGGTAATCCCAAGCCCATGATTATTTTAAAGAAATATTGTCTTGGATACAAAAAAAAACGGACATTATACTATCGGAAGCTATTTGTCGGGAGATTATGTTTCCCAAGTCCTGAAGTTCACATTGCCAATATAATGTTGAACCGCTACACCCACGACCACGCATACCTGTCTCATCCTCAGCCTCACCCATTCCCCATCCATCTTCTCAAATGCACCTCGCGCCCTCAGTCTTGCCCACAGTAGCACCTTCGGCAGCATATGCTATGGCAGCAGCAGTAGGTTGCCGCCGCTGAGCTGGACGGCCTTCAGGATACGTGGTGGGAGTTGGCGTTCCGTTGCTGCGGACTCCGTGCAGTATGGGTCACACCTGTCTCCGTCACCTCCCCTCTCCCACCCCCACACAGCCGCGTTTGTTTTTCTGGCCGTCACCGACAGCTTGTTGACCCGGTATGTGAGCTTGTCGACACGGAAATACAGCGCGTTATGAGGCGGCTGCTGCAAAGAGATTCCGCCGGAAGCGGTGGCACAGCCCAGGGCGGATCCAGGAATGCTGGCTGGGAGACCTGGTGGTGGCTGCTTCCCCGGGAAAAGTGGCCGTACAGCTCAAGGGCAGATTTAAGAGTTTTGGTCGGGAGACCTAGTGGACGCCGATTCCCCGGGAAAGGTGGTGGTCCAACCCAGGGGCGGATCCATGAATGTTGACCCCGAGACCTGGTGGACGCTGTTTCCCCGGGCAATTGATCTATGCAATTAAGACTGCAGTCGATATTTCACCGTTTTGCATTCAGGGAGGTGTCTCTTTCCGATTAGGTGGGGTGTCGCGTACCTCCACCTCGGTAAATTTACCTACACCACAATCATTGCTGTGTGGAGGGAGTAATTATGCAGTGCAGTGCAGCCAGTAGAGTAAATGTTTTCCTATCCTACTATCTGCCAGAAGCCGGGCTGCGCACAACAGGGCGCTGAGACTGGCTCTGCTGTCGCTCGGTCGTTTCTATCAGAAGCGGGGCTGCTCACAATATGGCGCTGAGACTGGCTTTGCTGTCGCTGGGTCGTTGCAGCAAGAGGTACTTGAAGAAGACGTCGTTCTCCGCGAGCAATGATAGCGGCTCAGTTTTGATAGTGTCGGCTGGTCACGTGTGTCAACAATGAACATTCCTAGTCATGAAGTGCAAGCGCGCACAAAGGAACCGCAACTGTGGCCTTGTCTCAGAAAATTGGCTGGGGAGCAAACCATCCTGTTTTGCTGTGCTGTTTTTCAGATATATTTTACACCATTTCTGAATTTCAGATTCGTTTTGTAGGTATGCGATGATAAAATGCAAGCTGCTATTCGCGCTGCTTGAGGTCAGCGTCGTAGCCGAAGGGACTTGACATGACCCGGAGTGACACAGGAGAAAGTGAGGCGGGACGAGGGCCCTACTGAGGGGACAAATCACTTTCGCACTTGACGTGTTCTATGCTGTCCCGACTGCAAGCGTGGAGAAGGCGCGCAGGAGGACTGGAGGAGCACACTGAGCAGTGTCAACTTTGTGCCCCGGCTTTCCCGCTAAAATCACAGTCTGGTCGGCCTGATTTTCATGTCACCCTAAGGCACGCTCAGGAATGCTTGGGCAAGATGGGCGAGATAGACGCTCTCTGTGTTCGCTGTCAACTCGTCGCTAAATCCCATCCGCCACCACTACCATCTCCTCGGCCATCAGACAACTTGATGGTCGTACACGTTCCATCACTTCAGGAACTCGTCTCTGCGGTGCGGGTGATATCGCTGTGCGGAATCGCAAGGGAACATTACAGCGATAATTTTTCCCGTGCGCTGGCGTTTGACAAATGGGATATCTCGGAAAAGCTGGCGTCAGTTGCTTGCGATAATGAGCCACGTAACAGACTGGGCTACGCCACAGACGGAGCTACGCCACCGGCTAAGCTACGCCACAGACTTGGCTATGAAACACACTGAACTACGCCTCAGGGTGAGCTACGCAACATACTGGGATGGGCAACAGACTGAGCTACGTAGCAGAGTGAGCTACGTCACAGACTGGGATAGGCAACAGACTGAGCTACTAAGCAGGGTGAGCTGCTTTTCGTCACACCGCAGCGTTTGACCTCGAAACGTTTGACCCCGTATGACCGGGAGAACATCGTGGCTCCAGACAAGAGAGTGCTGCTGAGGAAAAAAGAGACATGTGAAGACTTTTTGCGTCCCAGTGCATGTATTTCAGCGCAATTAGCTCCATTTGGCTGCCATTTACAAAGGAGCGCAGTGCGCCCTGAAAATGGCCCCATTTATGACATGCTTTATCTGTGACTTAAATTTTTGCTTGCTTTGTGAACAGAAGTTCACGGGGAGTATTTCCACATTGATCCCTTGTTCCTAGGCCAGCTAAGAAAAAGGGTACAAGGGTGCAAGATGTAACAACTTGACCTAGGGTGACCTCTGTAGGTCAAACGTCACGGCATGACGCAAAACTGGTTGAGATTCCGCTTGAGTGGTGATGGGTGAAGTGACACACATAGCCGACTCGCAACTAGGGATATAGGTACAGAGGAGCAGAGGGCAGTGTTATGTCTCTGTATTCATCCTACAATTAATTGTGTGCTCCCGGCTGAGTGTTCAGGGGTCCTGATGATGCCTGTCACCAAAGTGGTTGACGCTGTGCGGCCACCTACAGTGAGTGGCCTGGCAGATGTGCCGACCCCAACTCGCGACTCAGACATCCCTTCGGCTTGAGAGCCGGTCAGGTGACCGCCCAGCCGCACACACACCGTATTTGGCATCACCAGCCGCTACAGCCTGAGTGTTGCGTGGCACGCGTTGACTCACTCAGGACGTTCCTGCGTCGGCGGCGGCCGCTTGTGTCTGGCGGACGTCGCGCTATACGCGGCCTTACTTGGCGCACGTGCGTCACCGACTCCGCCGCAGCCGTCATCTGTCACCCTCGGACGAAATGAGCCACACGTCAGCTGACGTCTATAACGGCCGAATCTGTTGGCGCGAGCGCGCCCGACAGACGCAGTTCGTGGCCGTTCTCCGGCCCAGCGTGCGACACGTCGCGACACCTAGCGTAGGTTTGCGGAAACATGGGATGCTAGCGCCATCTATTTCGTATGACTGGTTCTCCATTATTAACATTATCCGCCAGATGTCCCAATGCATCACAAAGCATAGTGGAAGCAACGGTGCTAGGCAAGCATGTCAAGCATGTTAAGCATGTTCATGCAACATGTCACGGTTGTAGAACACAGCGAACAAAGAACACAGCGGCTGTAGCGGCTGAAAACAGCGGCTGCAGAACACGGATCACAGAGGGCAGACAACTTGTGGTTGTGAACTTGTATACGAGCGGACTCTTTTGGCAACAGCCGGTAAAACATTTAGGAAATACATCAGGCACTTTGGGAGGCCAAATCATATTTGACAATCATATCATAATCGAAGGTATACGCGATTCCGGTGCTTCTGCACAACACACTGGAAGTTGAGATGCGTATATCATAAAGCCATGGCACGGGATATGGGACCATATTCTGCGCATGGTTCTGCGCTCTTCCAGAAATTAGGCTCTTCTGAAGAAATGTTTAGCTATTTGACACTGACGTGCGCCATGCTGAATTGTCAAAATAAGTTCCGGTGTGTTGTAACCATTTGCCTCGCAGGCTTTCCGCTCGGGTCCCGGTTCATTGTGACCCTTTGCTCGCAGGCTCCCTCCTTAGGTCCCAGTGTGTTGTGACCCTTTGCCTCGCAGGCACTCCGCTCAGAACCCTATGTGCTGCGGCCCTTTATCTCGCAAGTTCTCTCCTCAGGTCTCAGCCTGTTGTGACACTTTTCCTCGCAGGCTCTCCGCCCAGGCCCCGATGCGTTGTGACCATTTTCCTCGCAGGCTCTTCAGTCAGTTCCGGATATCCACAACGGCTCAGTGACACCTCTCCTGGTGCTGTGTCAATGAGCCGGCCCTTTGATCCGCCCGCGGGCAGGCAGGTCACGTGGCATGATGTATAGGCGTGGGAGTGACCTAAAAGATGTGTGCGGTGGATTGTGGGTAGCAAACCAGATTTATCGTCCATTCCTTCCAGTGGGGGATGATGGGGAGCAAACCAGATTTTTTAGCCACCCCTTCCAGTTACCACCATAAGGTTAATGGCTGAGATCCTAGAAGAGTGAGTTCTCGTGGCACCCCGCCCCCGGCATGTTCCGATACTAGTGGCATGGCCTACAACCGCCACAGGTACCTGACAGAGCTTACACTTGTGTGGGCACGGGGACAGCCACAAACATCCTCCTGTGAGCGGAGACCATAAGAGTACAACAGGGAAAACTAGCTGTAATGAAGGCTGATACACTCCAAACAAAGACGGTTGGCTAAATGGAGCGTGGCAAGGAATTGAAGCACTGCAAACAAGTGTGGTTATTAAGGCGTTAAAAGCGTGACGATCGGACATGGGCGGACCGCGACTCTCGTGTGAACCATAAGACTTTACTTTCGCGGAAGTGGATTCGCTGATTGCTTTTTCTCCATCGCAAAGGACTATTGAAAATATGACGGGACAGGTGTCTGCTAAAGGCTACGAAAGTAGCTTCACTACAGTCCTGTGGGAGGTAGTTTCCTTTTGGTAGTTACTTCCGTTGACAATGCTATGTCTCCAGGTTTTATTTTCTTCTGTTAAAAAATAGGCCTGTGGATCAAGGATTATATGAAATTAACATGCAATCACAAAATGTATTTCCAAACAGTTATTCCGGCGAGGAAGCATGCGGAGCTGGCCGTTAGAAGCGGCCTAAATTCTAATGACCGCATTCTTTTCATCTGATATTACACCGGCTGGGTGCGCCAGAGATAATCAGTGGCAGTGTGCAGCGTCGCAGGAAAATGGCTGGGAAAGAGGACTAGCGGTCCAAAGCGAAGTTTGCAGCCGGCTACTGACAAAGGTCAGGCGAGCTAACATTTCCATTGCATGACGTCATTTGCCAATGCTGATGAGTGAGGGCCACCGCGACAATGCCGCAAAACTGACTGAACATGAGCAAATATCGACCGAGTTGACCTCGTATGGTGGCCCTCAGCAGGCCCATCACACAGCTCCTCGCCCTCCCCCGGTACCGGAACGTCGCACTGACCCGAGGCTAGTAGCTCGTGTCGGATTGTTTGACGACGTGCGTGCTACTTCCGATGACGCCGGCTCCAGCGTCTAATCACCCCCAACGTGACCGGCGTAGTTTATCTGTGCGCTGAACTTGTCCGCCTACCGAATACACCTTTCGACATATGGCTTCTTGAATGGCGATTTTTGGGTCCGTGCGGCGATCCCGCAGGCTTGGTTGATTGGATGGATGGTTGGTTGTGTCCTGGTTGTGGCCACTGGTGGCCACCGGCTGTGGCCGGTTCGTGTCCGATGTGTCCGGTTCGTGTCCAGTGTGTCCGGTTATGAATGGCTGTGTCGGGTTCGTGTCCGATGTGTCCGGTTCGTGTCCAATGTGTCCGGTTCGTGTCCAATGTGTCCGGTTATGGACGGCTGTGTCCGGTTATGGATGGCTGTGTCGGGTTCGTGTCCAATGTGTCCGGTTCGTCTCCAATGTGTCCGGTTATGGACGGCTGGGTCGGGTTCGTGTGCGATGTGTCCGTTTCGTGTCCAATGTGTCCGGTTTGTGTCCGATGTGTCCGGTTATGGCCGGTTGTGTCCGATGTGTCTACCAATTTTCAGCTGTGTCCCATGTGTCCGGACACATGGGACATTGCCCGGCTATGGGTGTGGACTCGGAAACTACACTGCGGTGGTGGTCCGCTTCAGTGTGGCCGATTGGGATGGTCGGTGAGCCGGCAACAGACCAGCGACTCCACGCTCTCTCCCTCTCTCCCTCTCCCCCCCTCTCTCCCTATCTCTCTCCCTCTCCCTCTCCCTCTCCCTCTCCATCTCCATCTCCATCTCCATCTCCATCTCCATCTCCATCTCCATCTCCATCTCCATCTCCATCTCCATCTCCATCTCCACCTCCATCTCCATCTCCATCTCCATCTCCATATCTATCTCCATCTCCATTTCCATCTCCCTCTCCCGCTCTCCCGCTCTCCCGCTCTCCCGCTCTCCCGCTCTCCCGCTCTCCCGCTCTCCCGCTCTCCCTGTCTCTCGCTCTCTCCTGTAATGAACTGTTGCCCTGCCGGGCCGCAGCTGCCCGCGACCGACCGGTACTTCTTGGGATGTTCAAACGCTGGATGAATGGTGTAAGGGACCACAGGTGTTGTAAAGGACCACAGGCTGGTACCAAGGGAGGGGAACGTCCTTGACTGCGCCTTTGCTCGCTGCCGATGACCTGTGACAGCACGTGGCAGCCCGTCATAGCACGTGACAGCCCGTCACAGTCCGTCATAAGAGCGTCGTCAGGGTGACGCCGCGTGTCGCATGGTAATGTTGTGTCGACGGTAAACAACTGACCGCCGCTGCTGCCGTCCACCTCGTGTCAGGGGCGGATACAGTCGATGGGCACTGGGGCATGTGTCCCTTCCCAGGGAAGGATGGCGTTCCTCTGGTCGTGAAAGGCGTCCTCCGAGAAGGTTCGAGTGCACTCCTTCCCATCCATCAACGATTTGTTTGCGACCCTAGGCGCCCCTGCGACGAAGTGTACACCTTTCCTTGTAAATGTCTGGATCCGCTCCTGTCATGTATGTGGCTGAATGGAGATCTGCTTCCGTGTGGAAGGAGGGAGTGATGCCGACAGGCTGGCAGCAGAATATTGCAGGCTCTGTTCAACCACAGTGCACGCTGTCGGCTTGGGTTGACACGAGAACGCTGCATGGCCGGTGCAGTTGATGTGGCCATGACAGATGATGAGGTCGCGATGCGTTCGTGACCTATGATGCGTTCGTGGCCTATGGTAGGGTCGTCTTAATCGTCGTCTAATCAGCTAATCAGCGCTAATCGTGATCGTCGTCTAACAGCGCACCCGCCCTCGGGAGAGGGGTACCCCTTTCGCCAATCCTGCCGTACCTGAAATGAAGCTTCTGGATGGGGAATGCAGCGAGGTGTGCGTCATTCCAACGGTTGCCACTTTTCCTAATTTGGATATTCAGTGGACCTCCGAAGCGGGCGAAAAGTGAACATTTGTAGAAACGTCCAGCCCAGCTGAAAACATCGCCTTTTCAGCCCGGCCACACACATAGCATGTAAGAACTGTACATGACCAAGGACAGATAAATTGTGGAAACGTTGATGAAAAGATACGCAAAAACCCGCAATGAACCACGCCGAAAGTTGACGAGCATCTCGCGCCAGTTTTCCGGTGGTAATGAGAGTCTGGGTGACATGCATCCCCTTTTGGTGGCATGTATCCTACCGGACCTTTGCTTCCGATGGCCTGGATTAACTTCAATAATTGGCCTGCTAATGTGTGCCCCTAATACGTCTGACAAAGGCTGACAGGGGAGCTGTGATCCGAAGGGAGATACAGAGGAACCCCGATCCCGAAGGAGGTGTGCCCTCTCATTATTGGAGGGCATCAGTCATTTGGTGGCGGGAGTCTTCTCGGAATGATTATAATGATTGTTAATAATTACTATCGAGCCTGCAGGCATCCAGAACCGATGTTTGGCTTCGAGTATGGCACGAAAAAACAACGTCCTATCCAAACGAGATGTTTTTCTGTATCCACCCCTGCAATTGTCCCAATTCACGGCGCATGATACTGATATTGATTGGTTCGCTTTTCAGCGTATTTGTTCTTCCGGATTGTGTATGTATATGTGTGCGCGCGCCCGGGTGTGCGTGTGCGAGTGCTCGTGTCGTATTCGTGTGCGTGTGCGTGTGTTTTGTTTTGATTCAGTCTTGACTGCTTGATTTAGTGATGCATAAGTGAAGTTATTCGAATGGATATTGCTTCTCTTTCTTCGTGAATGAATGCGCTTTGACATAGTGTATGGGAGCTCGATATTTGTTCAGCTAAGCAACCATACAAGTGGTAAAATAACAGATAAGGAAGCTAAAAATGCAGCCTGGCACAGTGCACGTTTTTGGAGCGTGGTGGAGATGTCGTGATGGCGTTAAAGTTACCATCTCCGCCGGTTTTTAATTGGCCGCAACTCCCGTACTGTGTCAGCTGCACCATGTGCTCGTGGTGCATGGCAGGTGTCGACCCTCCCCTTGTACGCTGCCTCACACACATTCCTCACAGCTGACGGCGCCGGCGCTGCCATAGATGCGCGCCATGCAATTAGCAGGCTCGTGCCCCGCAGTGAACCCATTGGTGTGGAGCTCCACAACACCTTGCCCGCAGAGCAGATGGACAGATGGGCAGATAAACGGACGAACAGACGAACAGATGAGCACGGCAGCAGGTGACTGCAGTCGGTGTCTGGAAATAGTGCTGCATCAGTTGGCAGGAGGCTACCGCCAGGCGGACCGATCGACTGGCCGCACTGTTGACAGCTGTTTTTGCGACCAAGTCTAGCTGATGGCATGCTAAATTATGCAATGGCTGCATACATCACACGCGGCGTCCGTTTCAAACTCAGGGACAAAGCAACCGCCAATCTGCATCATCATTAGGGAAGAGGTTGTCAATGTGTCTCTTTGTGCAGGAGGGGGATTTCGATACAGCTGTTTCATAGATGTGCATGCAATGCTGTGAAAATTTGTCAAGCTGGTATCATGTTGTACGTTGATACAAATATCACCCCAGACCCCAGTAGATAAGATACATGGCACATCGTGCCAGATATTGGACGGGAGAACCTCCAACTTCGAAACTGGTGGCGCCCATGGCAATCGGTTTAGTTCCTACATACTTACTGGCTAGAATATATCTTACAGAATAGCCAGCCGTTGTTGTCCAGACTTAAAAGATAATTATAAGTCACATAGCATCTGCTACACGTAGTATCTCTGGATTTTTGTGCTTGACTCTGCTCTCGTGTCTCTTACGTGGTGTTTAGGAGCCCCGGGTATGGCTCCGTCTTGGTGACGTGGTGTTTCTGAGGTTCTGGAGCCTTGACGAAGTCAGACGCTCCTAGTCTTGTGACGTAATGTTTTTCTTGTGTCACGTGGCGTTCCTGAATCTCTGAACCTGTAAAGTGTCTTCTCCACGAGCGGTTTTCGAGGCCAAGGGTTGTTCTCATCCGTTCGTCACTGAACGCTTCTGACTAATTCTATCTTCTCCTCCATCTGTCTTCGGGCCCTCGCTGAGCTCGGAGAATCGCCGTGCTCTCGGTCTCAATGTGCCGCTGTCCTCGATTCTTCAATGTGTCTCTCTTCTGGATTCCTCAGTGTGCCGCTCTCCCCGAGGCCTCAGTGTACCGCTCTCCTCGAGGCCTCAGTGTGCCGCTCTCCCCGAGGCCTCAGTGTGCCGCTCTCCTCGAGGCCTCAGTGTGCCGCTCTCCCCGAGGCCTCAGTGTGCCGCTCTCCTCGAGGCCTCAGTGTGCCGCTCTCCTCGAGGCCTCAGTGTGCCGCTCTCCTCGAGGCCTCAGTGTGCCGCTCTCCTCGAGGCCTCAGTGTGCCGCTCTCCTCGAGGCCTCAGTGTGCCGCTCTCCTCGAGGCCTCAGTGTGCCGCTCTCCTCGTGGCCTCAGTGTACCGCTCTCCCCGATTCCTCAGTGTGCCGCCCTCCTCTATGCCGAGCGCGACGCGACCGTTGGCCAGCTGCCGGATTGTGGTGGCAGCTGGGAGGCGCGGTGTGGAGGGGGGGGAACTGACGTCACACTATCATCGGGCAAAGCGGCGAGGCCGAGGGGCTGTTGGCTTTATATGCCTGCACAAAAGGAGGAATGCTTTTGTTCTTATGCAAATTAAACATTTGGGTAATTTAATAGTGGCTGGCCGTTCGTGTAGTTACCTACCAGCGCCAGGTACGAGCACCAGGTGCCAGTATATATATATATATATATATATATATATATATATATATATATATATTTTTATTACTGGTGCAAGTTATGCAGCTATAAATTTCGCTTCCCCTAAATTTGAATGCTGAACTTCGATAAATGCACGGATGAGATAATTTTGAAGTCATGCTCTGCATTTTCAGACTTACATATATTTCAGACTTATAGTTATACCCAGCTCTTACCTATCATCAGCATGACGTCCATTACGCCCACGGAAAAACACAACTAAAAAGTGTCGATGTAAGGATGGGATCGATAATTGTTGCAACTGAATTGTCATTGGCTTCGCCCCAGCTCGAATTTATGATCCAGCCGCTCAGAACGTATTTGGCAAAACTGTACACACACTCTGGACAGTTGCTGACGTCGCCGACGGTACCTATAGAGGGCATCGCTGCATGTCGCCGGCGGTACCTGTAGAAGGCATCGCTGCATGTCGCCGACGGTACCTGTAGAAGGCACCGCTGCATGTCGCCGGTGGCACCTGTAGAAGGCATCGCTGCATGTCGCCGGCGGTACCTGTAGAGGGCATCGCTGCACTCCTGGTGAACACCTGGCGAACGCTGCTGCAGAGCTCTTCCGAGAAATGTTTATCTGATGTACCACGGTCATCGACAGCTACGACACCACCATCCAAGGAAGCTAGAATGCACCCCCCCCCTATCCAGCCCTCCAATTATGCTAAAGGAGAGGTGAATGGTCACTGACTGGGCGGCCACTGCCCCCAGCTGACACGTTAGAGGTGGCTCTGGACCGCTGGGTCCTGAGGCGGACCATGATGTAGACCAGCTGACACGTTAGAGGTGCCCCGAACCGCTGGGTTCCGGGGCAGACCATGGAGTAGACGGAGAGGAGAGTCCCCAGACCGCTGGGTCCTGAGGCGGACCATGGTGTAGCCGTGGCTGTCAGCTGACACGTTAGAGGTGGCTCCGGACCGCTGGGTCCTGAGGCGGACCATGGTGTAGCCGTGGCTGTCAGCTGACCTAGAGGGGGCCGGGCTAGGGGGGGTAAGAGTGGTAATAGGGGGGGGGGGACGGTGTAGCTGGTGTGTGAAGTTGGGGTGGCTCCGAACCGCTGGGTCCTGAGGCGGACCATGGTGTAGACGGGATCACCAGAGGTCGTGGCGCCGGGGTTAGACCTCGCGTGCGCCATCTATCAGACACGCCGGTGGCCAGGACAGGGCCAGGAGCGTGGGAAGCGGCCGCCGGCGGTGGTGGACATGGCACCAGCAGCGGTCAGGTGGGTCCCGGGAGACACTGTCGGGTCCTGGAAGACATTCTCACGGGTGCCTGGGAGAAACACTCTAACACCGGAGATACTCTGACGGCCCCGGGAGACACTCTAACGGATCCCGGGAGACACTCTGAGCCCGGGAGACATTCAGGCGGATCTCGGGAGACGCTTGGACAGGTCTCGGGAGACATTCAGATGGGTTCTGAAAGTTTCGATCCCGGAACCTCATGATTTGCTGAAATATCCTCTTCCCAGGAGATGCTCTTTCCAGCCTTGAGAGAGGAGTTCAACTTATATCCTTGCAATGTTGGAGAGCTACTTTGTATATGCATTATCTATAGACGTCGAAGGCTGTGTATATTTTATCAGCATTGAAAGGAGTCGGGTTGTTCATTTCACCGTGGCATTCGATGACATATTTATATGTATTTCCTGTCACGTCTGCTTTAGGAACTGGTGACAGCACCGAGCCCTGTTAGGGCTCTGCTCCAACCAATTACGGTGCCCCGTTCAGTATAGCACAACACATCACAGCACAGCACAACACAGCACAGCACAACCAACTACAATACAGCACAGCACAGCACAGAACAGCACAGCACAGCACAGCACAACACAGCACAGCACACTACAATACAGCACAGCACAGAACAGCACAGCACAGCACAGCACAGCACAGCACAGCACACTACAATACAGCACAGCACAGAACAGCACAGCACAGCACAGCACAGCACAGCACAGCACACTACAATACAGCACAGTACAGCACAGCACACTACAGTGTAGTATGCAGCACAGTACAGTGTAGACACTACAGTACAGTGTGGACACTACAGCACAGTACAATGTAGACACTACAGTACAGTACAGTACAGTGTGGACACTACAGTACAGTACAGTACAGTGTGGACACTACAGTACAGTACAGTACAGTACAGTGTGGACACTACAGTACAGTACAGTGTGGACACTACAGTACAGTACAGTGTAGACACTACAGCACAGTACAATGTAGACACTACAGTACAGTACAGTACAGTGTGGACACTACAGTACAGTACAGTACAGTGTGGACACTACAGTACAGTACAGTGTAGACACTACAGCACAGTACAATGTAGACACTACAGTACAGTACAGTACAGTGTGGACACTACAGTACAGTACAGTGTGGACACTACAGTACAGTACAGTGTAGTCACTACAGTACAGTACAGTACAGTGTAGTCACTACAGTACAGTACAGTGTGGACACTACAGTACAGTACAGTGTAGACACTACAGCACAGTACAATGTAGACACTACAGTACAGTACAGTACAGTGTGGACACTACAGTACAGTACAGTGTGGACACTACAGTACAGTACAGTACAGTGTGGACATTACAGTACAGTACAGTACAGTACAGTGTGGACACTTCAGTACAGTTCAGTACAGTACAGTACAGTGTGGACACTACAGTACAGTACAGTGTGGACACTACAGTACAGTACAGTGTGGACACTACAATACAGTACAGTACAGTGTGGACACTACAGTACAGTACAGTGTGGACACTACAGTACAGTACAGTACAGTGTAGACACTACAGTACAGTACAGTACAGTACAGTGTGGACACTACAGTACAGTACATTACAGTGTGGACACTACAGTACAGTACAGTACAGTGTAGACACTACAACACAGTACAGTGGACACTACAGTACAGTACAGTACAGTGTAGACACTACAACACAGTACAGTGGACACTACAGTACAGTACAGTGTAGACACTACAACACAGTACAGTGGACACTACAGTACAGTACAGTACAGTGTAGACACTACAACACAGTACAGTGGACACTACAGTACAGTACAGTACAGTGTGGACACTACAGTACAGTACAGTGACAGTACAGTACAGTGTGGACACTACAGTGTAGTACAGTACAACACAGTACAGTGGACACTACAGTACAGTGTAGACACTACAGTACAGTACAGTACAGTGTGGACACTACAGTACAGTACAGTGTGGACACTACAGTACAGTACAGTGTAGACACTACAGCACAGTACAATGTAGACACTACAGTACAGTACAGTACAGTGTGGACACTACAGTACAGTACAGTACAGTACAGTGTGGACACTACAGTACAGTACAGTACAGTGTGGACACTACAGTACAGTACAGTGTAGACAGTACAGTACAGTGTGGACACACTACAGTACAGTACAGTACAGTGTGGACACTACAGTACAGTACAACACAGTGTAGACACTACAACACAGTACAGTGTAGACACTACAGTACAGTACAGTGTAGACACTACAGTACAGTACAGCACAGTGTAGACACTACAACACAGTACAGTGTAGACACTACAGTACAGTACAGTACAGTACAGTGTGGACACTACAGTACAGTACAGTACAGTGTGGACACTACAGTACAGTACAGCACAGTGTAGACACTACAACACAGTACAGTGGACACTACAGTACAGTACAGTACAGTACAGTGTAGACACTACAACACAGTACAGTGGACACTACAGTACAGTGTAGACACTACAACACAGTACAGTGGACACTACAGTACAGTGTAGACACTACAACACAGTACAGTGGACACTACAGTACAGTACAGTACAGTGTAGACACTACAACACAGTACAGTGGACACTACAGTACAGTGTAGACACTACAACACAGTACAGTGGACACTACAGTACAGTGTAGACACTACAACACAGTACAGTACAGTACAGTGTGGACACTACAGTACAGTACAGTGTAGTGTGGACACTGCAGTGCAGTACAGCATTGAGACAGGGCGCGCTTGTTCTCGACAGCTGGGCCATGGCGGAGCGCGTGGGCATGAGACGCCGTTCGCGGCACGGCCGCGTTTTGTTGGCGGGAGTCTGGCGCAGCTGGCCGGCCGACACTGTTGACACGTGCGTGGCCGCATGGCGTAGTGTGTGTGTGTGTGGGGGGGGGGTGTTGGCGACCTTCCCGTCCACGCCGGCCGCGCGCCACCCACCTGTGAGCGGGCCGCCGGGGTGGAAGCGGCCGGCCGGCCGGCGGCGGCTGGCGGCCGCCGTGGTCTCCCGTCTCCCCGGCGTGGCGCTGTTGTCGTACCCGGCCCGGCCTGGCTCGGCTCGGCCCGGCCGGGCCCGGCAGTTGGCGACTGACGGGCGGAGGTGGAGAGCGCGCGCGTGACGCTGACGGAGGTGCTCGTGCGCGTGAAGCTGCGCCCGCCGCGAGCGTGAGAGTGCCGACGCCAGGTCACCAGGTCACCATCGCCGCGGGCTGAGGGTGCCAGGCAGACATGCGCGAGACTTGGACGTGGAGTCTGCGGCGCGGCCGCAAGTCGAAAAAGTCGCGCCGCGAGCCGGCCGCCGGCCAGGTCGCGCTCGGTGACCTTGACCCGGGTCAGGACGCGGCCGCCGGCCGGCTGCCGGCGCTGCGGTCATGCCGCTCCGATATGGACCTTAGCAGACGCCAGGTGCGTGCAGCGGATGGTTGGATCGCGCCCGTTTGTCCCGGGGTGGGTGTTCACGTGTGACTGTGGTCGGTGCTCCTCCCAGAGGTCACGGGTCATGTCAGGGGTGTGCACAGCGCTGGCGGATGATTCCCAGTTCTGCGAGTGACTCTTATAGTTTTCCAGCACGCCACCTGTCCCGCTGGTGTGGAGTGTTCAGAGGGGTCGCGATATCCCTGTCGGTAGGGCGTTGGAATCTTAATCGTAGGATCGCCAGTTCGAATCCGACAACGGGCGGAATTATTGAGTCCACCGGCGACCAATCGACGGGAGGTTGGCGACGCCATTTGGCCTAGCAGTCGAACGCGTCGTAAGAGAACCTAAGGTCCTTGGCGTTCAGATCTGGTATCTAGGACAGATTTTTTAATGCCAATCCAAATATTGCTCTTATGTTTCGACGTTCCGAAGTGGAGTGCCATGCTGCAGTCGGCCATGACCAATTTTTTTATGAGTCTTGTTAATTATTTGGTCTTTAGGGCGCATCGACCATGGTGATTATATAACGCCCATCGTTTCGTAAGTCAGTGTGTATTTGTGTTTGTTGGTGAACCGGCTAACTATTGCAAGTTATCACACAAATGTCTAGGATCAGTGCGCCTAGTGTCTTGTCTAACAATATTTGGCCGAGGGCCGCCACCATAGACTCATAAAGCCATAAAGCCGTACAACCATAGTCATAAAGTGCTGTGGCTTAATAACAGGCACATTGGCTAATCAGCATTTGGCCAATTAAGGAAGGATATCATTTGCCTAAAAAAAAACTCCACACATCAATACTATACCCCCCCATCAATACCGTAGCATGAGTTATAATTACACCATCTACTGAGCATATGAGTGCGAATGGCCCGGTCTTGTCGAAGCGCCCTGGAGCACAAATTACTAATTAACTACCTCAAGCATATCTAGCCCTGTACACTCGATCTCGTGCAGCACCCGCGCAATCGAGTAGCACGCGCGTGTTCAGGTAACAAGCGTAATCGAGCGACACGCGTGATCGTAGCACGTGCGCAAGTCACTCGTGGCATAATTCTCAATCCGTCCACAATCAAACCCACTTAGTCTACCAAGACGGTTTCATCCCACCACTGCACTTAGAATAAAAAAATCATTATCGGACATGAAGAATGTCTCCACCATAATTTTGTATTGCATTGAGATTGAATGTAGTAACATTCAATCCGGGTCTCCGAACCGCACCACCAGGCAGCCCATTCCATTCACCAACCACCTTTCGGCTCCACCATCGTCGGCGTTTAACTGACCTCCACCTTGACTTGTTCAGCCTTAACTGATGCCCCTTATGTGACGTCATACACAAAGGAACATAATTAATATTGACATTACCCAGACCTTTTACGACATTGAGTATTTCAACCATATCGCTCCTTAGACTCCTGTGCATGAGTGTGTACTTAGTGAGACTCCAACGTCTGCCAGATCCCAGCCCACTGAGCTCGTGCCTTCCAACTTAATGCTTGTGCAATGGAAAACTACTTTATTAAGGGACGGATTCCAAATTAACATGGTAGGGGAGGCCCTGACTATACGCCCTTTGGGTTCTGGAGTTGACATGCTTCCAATATTGGAGGCTCTAGCCAGCAGTGCAGCGAATATTCTACTACGGGTGGTCAAAGGCCAGGTAAACGGTGGCTTAAAGACAATACACCAATTGGGCCATGTGAACAGTGGGCAGTGTAGACGTGATGAAAGTCGCAGTATATTTCCGTAAAAGACTACGAACCACCTGAGCCTCCGGTAGCTAGTGGTGCCAACTGAACTCTGCGCCGATACTTTAACCAACCGAAAAACCGTCTCCGCGTCGGAAAGATTGGCATCACTAAAAGTTTCACTGGAGCCGCGCGCAAGCCCGAGGCCCACCCACAACACTCGTGTGTAAGCCCAGAGCCAACCCACAGCACTCGTGTGTAAGCCCGAGCCGACCATGACACGCGAGTGTAAGCCCGAGGCGACCCATGACACGCGAGTGTAAGCCCGAGCCGACCCACAGCACCGGAGTGTAAGCCCGAGCCGACCCAGGACACGCGAGTGTAAGCCCGAGCCGACCCATGACACTAGTGTGTAGGCCCGATCCGACCCATGACACGCGAGTGTAAGCCCGGGCCGACCCATGACACGCGAATGTAAGCCCGAGCCGACCCATGACACGCGAGTGCAAGTCCGAGCCGACCCAACACGCGTGAGCCCATGACACGCGTGTGTAAGCCCGAGCCGACCCATGACACGCGTGTGTAGGCCCGAGCCGACCCATGACACGTGAGTGTAATCCCGAGCCGACCCATGACACGCGAGTGTAAGTCCGAGCCGAACCATGACACGCGTGTGTAAGCCCGAGCCGACCCATGACACGCATGTATAAGCCCGAGCCGACCCATGACATGCGTGTGTAAGCCCGAGCCGACCCATGACACGCGAGTGTAAGTCCGAGCCGACCCGGAACACGCGAGTGTAAGCCCGAGCCGACCCATGACACGCGTGTGTAAGCCCGAGCCGACCCATGACACGCGAGTGTAAGCCCGAGCCGACCCATGACACGCATGTATAAGCCCGAGCCGACCCATGACATGCGTGTGTAAGCCCGAGCCGACCCATGACACGCGAGTGTAAGCCCGAGCCGACCCATTGACACTCATGTATAAGCCCGAGCCGACACATGACACGCGAGCCTCCCCACGGCCGGCCGACGAGCTACGCGTGTCGACCGCCCCGATTGGCACGACGCCGGGGCAGGACGAGCCGACAGCGTGACGGTCTGTTTGTATCGGCCGGCGGGGGGGCTGGTCTTCCTCAGTCGCCCTCCGTCCGTTGTTTGTCGCCATGTGTGCGAAAGGTAAGCCGGCGTCGCGTCCCACCGGCAAATTACTGTCCGTGTGTATCGGCCTGTCCCTCCGCGGCATCGCCGGCCCATCCGTGGGCAGATGAAATGAAGGTGCCACACTTGGCAGCACAGGGAACAGCAATTCTCGAGTTATCTTTAACCACAATGCGCCTGTACTTCATCGCATCACGTTCTTTCGTTGTTATCATAGTTACCACTTTCATCGGAATATGTGCATGGCATATATATCCATATATAAATCGACATGCACCATACTGTGGCTGACGAATGCCGAGATGAGAAGTAACCCTTTGAATCTGAATTTGTATCGTCCTTTGCGGGAGCCAATCAGGTGCGCATAGCTTGAACCGTGAGAGAATATGCAACGGTTACGCAACGGCTATACAACAGCTGCTAGCCGGACCGGACCAATTTTGTCGGGCGCGTGCACGTCCTAGTCGGATCAGTGCAGACCAGTGCACTATCTCCACACCGGCCGAGTCCCACCGTCGATGTCACGTGATCCTCCAGCTCTGTCAGCCGTCGCTGTCGTCACGCAACGTGGCGGAGCTCAATCTTGGCGTGCCGCTCTCTCCCATAACGACCCGAATGGGCGCGTGGGAACCGCCGCGAGCGGCGAGCTGTCAGGTGTGCACGGCGGCTGCCTCCTGTCAGCTGACGACGGCTCGGCGAGCTCTCAGGTGTGCACGGCGGCTGCCTCATGTCAGCTGACGACGGCTCGGCGAGCTGTCAGGTGTGCACGGCGGCTGCCTCCTGTCAGCTGACGACGGCTCGGCTGTCTCCTGTCAGCTGACGATAGCTCGGCGAGCTGTCAGGTGTGCACGGCGGCTGCCTCCTGTCAGCTGACGACGGCTCGGCTGCCTCCTGTTAGCTGACGACGGCTCGGCGAGCTGTCAGGTGTGCACGGCGGCTGCCTCCTGTCAGCTGACGACGGCTCGGCGAGCTGTCAGGTGTGCACGGCGGCTGCCACCTGTCAGCTGACGACGGCTTGGCTGCCTCCTGTCAGCTGACGACGGCTCGGCTGACCCCTGTCAGCTGACGACGGCTCGGCTGTCTCCTGTCAGCTGACGACGGTTCGGCTGCCTCCTGTCAGCTGACGACGGCTCGGCTGGAGCGTATGGCTATCTGACTGACATCTGACTGGCGGTGAGGCCATGCTGAGGTGGGTCTGGGTCGCGGTCTTCCGCTGCTGGCCTGAGCCGCATTTGCCGGTCGGTCTGTCGGTGATCTCGCCCGCTGAGTGCCCGTCGAATGGCCGCGGCTCCAAGAGCGTCTCTCCGCATCGCCCGCGGCGAAATGTGTGGGTCACGTGTGTCGAAATGACCGACTTCAGGGCTTCAAGCATGTGAATGCAAATTTAAATTGATATCATATTGAAACCGTGAGGAATATAGTACACAAACACGGAATTTGGACTTATTTCGAGGTGATGAATGGGCTGAGTGCGGTTCAGTTTCATTTCCCTGTTACGGATACTGCAGGAATAATTTTTTGCTCTATTTATATCGTGACACCTTGCCAAGTGAGTTTAGACACTCAGTGGAGACCGACTGATTTTGCGCCGCGTTCCGGCCTCCCTCAAAACGAACGGACAGCCGAGCGCCACGTCCCGACCTCCCGTCGTAACGGAGAGCGCCGCATCCTAGCCTCCCCTCAAAACGGACAGCCGGGCGCCGCATCCTAGCCTCCCCTCAAAATGAACAGCCGGGCGCCACATCCCGGCCTCCCCTCAAAACGGACAGCCGGGCGCCACATCCGGGGTGCCCTCGTAGCGGACAGCCGGACGCCGTGTGCCCCGCTGGCGGGGGAGGGGGAGGCGAGGCGATTCCCAGCAGAGTGGCCGACCGGCGGAACACCGCCGGTACCGCCGGCTCGGGCTGGAGCGAGCGGTCGGTCCGTCCAACCACTCGCACCGCAACCGGACGTGTAGACGGCGTCATATCTGCGCTGGCGCTGTCGCTGTCGCCGTCGCCATCGCTGTCGCTGTCGCTGTTGCTGTCGCTGTCGCTGTCGGCGGGAACTCCAGCTGGTTTTCCTGCCGTCTGCGCCGCGGCCACCGCCTAGTACCCAGCGCTGACTCACGCCGCAGCCCCCCGGCCCACCCCTGCTCCTCCCGCGAAGAGCCCTCACCCGCGGAGATCGGTGTGTGCCGGGCGGGGCGAGTGCATCGCAACTCACCCGCAACCCAACTGGAGCCAAATTGTTGCGGCCGGCCCGGCCAGTATCCTGCTGAAGGTCGGCCTCGCGCGGGGACGGCTGCTCGCTTTCTGAAGGTTGTTTCGGCGCCGCATCTGTCATGTCAGTATGTGTCGAGTATGTCAATATGTGTTGAATATGACAGTATGTGTCGAGTATGTCAGTATGTGTCGAGCATGTCAGTATGTGTGGAGTATGTTAGTATGTGTGGAGTATGTCAGTATGTTTCAGGTATGCCAGTATGTGTGGAGTATGTCAGCATGTGTCGAGTATTTCAGTATGTGTCGCTTGGGTCAGTATGTGTCGAGTATGTCAGTATGTGTCGAGTATGTCAGTATGTGTCGAGTATGTCAGTATGTGTCGCGTGTATCAGTATGTGTCGAGTATGTCAGTATGTGTGTAGTATGTCAGCATGTGTCCGTGTGGCGACTACGTCGTCGCTGCTGAGCGGGTTTTCACCATTACGACACGACATCTTGCGCCAAGAATGTGGACACTGACCGCATTATCTCCTTTCCAGCAACTCAAGGATGAGATCAGTGAGGTCGCCATGGACATGGAGACGATGGAGACGCTGGAGACTGGCGACGACGGGTAAGAGATAACTCCCGCTCTCCGCAGTTTTTCTTCCCGTGTTTTTTTATTGGTGCCGCACAATTTCTCGCTTGTTTCCGGTATGCATCTGCCTCATTGTTTCTCGCGGTTTATCTTCACACTCGACAGAGTCGCCCAAGTCTATCGCGCTGTCGCACTTTGGCCGCCCAAGTCTATCGCACTGTCGCACTTTGGCCGCCCAAGTCTATCGCACTGTCGCACTTTGGCCGCCCAAGTCTATCGCGCTGTCGCACTTTGGCCGCCCAAGTCTATCGCGCTGTCGCACTTTGGCCGCCCAAGTCTATCGCACTGTCGCACTTAGTCGCCGTCGGAAGGGAGTCTTACACCAGGCTCCCATCTCAGTCTTCCCCCTCATCACGCTTCCCTTGTGTATGCTTCGCTCCCTTTCCGTCAGTCGTAACCGCTCTAAAGTCCGACTAGCCAAACCAACGCACTATAAAACAGGCTCAAGCACTTCACGGGACAATCGTATGTCACTTCTTGCAAATAGAAAGGCTTCTGTAAGGCTTTCGCTGTCCTTTAAGCCAGAGCACTAGTGGGTGTTGTTTTGTATATTTTGAGGGGGCAATAGTCCTCTCAATGTCAGCTTTGCCACCCCCATAATTCCAACCTTTAGAGTGGGAACCGATGGAGTGTATCTCCAATCCGTTTTGGGCCTACACATTGCCTCCATGTAGGTATTGTGTCCTTCAAAAACCATCAGAAATCAACACCCCTGCAATCACTCCTACTGGAGCCACAAATGCATCCATGTTCAAGAATGAATGAAACACGGGTCCGCATGGGGTAGAATATTTGAACATGGGTTGAGCCACTGGTAAGACTTGTAAGACAAGCAACTTACCCCTAGACCATGACTAACGCGAAAGCAGTCGAAAGCTGAGCAGCTGAAGGCCTTGATCGCTCGTCTGCTGCACATGGGTCGTCCGAGCCAGACCAGTGAATCACAGCGCACACCGACGGAGCCTTGAGAAGGCTGCGCCGGCTGCCGCAGCGGGGCTGGGCGCCGCCGGCTGCTGCCGGAAAAACGGCCGGCCGCCGCGACCTCTGCAAGAATGCCGTCCGACCGGCGTTAGTCATCGGCGGCGCGGCCGGAAACTGGCGCCGCGCCGCGCGTCATCGGCGCCGCGGCCGCCGCAAACGTGAACACGCACGTGCATATGGAAATTGGGATGACGTTGTCGTTAGTGCGCTCGCCATGTGGCCGGGTGCGCCTCTGGCCGACTAACGATCAGTCGGCGGTGGAATTCCGGCCGTCTCTTTCGGCTCGGCGCGGATGCGATTTGAGTGAAAGCCACGTCGCCGCCATTCCTTCTCAATGGCCCGTCGTCGCCTATGGCGCCGTTTTAGCTTCTCGATGGTCAGAGTCTGGCGCCGATGAATGATTTTGCCGGCCGGGGATGGGGGGGGCGACAACCGCCAGGCTGGCTTTGAGCGCCATGTATGTAAACTGATCACATTTTCAGCCGTGCTTAGATGTAGCTTAATTGATTTATCAAGTAATTTCAATACACAATCAGCTTGCCTTCATTTCAGTTATCGAAGCTCGTTGCTTGACATTCACACACCCTTGGATCCACGGTGATGGGATTTCGCCCACCCGCCGCAATATTTATGGCGAGACACAAATACACACCCACAAAGTTATATTTCTGTTCGAACAGCGGTGTAGCTATTAAACAAACACAAACATACAAGTTACAATAGACTCATTGGGAGTACCCTTCGAAATCCCCACGGTTGCTGCCCTGTTGCGCGCAAATATTTAACCTAGTCTACGAGTTTCCCTGTCCCATTTGATCCGTTCATGTGACACAGGCATCTGAGTGAACGACTATTATTGAAAATAGAGGTGGCCAACGATAATTTTGTTACATTTGGTATTCATGCTGCTAACGACACACGAACACAAACACGCATAAACATAGGCGGATCTCGGCGCCAGAGGCGAGCCATAAAGGCGGAAGGAAAACAAAAAACAAACAAAACAAAACAAAACACACACACACACACACACATATATATATATATACATATATATATATATATATATATATATATATATATATATATATATATATATATATATATATATATATATATATATATATATATACCTTTATACATATATATATATATATATATATATATATATATATATATATATATATATATATATATATACATATATATATATGTACAGGTTGATATATTGCATTATCGAGTAGTAACTGCGCAGCTTGCCCCCCCCTCATCCCTCCCGAGATGAATAGTTTCCAGTTAAAGTAGCATTTATGGTTTTGACGTTTGTGGAGCTATCCTGTATTTTCGGCGTGGTATAGAATGGGAATCAAATATGTGTTTCTCATGTAAAAACGCGTCCACTCATGCCCTCTGCTGGATCCGGATTCAGAAGAGTCACTTCGTGCAAATGAAACTGTTGCACATGTATTGTGCTCTGTATCTAACTGCCCACTGCTTCCGCTTCTGCTTCTACTGCTGCTTCCGCTGCTGCTGACCACGTTTTTTCGCTTCCCTTGCTGCAGAAAAATCGACCAGAAGAAGAAGCAGCTGTCAATCGGTCGGAAGAAATTCAACATGGACCCCAAGAAGGGTATCGAATTTCTTATTGAGAAGGAGCTGCTCAAAAATACCGACCAAGGTAGGCGCGTCAAGTGTGGGAAGTAGGCGGTGCCGGCTGTGCTGGGCAAAGGCATGTCCAGGGGTGTTGTTTTGTATACTTGTGAAAGGGCAAGTGTTGTCTTTGCCTCAATGTTGGCTTTGCCCCTCCCACAATTTGAACTTTTCACATGTGAGCCTATGGAATGTGCTTCCCCCTCTCCAATCCATTTTGGTCTGTCCATCACCGTCATGCCTTTTGCTCCACCCTCACCCAATAATTTTAAAAAATCAACACTTGTGGGCGTGTCTCCTTGTTGGCAGTGTTGGTGACACCCATATTAGCGATTGCACGTCAACAATGCGAAGTTGATGATCTTAGCCGTGGGACCTGCCGACATACTCGACCATGACGATTTCAAATAAACTTTTGACCTGTTTGGGTATGCGCAAGGCTTTCCGTTTGGGGACCCACACTTGGTAGCAATGTACATTAATCGTGAGAGTCTGCTGAGTGCAAATTGTCTCCCAATCTCCCAGCCACACACTGATCAGGTTCGCGAATGTTTCCTTCGCGTCAACGGCGCTCAGCGACGTCGGCCGGGACCCGTCGGTACTCCCAGGTCCGCACAGTGTCGCCAGACCGCGGACCGGGACCCACTCCCAGGTCCGCACGGTGTCAGCTGACAAACACAGTGTCGCCAGACCGCGGACCGGGACCCACTCCCAGGTCCTCACGGTGTCAGCTGACAAACACAGTATTGCCAGACCCCGACCGGGACCCACTCCCAGGTCCTCACGGTGTCAGCTGACAAACACAGTGTCGCCAGACCGCGGACCGGGACCCACTCCCAGGTCCTCACGGTGTCAGCTGACAAACACAGTGTCGCCAGACCGCGGACCGGGACCCACTCCCAGGTCCGCACGGTGTCAGCTGACAAACACATTGTCGCCGGACCACGGACCGGGACCCACTCCCAGGTCCTCACGGTGCCAGCTGGCAAACACAGTGTCGCCAGACCACGGACCGGGACTCACTCCCAGGTCCTCACGGTGTCAGCTGGCAAACACAGTGGCGCCAGACCACGGACCGGGACTCACTCCCAGGTCCTCACGGTGTCAGCTGACAAACACAGTATTGCCAGACCACGACCGGAACCCACTCCCAGGTCCTCACGGTGTCAGCTGACAAACACAGTGTCGCCAGACGACGACCGGGACCCACTCCCAGGTCCTCACGGTGTCAGCTGACAAACACAGTGTCGCCAGACCACGGACCGGGACCCACTCCCAGGTCCGTACGGTGTCAGCTGACAAACACAGTGTCGCCACGTGACGAGGGGCTGACCCTCGCGGTGGGACGGCCATCACGTGGTGCTGCGGTGCGATGACTCATCTGCGCGGCGCCACCGCAGCAGAGCGGGGACCCGATCTCCAGCGTCGCAGTGAACGCGGACGTGCGGCCGAGCTTGTGCCAGGCGCGGGTGTCCCCCGTCGCCGGAGACACTGATAACGCACGCACGTCTGGTCGGCGGACCCCTCCGCCGGCGCGTCGCCCACACCACACGGTGCAGTCGGCTTCGCGTCCGAGGCGGCTCGTGGGGCGGGGGTTCACTCGCGGGCTCAGCGCCGCGGGCTCAGCGCCGCAGGCTCAGCGCCGCGGGCTCAGCGCCGCGGGCTCAGCGCCGCGGGCTCAGCGCCGCGGGCTCAGCGCCGCAGGCCAGCGAGCGAGATCGGCAGGAGGTCAGCAGGAGGAGGGCTGGCGGCTCGCGTGCATCGTTAGCCCGGGTCGAAGTCCTGCCCAACATGCCGGTGTGAGCGACACGATCGGTTACGACGGCGGGCGAGGCGCGCGGCTCGCGCCAAGTGCGGCGTTCTTTGCGCAGGCACGCACACGCCTGGCCGGTTGCGCGGATCGTGTCGTCGGGCTACACGGGTCGTTCACCTTGATAACCGACTGATTTTGAGTCGGAACATTGGCGCGTGCGAGTTCCAGCCATTCCGCCGACGGCGCTGGCGACCGAGTGATGCACATCGAGCCGGCTGGCTAATGTGCATGGTGGCCACCCTGCCGGCAATGGCATGGGCGTCGCCACGGTAGGAGAGAGTAAACCCCCCCCCACACCTTGCGAAGTAAAAATCGTTAAGTTTAGTATTGCACCCATGGCATTGCATGGAAAATAACCTGGTCCTGAAAGATCCCTGGCCACCCTTGCCCCTGTTCCGAATATATGGCGACGCCCATGATCGAGGATGTCCGACCACATTCTGCACAGAAGACGTGGCGATTGTATCGTAGCTTCCTCAAACAACTGGTGGAAATTCATGCCGCGTGACTCATCCTTCGCCAATCGTCCCAGTTCGCCGAAGAGCTGTGTGCTGGGTGAAAGTGGCTTTGGCTATCTTGGACCACCACTGAATCATTCTGAAACGTTGGCGACTATCTAACCACTGCCGAACCATTTTGAACCGATATTGGCTATCTGACTACGACCGAACAATTCCGAACCATTGGCAGCTCTCGGACCACTGCTGGACCGTTGACCGTCATTTCATCACTACTGGACCAATGGTGGTCATTCGACCATACAGGTTTTTCGCATTTCACGGTCATTCACCATTTTGCATTTGAGATGTTTGCCGCATCTTTCTTCGGCGAAACAGAATGCAACCTATACTGTACCTTGATATGAACTGACATAGTTATATTCAATCGATTGGAGGCAGGAAGAGTGTCAATTGTATGCATCAGATATGAGGCTGCTCATAATTCAGGGAGACAACTTCACAGGATCTCGTGTGAAAATCATGAGTCACCATGGAATTGATCCACTGGGGTCAATTACCGACCCAAAAGTGTTCTGAATATCGCCATATGTCCTCACAGTAGATGGCTTCATGTCCTTCCTTACTAAAAACGACAAGTTTCTCTAGGATAGTCTACCCCTCCCCAGTTTTGAACTCCCGCTCTTGCACGGCATAGCGCTGTTTGCTGAGGAGCGATATGAGTAAATACGGGTCGCAGCCAGCGTGGACATCATTTGTTCAGGGTCTGGGGCCCACGGCTCTTCGCGACGTTTTGGTGCAGTTGACGCGACAAACACACTATCAGAGTGCTCGCGGAAGTGAGGTTCGATGTGTATGTGGCCTCTTGAATGTTTCCTTCCTTCCTGTATCCATCATTATCGCTTGAGATAGGACGTGGGGTACCACGGTGAGCGTGCTCAATGCCCGGCGAGAAATGGCGTTGGTCCGACGACTGTGTTTTGCGCTGCTGCTGGCCAGCACAGTGACCTTTGCACCCGCACCCACCCACCCACCGGCTGAGCGGTTGGACAGATGCGGGAGCTGGAGGTGGTGACACCTTTTGAACGGGGCCCTTTGTGCCGTCTGACAAGCGTTTGTCGACAACACTTCATTGTCATCGGACTCCGACACCTGGTGCTTCCTGCCATCTGTTGGCGGCGGTGCGAACTACTGCGCCTACAGAAGCCGCTGTCTCGCTTGTTCAGGCGGTCGTTAGCCTATGTGAGGTACTTTTTGTCGTCGTTTTCATGTGTTCCAATTGTGCCCTCAGATTTTATCCGCGGTCATGTGACTCACGGCAGGCTGTTTTTGCCGTGCGGGGCTAAATGTAGCGGCTGCTCTTTTTTCGCATAATTTAGTCCTGAGTACTGGTGAAGAAAAACGTATCGGTTGACTTCTGTACAGGCGTGGATGAGAACATCAGCTGACTAAGGACTAAGGCCAACGAAAGGCGAATACAGTGCCGTGGTTCTCAGTCGCAGCCAAATTAGTTGCCTATCCACACGTACATCAGTTCTCACAATCAACGGCTATCTCACTTCCCGCGATCACTATCGACGTGATCGGACCGGACGGGCCGGCCGCGAACATCGCCCACTTCCTGTACAAGGGCGAGCGCCTCACCGGGAGTATTATCTCCGCCTGACATGACCCGACCGGTCTGCCACAGACATCGCCGACTTCCTGTACAACGGCGAGCGCCTCACTGGGAGTATTATCTCCGCCTGACATGACCCGACCGGTCTGCCACAGACATCGCCGACTTCCGGTACAAAGGCGAGCGCCTCACTTTGAGTATTATCTCCACCTGACTTGACCTGACCTGACTCGACCCGTCTGCCGCAGACATCGCCGACTTCCTGTACAAGGGCGAGGGGCTCAACAAGCGCGCCATCGGCGACTATCTGGGCGAGCGGCACGACTTCAACCAGTCGGTGTTGGCCGCCTTCGTGGGCCTGCACGACTTCAGCGACGTGATCCTGGTGCAGGCGCTGCGGCAGTTCCTCTGGAGCTTCCGGCTGCCCGGCGAGAGCCAGAAGATCGACCGCATGATGGAGTGCTTCGCGCAGCGCTATTGCCAACTCAACCCGGACATCTTCACCAATGCAGGTGTGTTCGCGACACGTGTCGGGATGGAGCTGTCAGTGGGTCGGTGTTGTCGACCGGTGGCTGGTCAGTGGGTCGGTGTTGTCGACTGGTGGCTGGTCGGTGGGTCGGTGTTGTCGACTGGTGGCTGGTCAGTGGGTCGGTGTTGTCGACTGGTGGCTGGTCAGTGGGTCGGTGTTGTCGACTGGTGGCTGGTCAGTGGGTCGGTGTTGTCGACTGGTGGCTGGTCAGTGGGTCGGTGTTGTCGACCGGTGGCTGGTCAGTGGGTCGGTGTTGTCGACTGGTGGCTGGTCGGTGGGTCGGTGTTGTCGACTGGTGGCTGGTCGGTGGGTCAGTGTTGTCGACTGGTGGCTGGTCAGTGGGTCGATGTTGTCGACTGGTGGCTTGTCAGTGGGTCGGTGTTGTCGACTGGTGGCTGGTCAGTGGGTCGGTGTCGTCGACTGGTGGCTGGTCAGTGGGTCGGTGTTGTCGACTGGTGGCTGGTCAGTGGGTCGGTGTTGTCGACTGGTGGCTGGTCAGTGGGTCGGTGTTGTCGACTGTTGGCTGGTCAGTGGGTCGGTGTTGTCGACTGGTGGCTGGTCAGTGGGTCGGTGTTGTCGACTGGTGGCTGGTCAGTGGGTCGGTGTTGTCGACTGGAGGCTGGTCGATGGGTCGGTGTTGTCAACTGGTGGCTGGTCAGTGGGTCGGTGTTGTCGACTGATGGCTGGTCAGTGGGTCGGTGTTGTCGACTGGTGGCTGGTCAGTGGGTCGGTGTTGTCGACTGGTGGCTGGTCGGTGGGTCGGTGTCGTCGACTGTTAATAATGCATGGGTAGCTAAATATTTAACCCAGCTTTCATCGGGTCTGAACGCTAGCCCATCGTTTAAGATATTGGGCAGTTCATAATTCCAGAAACGCTTGCCTTGAACGTGTCAGCGATGCAGTGAACCCTCTGAGTCATGTAGTTTCCCTCCCACCTTATGGAAATCTTCTCCTGAGTCAGGCAATATTCCTCGTACCTTATGGACGATGAATATTGCCTGACGAGGAATATTTTGCATCTTGACTTGCTGAGTGAAGACGCAAAAGTGATGCAGTCATTTATTCGCAAAATAAATGTCATGCAACGCCCACGCCTGTTATCCTGTATCGGTTCCTCATAATATCTTTACGGCTCCGTTATAAGCCGCCGCATGTGCAATATATACGGCCTGTCGTGCACATGAATCATTCAAAGCATGCATATCGGTGTCCAATCTGCTTGAATATATGCATGTTGCATGCATGTAGCACATCGGTCAGAATAGCCCTACCCCGTTATTTGGCCTGCACATTGTTTTGACTGTGCCATCGGCTGTTCGGCTCGCGCTGTGTACGTAGGGACGGGGGGGGGGGGCGGGCGATATGAGGCGCGGGGTTCAGAGGTCAGTTCTGCACAGCACGTGACGAGGTCGTCTGACGTCAGACTCGTGATTGAGGTCTGTCTCGCGCCGCCGGCTGGCACACGAGACAACTTTGTTTGGCGAGACGTTGCGCTGCAGATGGTCGTCTGCCGTGGCAGATGGGTTTGCGGCGGCTGGCGTAGGCATGAGTCACAGCTTATAAGAACCACACGGCGTTGTTTAAATCTGTCCGTTGACCTTTTTGTAGGACTTGAAGTTTCCGATCGGGTGGTTTGGTTCCAACCTCTGGGATAATATGTGTCTGTCATTGTGTTTGGCAGCCTGCCACGGTGTGGTGATGTCGGCTGTTTCCGGGTGTATGTTCTTGGTGAAAAATATTTGTGCTAGTTTTGGGTAAGGTGAGGAAGGGGGGACCATGCGCACCTGAGACACACCGGAGACACTTTGTACATGATTGCGCATGCGCTCCAATCGAACGGTGATATATATATCTTAACAACATCGTGTCTGCTGTGAAATCACGCACCTACAAGATGTTCCCAGATAATGTTATAAATATGGCATGGGAAGCATGCGGATCATGGGCCCACATAAACAGCACTGACTTTAAGTTTGATATTCACCATAAGCATCTGTATGTTGCTTTGCTACTTTCATAGAAAATTAACAGCGAAGCTGATACTTCACTTGCTATGATGCATAATCATTAAGAGGAGCATTATTTGATGGCATTACTTGGAAATATATGTACTCTTCTTGCCTTACCTCGAAACCTGATGGACGTACCCTACACACAGAACGTCTACGGAATCTAGGAAAGGAGGAAGGGATCACCCTTACCATTTTTTTCAAACGAAGCGGTGAATTTTCGGAGAAGCATAAATCCGCAGCCAAAATGGACGCCCTCGACATTTAAGCAACCCAGTCACACCCCTATCTCCGTTATCTCCCCTATCCCTTCCCCCTCCCCCGGAGTATCTGCGTCCCTTCCTGGAATAGCGTACCACTGGCAGGCGCACGTTTGCGGGCGCATCCCGTGCAGTGTACGCCCCGCCTCAGTTCCGCGCCCAGCTCGCTGCTGGAGAGGTCGTGTCCCCGCCGGCTGACATCTGGCGGACTGGGCGCTGGAGAGATCGTGTCCCCGCCGGCTGACATCTGGCGGACTGGGCGCTGGAGAGGTCGTGTCCCCGCCGGCTGACATCTGGCGGGCTGGGCGCTGGAGAGGTCGTGTCCCCGCCGGCTGACATCTGGCGGACTGGGCGCTGGAGAGGTCGTGTCCCCGCCGGCTGACATCTGGCGGGCTGGGTGCTGGAGAGGTCGTGTCCCCGCCGGCTGACATCTGGCGGGTTGAGCGCTGAAGAGGCTGTGTCCCCGCGGCCTGACATCTGGCGGGCTGGGCGCTGGAGAGGTCGTGTCCCCGCCGGCTGACATCTGGCGGGCTGGGCGCTGGAGAGGTCGTGTCCCCGCCGGCTGACATCTGGCGGGCTGGGCGCTGGAGAGGTCATGTCCCCGCCGGCTGACATCTGGCGGGCTGGGCGCTGGAGAGGTCGTGTCCCCGCCGGCTGACATGTGGCGGGCTGGGCGCTGGAGAGGTCGTGTCCCCGCGGCCTGACATCTGGCGGACTGGGCGCTGGAGAGATCGTGTCCCCGCCGGCTGACATCTGGCGGACTGGGCGCTGGAGAGGTCGTGTCCCCGCCGGCTGACATCTGGCGGGCTGGGCGCTGGAGAGGTCGTGTCCCCGCCGGCTGACATCTGGCGGGTTGGGCGCTGGAGAGGTCGTGTCCCCGCGGCCTGACATCTGGCGGGCTGGGCGCTGGAGAGGTCATGTCCCCGCCGGCTGACATCTGGCGGGCTGGGCGCTGGACAGGTCGTGTCCCCGCCGGCTGACATGTGTCGGGCTGGGCGCTGGAGAGGTCGTGTCCCCGCCGGCCTGACATGTGGCGGGCTGGGCGCTGGAGAGGTCGTGTCCCCGCCGGCCTGACATGTGGCGGGCTGGGCGCTGGAGAGGTCGTGTCCCCGCCGGCTGACATCTGGCGGGCTGGGCGCTGGAGAGGTCATGTCCCCGGCGGCTGACATCAGGCGGGCTGGGCGCTGGAGAGGTCGTGTCCCCGCCGGCTGACATCTGGCGGGTTGAGCGCTGAAGAGGCTGTGTCCCCGCCGGCTGACATCTGGCGGGCTGGGCGCTGGAGAGGTCGTGTCCCCGCCGGCTGACATCTGGCGGGCTGGGCGCTGGAGAGGTCGTGTCCCCGCCGGCTGACATCTGGCGGGCTGGGCGCTGGAGAGGTCGTGTCCCCGCCGGCTGACATCTGGCGGGCTGGGCGCTGGAGAGGTCGTGTCCCCGCCGCCTGACATCTGGCGGGCTGGGCGCTGGCGAGGTCGTGTCCCTGCCGGCTGAGGACGCTGGAGAGGTCTTCCCGCCTGACATCTGGCGGGCTGGGCGCTGGAAAGTCGTGTCCCCGCCGGCTGACATCTGGCGGGCTGGGCGCTGGAGAGGTCGTGTCCCCGCCGGCTGACATCTGGCGGGCTGGGCGCTGCAGAGGTCGTGTCCCCGCCGCCTGACATGTGTCGGGCTGAGCGCGTGACTGGCCGACATGACGGGCCGACCTGCTGACCTGCCGTTTGTCTGCCGTGTTTATACGCGACCGTTGCCTGGTCGGGACGACGCCCTCCAGACGGTTTCTGGTGAAGGGGCGGCGCGTATGGGTGGCGCAGCCGTAGGGTACCAAGGTCGGGGTCTGCAGCTCTTCGTCCAAGCTAGGGGCGTAGGCCTCCTCCCCTCAAATAGTGAGGGTTATTGCACGCTGATGCGATGCGATGTAGCCCCTGGAGGAGTGATCCCAAATGATCCTGTTGAACATGGCCTCTTAGACACGACTGACACCTGCATAGTCTCTCAGATGATGATCTGTGGCCTGTTAGGCCCTAGCTCTAAGATAGGGTTTGTGTCTAAAAGATGGCTGTGAGTCCAGTTGGATGTGATGTGAGTCCAGTCGGATGTGAGTGGTGACCTTGTTTATCGGCGATTCCAAGAATAACGTCCCATCATGAACGCTTGCGGTAGAGAAGACCGCGCTTGCGGTTGACGAGACTACACACACACATGCATGCAGTGTGTGTGTGTGTGTGTGTGTGTGTGTGTGTGTGTGTGTGTGTGTGTGTGCGTGTGCGTGTGTGTGTATGGTCGCATCACAGCTGACGGCTTCACCACTGGTCGGTGTGTGCCACTCGAAGAGGTGCAGCTTGCCGTTCACCATGCCGCCGCATCGACGCCGAGGACGTTCATGTTTTCCAAATTTCACAATTTCCAATGTTCATAAGTTCCAAATTGAAAGCTATTTTTTTTAACAGGAAGTTAACTGCCAAAAGTCGGAAGGTTAGATTAGATTAGGTTAGATTAGGCTAGGCTAGGTTAGTTCTGGTTTGGTTCCTATCCGGAATATCTTAGAAGTTCACTTCCAATTTGGAAGCTAACTTTCAGTTTAGAAGCTAGCTTCCAATTGTGAAATAATGAACTTTGGAAAACGTGAACCTCTCCCGTTTGGCTGGGCTGTTTTGGAAGTTCACTTCCATTTTTTAAAGTTAACTTGCAATTTGGAAATTATGAACTTTGGAAGTTGTGAACTTTTGAAGACATGATACGTTGCAGACGCGCCACTTCCCATCCGTGGGGCGCCTATAGCGGCTGAGCAGCGTCTCCGCGGCGCGCCGTTATTTGTGGCGGGTTTTGTCACGTGACATGCATCCGCTGCCAGCCGTGGAGATATTCTGGCGGGTCGTAACCGGCGTGGGGTGGCGGGTCCGGCGACGGCGGCGGCGTCACCCGTGTTGGCACATGCTGCCGGCAGAGTCCCGTCCCAGTGTCAGCTGTGTCTGCTGCTGCCGCTCCCACTGCCCCACCGAGGGCCTCCTGTGTCTGGGAGGCGTGTCTGTGTGCGGGAGACGGGCTTTCGTTGAGGGACGGACCTGTGCTAGGGAGACGAAGCTCTGTCCCTGAGGAGATGGGCCTGCGGCGTGGGGACGAGTCCGTGACTGGACTCTGTGTGTGGTGACGAGTCCGTGACTGGACTCTGTGTGTGGTGACGGGTCCGTGTCTGGGCTCCGTGTGTGGTGACAAGTTCGTGACTGGAATCTGTGTGTGGTGACGGGTCCGTGTCTGGGCTCCGTGTGTGGTGACGAGTCCGTGACTGGACTCTGTGTGTGGTGACGAGTCCGTGACTGGACTCTGTGTGTGGTAACGAATCTATAACTGGGCTCTGTGTGTGGTCACGGGTCCGTGACTGGGCTCTGTGTGTGGTGACAACTATGTGTGTTTGGAGCTGGATGTTTGTAGTATCTGAGCTAATCTCGAGGAGACCGGTCTCCGGGAAACGTTGCCTGTCTATGGCAAGCGGATTTATCTCTGTGAAGTTTGGTTTGTGTCCAGACGAGCTAGACCTCACTGTGTCACACTTTATTGTTTATCATTTGATTATTAGACTTTGGGTGGGTCCAATGTAGCTGGTAGCATGACGCCCCCATTTTGCTCTCTGTGTGGGACAAATTACTGACTGTCCTGTCTCTTCTTTTGCAGACACATGCTACATCCTCAGCTACGCCATCATCATGATGAATACATCACTTCACAACCCCAGCGTCAAGGAGAAGCCGCCCGTAGAACAGTTCATAAGCATGGTCCGGGGAATCGACGACGGGGGTGAGCGCGGTTGCAGACCACGTTTTCTGGATGCTTTTTGTTTGGCGATTGTCAGCTGGTCGTGAAGAGACCGGCAAGCGGCATGTCAGTCACCGGAGCATCACCCGAGTCCTCCATGCGAACATCCTGGTGTTCCGTGTTCGTCGGTATCACATATAAATGACCCGGATCCGCCCGAGCCATATGAATCAGCTACTTCGGCGTTCTAGGCGGAAGCCACAGGTGTAGGTTTGCACATTTATTGGTGGATATGTTTACGTCAGTGGCCGACTTTCCCCGTGTTTTCTGGGTTTGACGTGGGCGCTGTGGAGCTGTCCAGCCTCTACAATGACGTGGTCCTCACAGCTAATACACGCGTTGGCAGCGGATTTGATCAATGGCCCGTCGCATGTGAAATATCCTCACGCCGTCCTGAGTCCGGCCTGGTGCAGATATACTGCGCGTCTCGCTACGGTAGGCTGGGCTAGCTAAGCTGCCGAGGCCATGCAGCGGATGCGGCTGAGAAGTGGTGTCTGATTTATGACCAGGATATCCTACCGTCGTGTATTTATGAAAAGAGCGGAAAGTTAGTATGAGCGTCTGACGCACCTTTGCCCAAGCGCCACGCGGTTTAATTATATCGTATCTTTACGAATTAAAACATTTCAAGGTCTGTTTTTTGCTTATAATCATAGGTGTTCGCTAAGTTTTCATTTTCTTCCACTTCGTCTGGTGGTATTTTCTCTGAAAACCTGTATGCTTTGTTAAACGTGCTTTTTGTGGCGGCACTTCGGGCGGCGTACAGAGTCGTGACGTCGCTGTGTGGTGTCCAACCCTATTGTCGCAGAAACGATTGCCATGTCAATGGGCCGCATGCTGTGGCCGACTCCCATCACAGGTGGGATTCAGATCCCCGGGAGCCTAACGGTGGCGACGGTAGGATCGTCCTAACGGTGGCGACGATAGGATCGTCCTAATGGTGGCGACGACCGTGGTACGGTGCGTGACGCCACATAAACCAATCCGTCGTTACAGTCTTTTCTGTTCAACTTTGGAAACGATTAACACATTTGAATAAGTTCGACGTTTTTGTTGCAACTCTGCGTCCCGTATTAAATTTGAGATGCATGCGCGACATACTTGGCACGGGAGCCGTACACCATCGCCAGCCTATCACGCCGATCGGCCGCTGGTGGACTTGGCAATCCAGCCAGGTGTGGGACTCGAACCTACGATCTTACGATCGAGAATCCAACGCCCTACCGACTGCACTGCCGTGGCCCTGGCCTGTTGTGTCACGTAACGCCGCCGTTGCCTATGCAATTTACTTCCGGTAACAGGTACCGGACGCAGAGGACGTGCTGACGTGTGACGTCACTGTTGTCCAGGTAACCTGCCGCGGAAACTGCCGGTCTTGACGTGTAACGTCACTGTTGTACAGGTAACCTGCCGCGGGAGCTGCTGGTCAGCCTGTACGACAGCATCAAGTCTGAGCCGTTCATGATTCCCGAGGACGACGGCAACGACCTGATGCACACCTTCTTCAACCCGGACAAGGAGGGTTGGCTCTGGAAGCAGGGTGAGTCGCGCGCGGCAGCCCGTCGGCGGCGACTGGGGAGAGGGTCGGGGGGGCGTCAGTTATGAAGACAGCACCGTTCTGGTATCGAGATTGGATGTTGGCTGGCATCTGTCTGAGATACCGGCGGCAATTGGGACGCAGTGCGACCAGAACGGCTGCCACGACGCAACTCATGGAGAGACGGGAATTGACTGGTACAGGTTTGGAACCAGCCGCGCACCAGCCGCGCACCGGAAAGCACGTAATAGGGAAATCCTATAGATGGCATGATATGGCTGTATGCTGCTTTGTTTCCACCAGCGTGGCTCGTGAGTTCTACGTCGTCAAATTGCGCCGAAAGTCCGCGTCTATTTCTCGAAGGTAAAACTGAAAAGATGTGGCGGCCGGTGCCGGTGTTGGTGCAAGTGTGAGTGCGTTATCACGCCTGAAGGTTCTGTTTCCTCCCGCCAGGTGGCCGCTACAAGTCGTGGAAACGTCGCTGGTTCATTCTCAACGACAACTGCCTCTACTACTTCGAGTACACCACCGACAAGGAGCCTCGCGGCATCATACCTCTGGAGAACATTCAGGTGCGGCCGGCGGCTGGTGTAGGCACTCGTTCAGAAGCTCACTGCAGCCGTGCGCTGGCGATGGCCATGTTCGAAGCTGGTTGGCCGACATTGATGGCGGTTTCAGGCGTCTCCTCCAGACCACAGGTGGTCTGCTTCACCACGTGTTCTCACTGCGTGACGTCCATTATGGCTCGGGCTGTAGCTAAGACGCACTAGCCTGTGTAGCGTTGCTCGTGAACTACAATTGGCGAGTGCCGGTGCTTTGTTGAGATCAATAAGCACGTATGACTAACATTGCAACAATTACGAGTTAAAAATGCTTTGACTGTTTAAGACACGAGTTAAAGTGTACTGACAGAGTGCAATATACAAATTTGGCCTTATCATTCCGAAGTCCAGAAGCGTAAATCTCCGTATCCTCAGTGGAAGCGTCAATCTCCGTACTTCACTGAACATGAGTACACAATGCATATTCAAGAATCGGTTTAAGGACGAATAATTTACCTGTCAATGAGGGCCAGATGGAATAGATCGATTCTGTTGCCAGTACACTGTGATTTTAACCGCTCCCATGTCCGTCCCAAGGTAAAACCATTCGCATAATTATTGGTGTTGTCAACATCTGATTCAACCACCTCGATATTCTAGAGGCGTAAGCTGATCGCTAAACCGTGAACGTTATTTGTGTTTCATTGGTAGCATGGGCGTCGCTCCTGAGATCCGGACCCAACTAGATTTGTGCTTACTTTCGCTTGTAATACTTTTTGTAGGCATGCAAGATACACCATAGCAGCCAGGAATGTTCCCAGCATTTGTTGGTGGTTAAAAAAGGTCATATGCAGACAATTGTCTTCTCCTTCTCGCTTCAACGTCATTCCGAAGCCCCCAGGGTTGGACCCTTCCGGGAAATTAATGGTGGAGACGTCCTTGATTGGCAGAGCCAAATGTACCGACAGTTTCATTAATGAACCAGGCTGATTGTATTATAATGTTATGTTGTTTACTATGATGCATTGAACATCTGACTCCTTTAAAAGTAGGTTGGTGCCCTCTGCAAATTCAGAGAGTTAATTCAGGCAAATTCAGGCGGTATCACGTTGACATTAGGGGCGCAATCAAAAATCGGCATTGTATGGCAACACCAATGGCTTGATTTTTGTTGCATCGATCCCACGAAAAGTGCACGCGCCTCCCTCCATGCCTGTGTCCGTCCATTGTGGCCCTGACAGCCCCCCTCCCCCCAGCCAGTATGTGCGTTGCATGCCCTCTGCTGTCGATGCGCCCTTAAACCCCAATAGCCAGCCAACCAACCAACCCCAGTCAGTGCCGTCTGCACTGGTTGACCGTCGGCTGTGGTTCTGACGGGTCTGCTCACGTGCTCAGGTGCGCGAGGTGGAGGACCGCAGCAAGCCGAGCTGTTTCGAGCTGTTCGCGGCCGCCGGCACCGACTACATCAAGGCGTGCAAGACCGACAACGACGGCAAGGTGGTGGAAGGCAAGCACACCACCTACCGCATGTCGGCTGCCACCGGCGAGGAGATGCACGAGTGGACCAAGGCCATACAGTGAGTTCCGCCAGAGTGGGACGGGTGGTGGAGTTCCTTCAGAGTGGGACGGGTGGAGGAGTTCCGCCGGAGTGGGACGGGTGGAGGAGTTCCGCCGGAGTGGGACGGGTGGAGGAGTTCCGCCGGAGTGGGACGGGTGGAGGAGTTCCGCCGGAGTGGGACGGGTGGAGGAGTTCCGCCGGAGTGGGACGGGTGGAGGAGTTCCGTCGGAGTTGGACGGGTGGAGAAGTTCCCCCAGAGTGGGACGGGTAGAGGAGTTCCGCCAGAGTGGGACGGGTGGAGGAGTTCCGTCAGAGTGGAACGGGTGCAGGAGTTCCTCCGGAGTTGGACGGGTGGAGAAGTTCCCCCAGAGTGGGGCGGGTGGAGGAGTTCTGCCAGAGTGGGACCGTTTGTGGAATTCCTCCGGAGTGTGACGGACGGCCGTCGTGCAGCACGTGCGGCAGTTGGTGCAGCACGTGCGGCAGTTGGTGCAGCACGTGTGGCAGTTGGGCGGCCGTGGGGACGTGGCTGAACGGCTGGTGGGTATCCGGGAAATGTGTGCGTCACGCTCGGCTTATGTGGCGGGCATTACCGAGGGATGTAGTGCTGAGTTTGGCGCGTGGTCCCTGGAACAGGCAATAACTCCGCTTTCATGACACGATGCGAGTCGGAGAGGCAGAAGATTTTTAAAAAAGAGATATGGAGAATACCGTTACTTAATTTTTTCTTCAATTCCATTCGTAATAGTGTCACCATTGACATGCAGGTCCGTGGTTATTCGTTTTGACTACTCGTGTAAAAATTCTTGCTACTTGTGTCTGACACCGTTTTTTATCGTGTTTTCCAGGCAGAGCATCAGCTTGAATCCTTTCTACGACATGCTGGCTGCGCGGAAACGAAAGGCTCAGCGACCGCCGCAACGGTAGCAAGCATAGTGGCGCCACACAGCGAGCGCTATCAGAACTCCGGTTTTTGTGAATAGACGCTAATAGCGCGATGCGCTGAAGACCGAGCAACGACACCCGCGCGCAAAGCTGTGAGAAGCGAGTGAAGGGAAGCGAGGCGGGGTGTGAGGTGTGCAATTACACTGGTTGGTCAGTCAGCCGGTTCGAATGTGCGTTGAACATGTGATAGCTGCGGGTGGATGAGGGGGCGGAGCGTTGCGCTGGCTAGGCTTTTGATACGTCGGCGACATTCCATGGGTGAAGAGCCGCGTCGAGCCGACTCCACAGTACAAAGGTGACGCCCGCATCTGCCCGACCTGGTGTCGACGCCCGATGATACTGGCCGCAGCGAACCGTACTTGCAATATTGGTGAAGTATACTATCACCGTATTGTGACTCAAGTCTATTCGTGTACAATAAACAATATTAGACAACTGAATCCGTGTACTTAGTCGGAGCGCAGTCATGCGCTAATGAGGCTGATAAGGTTGAAAGAGAAGCGTGTTGTTTTTCCTTGGATGTCAGGGCACCAGTTTATCACTGCTGCAATAGCTATAATAGGACTTATAATTCTGGAGGAATGGCCAATCCATAGTTTCGCACAAAATCTCCCATACAAAAACCACCATAAACCAAATAACTGCATGCACAGGAACCCGCGCAATGTTGGTGCGTCCAAAATCGTAAAACCACCTCGTATTCCAAACTGCTACGCCTCCGAAAGGCTTGAAAAGTTGTCCTAACCCAACTCAACCCAACCCAACCTAACCCTAACCTTGCAGCGTCATGCTTTTTTACGCTGTTAAAAAACCATCGGTGGTAAGACTCTTGTATGTAGCATGATGGGTGCGTAGAGGCCGCGACAGATGCGATATTGTGTGCGGGAAAAGGATCAGGCTTGCCCAGCCAGTCACATACTGAAGGGGAGGGAATTTGGGGAAGACCCCCCCCTGAGACATTTCGTGGTCCTCGAGTATCACGCCGTGGTTCGAAAAAAATGGTTCCAGGTTCCCCAAAATCCCGCTGGTGCCCCCAAGAAATCACACCAGGGTAAAAAAAAAAATATTGCACGGACCACCGAAAATAGTGCTGGGACCCATACACATCACGTGAGTGCCCGAAAACTCGTGCAATAGCACATGAAAATGACGCTAGGATCCCCAAAAAATCACATCGGGCACCATCAAAATCACATTGAGGGCCCAAAAAAGTCACATAGGGGCCATTGAAAATGACATTGGGACCCAGTTCGCAAGTTCGCACCAAGGCCCCTGAAAATTACGCTGGAAGCCCAATAGGCCATACCGGGGCTTCTAAAAATTACGCTGTGGCTCTCAAAACGTC
Organism: Imbricaverruca yamaguchii; assembly: GCA_034440575.1. Lineage (NCBI taxonomy): Eukaryota > Metazoa > Arthropoda > Thecostraca > Neoverrucidae > Imbricaverruca > Imbricaverruca yamaguchii. The sequence continues at coordinate 2,407,880 of JAOTOL010001663.1, forward strand.
GAACCGGCGTCCCTGAAAATCGCGCTGGGGCCTCAAAAGCTCGCGCCTTTGTCCCTGAAAATCTCGCCGGGGTCTCAAAAAAGTCGTGTTGGGGTTTTTGAAAATCACTGCGGGGACCTAGACGGTCGGTACGGTTCCCTGAAAATCACACTGAGCCTCAGGGCACCAGTCACACCAGGGCCCTGAAAATCACGCTAGGGTTAGACAGGTCACACCGGAGCACCATAAATCTCATCTGGACCACCCAAAGAGATGAAGCTGTGGCAGCGAAAAGGTATGGATATAGAAACTCGCTTTTGAGTCCGAACAATCGCTCCCAAAGCCACCAAAACGTGTTGGAGCCACTCAAACTCGCTCAAGGGATTCCAATGGATGATGACAGGATGCACCAAATCGCACTAGACCCAAACACACCATGCCGCTGCCCTTCAAAATCACACTGGGCCCCAAAAGTCACGCCGGACGACCCTTTGGCATTGCATAGAAAATGCCCTTAATAGTTGCTTTTGTCCTCCCCTACACCTCACCTCAGCAGTTGTGCAGCAGTTCTGCACTGCCACCATGGGTCGCTCCTTCTTTTTTGCTGATACTAACTGATTCGATACACCGGTCCAGCCGTGTTCTAACCTTTTTTAAACACGTCGTAAGGCCGAACAGCCATGAACTCAGCATCAAATGCTCCTTACCCTTGCCGACGCAGTATGTTGGTTAGAGCGATTGTAGCAAGTTGCCAATTATCCTTCCATGCAGTGGTTGCTGAGGGTGATTTTTACGCACCCACGATGCGCAGCATTTTACGCAAACAGCGTTTTTTTCTTCGGAAGCTTGAAATTATCGAGGGTGAAATTCGTCCCCGTACTCGAATTTCAAACGCCGCAGAACAAGGTACTACCGGTTTCCTCGTCCATTATGAGATAACATTTCATAATTCAAAGGTCATGGAGCAATTTTATGCACTTTTGATTTTTGGCCTTTGGTTGCTACAGTTTTGGCACTTTTTTATGTTGGACTTTCAGAATCGTGGATGTTACGTTTTTAGACTTTGTAGTTTCTAGGCTATTTTGCTCTTTGATACGTGAACTTTGCGATTCTGGGATTTTTTTTTGTGATTGGACTTTTATCTTTGTGTGCTAGGGCTTTGGATGTTCTGAAGAAACCACGTTGCATCCAGTTCCATCTTAATAACGGACCACAGGGGCTGTGTCAGTCATCGATGTCCATGGTATTAGCAACGCATTTGCATTCACATTACACATATTTGCATACTCTCCGATTTCGTTATACTTTTCTGGATATGATCTTTGTTGCATGCAAAAGTAAAGCAAAGAACAACTATTCAGTAGGACGGGCATTTCAATCTCCACAGGGCAAGAAATGTCATTCGGATAAAAAAACGGGGAACCGCATAAAACAAAGTGTTTCATTCAGCCGAATGATTTCAGCCCCTAGATGTCCGCTGTCCAGCAAAGATGTAGCACATCGAATTATGTAGCCTTCAATGTCACAGTTTGACCTGAGGTCACCAAAGTTTGTTTTACTCATGTACTACACATTGACATTAAAGACACATTGTATATTTTTTGCAGGTGACAGTCTGCATAACACGTACATAGAGGCACATCGATCAAAATGACTGGGGTACCGAATGTACGTAAAACGAAGCATTGAATGTAGACTGTCTCAACACTGATGCATGCACTATCAATACAAGAAGCAGCACACCGCGCAACCTGACCCTATCCATAACTCATTCCATCAGGTAGCACTAGCATCTCATTCAGCAACGCATTCAGAAATGCATTCACCAATATCCTCCGATTCGCCTAAAACTTTATCACAATCTTCGTAGGCATGCACCATCCGTACATGCATCACCAAACGATTTTTATACGACGAACCATTTCGCCTTCAGAGGCGAAAAGGTCAGCGATGTCAAATCTGGGGTACCACATAAATTGCCGGATAATTCAATAATGTGAATTATTCGCATGCTTGTCCCACCGCTTCTCCGCCTGTTGTATGTCGTCAAGATCCCGTGCACCGTCTGGCTTGGCAGTTTGGTCCGCTTTGACCGTCCTGGACTTCGAGTCCAGCCAATGATCATGGGCTTCATTTGGCTGAGGTGAGGACATCATCAATATTAGTTGACCCTTAATCGAATGGAGAGTGCACGGGATGCACGTCTGATCAGCAGCATCAGCACAATGCACGTGATCGCAGCACCATTCTACAGACTGGCAGGAAGCAATTACGACGCAGGTTGGATTTCCGCAGACGCCACGCAGATATAAATATATTCCGACTGCTTATAAAGATGAATTGCCACACATGCTACCTTTTGAACGGTTTGTTTTGTGCTTGAGGCAGTAAGGCTGGAACAGATCTTTCGCCTTGTATTCGTGTGTTTTAAAATGGAGTACGACGTGAATGTCCGATAGTTATCATGCCCAAGCATAAGAATTCCTGGCAACCAACATCACTGAGACGCGGCAGAAGGTCTAAAGATGAATGTCAAGTTCCACAAGGTGCAAAATCATCAAGGCCCCATGTTAATTCCCGAGCTGCTTGGAATTGCACACGCTTCAGCTTCCCATCAATTCTTCGCTTCACAAGACGGTAAGTGCGACTGAGTCCAAGCGTGATAATGTCGAGTTGCTAGAAGATCGAAAACGACAGAATGTCCAAATTTATGTTCTGCACGCCCTTCAGTTATGCCACTCGCACCGGTCTCTACCGGTCACAGTACGCAGGATTCATCCGATACAGGTCGCAGGACGTAGGTCGCACAGGTCTCTATAGGTCACGCATTGGAAACATATATGATTCATGCAAGAGAGATTCAAGTGAATCATGCCCAGTAGACCACTTTCATTTTTGAATTTCATCAAACCTGACCTGAGGCCAAGCTCTGACCTTGCAGGTCACGTGCACGGTTCCTTGCTCAGTGGGCGATTATTTGACGCTAATATCCATCCGGTAAATGTATTCAGAAAAAAAATGTTATTTGGTACCCCGAGATTCTCCCATAGGGTTAAAGTTCATATCTTTGTTGACTTGAGGTCAAATGGTAACCTCGAGTGACCATTTGACTTGGTGTGCTGCATACCACCGTGATAGCGGTGGCACAAGCGTTTTGATAATTCAATAAGTGAATTCTCCGGCAAGTTATGCGGTACCCCAGATTTGGCTTAATACTTTATCGATAGACCTGAGGTCACGCGATGTGCTGCTTCTTGTATTGATAGTGCATGCATAGATGGTCTAAGTTCAATTATTGGCTTGGTCCACACACGGTACCCCAGTTGACCACTTTCATTTTCAAACCTGACCTAAGGTGAAACGCTGACCTTACATGTCACATGCTGGGATGTGCTGATCTTCGCTCTGTGGGCGATTATTCGGCGCTAAAATCCATGCGATAAATGTATTGAGGAAAATGTTATTCGGCCCCCCGTGATTTTCCCATAGGGTGTAACGTTAAAGTCTTCGTGGGTGATAATGGTTTTAGGATGCATCAACCATGGCTCATTTAGCCCCCATCACATAAAAGTCTTCGTTGACCTGCGGTAAAATGATTACCTCGGGTAATCATTTGACTTGATGTGCTGCATGCCACCGTGATAGCGGTGGCACAAGCGTTTGGATCTTTCCAATAAGTGAATTCTCCGGCAAGTTATGCGGTACCCCATATTTTACATCGCTTACCTTTTCGCCTCCGAAGGCGAAGTGGTTCGCCGTAGCAAGACAAAAATCGCTTCGTGGCACATGTGGGGTTTACCTACGAAGGTTTTGTGACATTTTTAGGCGAATCGGAGGATATTGGTGAATGCATTTCTGAATGCGTTGCTGAATGGGATGCTATTGCTACCTGATGAAAAGAGTTATCGATAGAGGTCAGGTCACGCGGTGTACTTCTTCTTGTATTGATAGTGCATGCATCAGTGTTGGGATAGTCCACACGCAATGCTTCGTTTGGTCCACATGCGGTACCCCAGCGGACCACTTTCATTTTCTGAATTCCATCAAGCATGACCTGAGGTCAAACGCTGACCTTGCAAGTCACATGTTCCGATGTGCTGCTTCCTTACTCATTGGCCGATTATCTGGCGCTAATATCTATGCGATAAACGCATTCAGGAAAATGACATTCGGTTCCCCGTGATATTCCCATAGGGTGTAAGGCTAATAATACCATTGTTGAGCTGAGGTCAAATGGTGACCTCGAGCGATCGGTTGACTTAATGCGCTGCATGCCACTGTGATAGCGGCGGTGCAAACGGTTGAATCGTTCCAATAAGTTAATTCCCCGTCAGTTATGCGGTACCTCAGATTTGACCTTGCTGACCTATTCGCCTCTAAAGGCGAAATGATTCGCCGAAGCAAAAAAAAACATTTCGGTGATGCATGTAGGGGCTTACCTGCGAAAGTTGTCAAGTTTTCGGACGAATCGGAGGGTATTGGTGAATGCGTTTCTGAATGAGTTGCTGAATGGGATGCTAGTGCTACATGATGAAATACGTCGATAGAAATCAGGTCACGCGGTGTACTGCTTCTTGTGTTGGTAGTGCATGCAAGTGTTGAGATAGTCTACATGCAATGCTTCGTTTGGCCCACATGCGGTACCCAAGTGCTTTCATTTTCTGAAGTTCATCAAACCAGACCCGAGGTCAAACGCTGACCTTGCAGGTTACATGCTCGGATGTGCTGCTTCCCTACTCGGTGGGCGATTATTCGGCGCTAATATCCATCCGATAAATGCATTCAGGAATGTTATGCGGTGCCGTGATTTTCCTATGGGGTGACCTGAGGTCAAATTGTGACCTTGAATGTGATATCCCTGGATGTGCTTTCTTGTCCGATGTCAAATTATTTGGCGCTAATGTCCATCCGATGAATGTATTTAGGAAAGTATTATTCGGTACCCCGCAGATAGCAACAGTGCAAGATCAAAACAATATTTTGTGAACATAGGTCACACTGAGATTGTAGGTGTTACTCTTGAACGTGCTGTATCCGTGACACATGCCCAATGTGTGGGCGTTATTTGGTGGTGCCAAATACAATTTTGCGTAAGTTGTCGAGTAGACAGGAATTTTGTATATATGCTATTTCTAGGCCTTTTTGGCGAACGGTAATGAATCCGTGGCCATAATGGGTCATTTTAATCGATGTGCTCTATGTACGTGCTGTGTGTGTGTGTGTGTGTGTGTGTGTGTGATGAGGGTTTTAGGGCGCATCGCCCTCAAACCCTAACGCGTGCTATGTAGACTATCACCTGCAAAAATCAGGTATATCTAATGAGCCACCAGTATTTAATTTGGTAATCCGTGAATAGATATTGTGCGCGAGTAAGACCAACTTTGGTGAACTGAGGTCACTGTTCCATTGAGGGTCGCGTAATTCCATGTGCTGCATCCTCGATGGACAGCGGGTATCCAGGCGTTGGAATCATTCGGCTAAGTGAAGCACTGAACTTTATGCGGTACCCCGTTTTTACCCGTATGACCTTTCTTGCTCTCTGGAGATCGAACTGCCGGTCCCACTGAATAATTGTCGTTTGCCATAATTTTGCATCCTGAAGAGAAATGAACGAAATTTGAGAGTATGCGAATTGGATGTGAATGCGTTGCTAATATCATGGACACCAACCATGGGCTGTAGTGACCCGCAGGCCAGGACCCCAGTGTCGGCCCAGTGTTCGAAGCACCGAGGGTGACAGATGACAGTCGACTTGTCACGGCCTTGGCGACATCCGGTCGCCCGGCAGGATGGTGCCTCGCCTCCACCAGCGTCAAGTCAATCTAGGTTCATGTAAGTGGTGCAACTTCGCTCTTTCCAGAATTCGCACTCTGGCAACCGTGTGAGAGCCACGGAGCTCATAAATCTAAACTTGGCGGCGTGGTGCTGTAGCAGAGGAGCCCATCCGGGAGTTCGATATTTGCCGGGGGTGTGTCCAGAAGCCAACACAAAATCAGTCTGGCAGGCACGAAACTTCAACGAAGGTCAGGTCAGGGTCATCGGCGATCGCAGGTACACTAATAAGCTCAGTGTTCAGTTTTCAGTTCATCTTTTGGAAGGAGCACATATCTGCTTCGTGTCCTTCCCAATTTCACCATGCATCCACCAGCCGAAAATTTCGCGCAGGATGCGCGACCGCTTCGGGCTGAACGAGCGTTTCTGGGCCGGCTTGGTCACGGCGTTCACTAATCAGACATTCGGGCTTTCATGTTAATATTCGGACTGGACAGGGCATCTTCATGGGCATGGCTGCATCTTCATCGGGAATTGAGGCGTTACAATTGCAGGGGCATCAACAACTCGCGTTTTACAGAACATGATTGGCTCACTGGCAATAACATGAAGAGAAAAAGACCGAAAAGTGACGTTTTCCCAGACACTTCAAAATATGCGGCATCACAGGGCCCACGCGGCTATGCAGAGCGGCAAAAACATACGAAAATCGACCCATCGTTACCGAAATTAAACTGCCTCCTTTGACGTAAAATAATCAAAACTTCCATGGCGTGAAAAATATGATCAGCGCAGGTCGGCCGCCCGACACCACAATCCACGCTTCTAAAACAGCACCGAGTGGGGGACGTCCCACTCGCTGCGGCACCGCCATCGGCCAATGGTGGTCGCCGGGGCGCCATCTCTGGCCAGCGCCACACACCAGTCTCTCAGACGCACCGGCGCACCATCTCTGGTCAGTGCCACACACCAGTCTCTCAGACGCACCGCTGCGCCATCTCTGGCCACACACCAGTCTTTCAGACGCGCCCCGCTGCGCCTCGGAGCCCACCACTAAAACTCGACATGCCGGCGAGCACAGTACGCCACCAGACCACCACCGGAGGCCATGACCACCCGAAGGCTCACGCCCGGCAGCGCTACGCAGGGGATGACCCCGCGTCCAGCCAGGTCACTGTGACGTCACGCACACGAACGCTGTGCGGGTGCGCCACCTTGCGTTGGACGTCGGCAAACCGGATTGGTCGCCAGCGGTCACGGCGGCGTTCTCCGTCGTCAGCAGGGCGTCGCGCGCACACAGCTGATTATCACCCGTGGGTCACCATGAGGTCGGGAATTCGCCGGACCTGCTGACCCGTTGGCCGCGCGAGCGGCGGCGTACCACCCGACGCCGACTCGCCGGCGTCGGGGGAGGCGATGGCGAGGGTCGCAGCACTGCTAGTCGGCTGTCCGTCAGGCACTGGTTATTGTTGGCGGCACGGGTCGGGCGGTCCACGCCGCGGAGCGGTCGACACCCTCACGCCGGCGGCAGACTCTGCTTTGTACTCGCCGGCCGCGCGCGGCTGGGGCGCCAACGTGACGCTCGTGTTTGTGTCGACAGGTTTTGCTACACGTCGGAGGCGGGCAGCGCCAGGATGCGCTGTATGAAGCCGTCCATGCCCTGCGGCATCACCGACGCAGCCGCGACGAAGGGGTGCTCCAGCAGAGTCGGGTAGTTTGGCCGCTCCTTGTAGTCCTTCTGTAGGCTGAAACACGGCAGGCAGACCGCATCAAGCGACGCAAGGGTCCCACTTCCTGGTCCATCTCCGATGTCTCCTCTCTGGTGCTCACCCTGGTCCCTTTCCCGGTCCCCTTCCGATGTCTTCTCCGGCCCCTTTCCCGGTCCTTTTCCCCATCCTTCACTGGGGAGGGAAACTGGAGAGACGGCCGAAGGGGATCGGGGAACAGGACTAGGAAGGTGACCAGAAAAAGGGACCGGGAAGAGGACCAGAGGGAATTAGAGAAAAGACATCGGAGGGGACTGGAAAAGGGAACCGGAGTTCCAGATCCCCTCCCTGGTCCCCATATCCGGCCCTCTTACGATGTCTCTTTTCCGGTCCCACTCCCTGATCCCCTTCCCCGGTTCTCCACCATGGGAGGTGAGAGAGTAAGACGACCAGGAAGTTGAACGGAGGAGGGGACCAGAGGAGAGACCAGAGTTCTCCAGCCCCGTTCCGATGTCTCTTCTCTAGTCCTCCTTCCTGTTCCCCTTTCCCGGCCCTCCACCGAGGAGAGGACGGATGAAGGTAACCGGGGACTGGGAAAGGGCCACGGTCTCCTTCACCAGCCCCCTTCCCGGGATCCCTCCCTGGTCCAACTTCCTGTTCTCCCTTTTCCGGTCCTCCACCGGGGAAGGCGAAGGGGAAAGGGGGCTTGCGTAAGTGACAGGGAAATGGGTCAGGGAAGATGGACCGGGGAGGGAACCGGAGAAGAGGCACCGGAAGCTGACCGGAGAAGACGTCGGAAGGGGACTGAGGGACTCTGGTGTCTTCTCCGGTCCGCTCTGTGGACCCATTTCCCGGTCCCCTTTACTGGCAACACTGTGACAAGTACCACATAAAGCACCCCTCAGGCTAGACCAATCAACCCTTCCAGAAGGACCCACCACACCACACCACAACCACACCACACACCACCACATCACACCACACACCACCACACCACACCACATACCACACCACAACCACACCACACACCACCACATCACACCACACACCACCACACCACACCACACACCACAACACCACACCACACCACACCACACCACACCACACCACACCACACATCACACCACACCACTGCACTACACTCACCAGCAGGCGACGAACTCCTCAAAGTGGCGCGAGAAGCCCTGTTTGGGCAGACGTGGTGCTGGATCGGACACCACCTGCTTCAGCTGTTCGAACGGCGTGCCCCAGGTCCGGTACGGGAACTGGCCTGAAACCCGGCGCACGCCGTCCCAGTCACACGGCCATCCAACTCAGCATTCACGTAGTGCATGGCACATGGTTGTCACATGGTGCATAGGCACATGATACACAGTCAAATGGTGCATGGCAACATGGTAGATCTACAATGTTGCCATGCACCATGTACCAGGTACCATCTATGGTACCTGGTACACAGCCATATGGTACATAGCCATATGGTACACAGTCACATGGTACATCTCTGCATGGTACGTAGTCACGTGGTACACAGCTTCATGGTACATGGCACAGTCACGTGGTACATGGTGCACAGTCATATGGTACATGGTACAGTCACATGGTGCATAGTAGCCACATGTTATACAGTCACATGACATGCAGTTGTGGTACACAACCACATGGTACATTGTAACATGGTACACAGTAACATGGTACACAGTTGCATGGCATACAGTCACCATGATACGCAATCACATGACACACTCACATGGTACAAAATAAAATGGGGTTGCGCGCAATATAATCATTGCAGTCGATGCACCCTAAGGCCCAAACAACTAAGTAGCGAAGTCTAATCGTGTATTCGCATGGTACACAGTCACATCATACATATGCCACATGGTACACAATCACATGGTACATGATCATACTGACACACGGCTACATGGTGCATGATCATATGGTACACTGTCGAATGGGATTGGGCGAACACGCCCTCAAGCCCAAATAAAGTAAAATGGTACACAGACACATGGTATACAGCCACACAGCACATGGTTCCATGGTACACAATCACATGGTACAATTACATGTTACATAGTCACATGGTATGCAGTCGCACAATGCATAGTCAACTGATGTAGACAAATGGCACAATCACATAGAACACAGTCACATGATGCAGTCACGTGGTATGAAATGGCGTGCTTAGGGCTGGGGAACGAGCTGACAAATAGTCACTACCGAACAGAAAAAAGGAATCCGACACTGAAGAAGGAACTGACAGACTGAACTGACACCGACTGAACTGGTACTGACTGAACTGGCACTGACTGAGACCGGCTGATTCCAAGACGCTCACAATAGTCGCTGGACCAACCACAGGACTAACCACCAGATCAACCACGAGGCGAACCTCGAGCACACCCACTGGACTAATCACCGGACCAACTGCTGGACCGACCACCGGACCGACCACTGCACAAGCCACCAGACCAATCACTGAAGCAGCCACTGCATTAACCACCAGAACACCCACACGATCACCGCCGGGCCAACCACTGCACTAACCACCAGACCGACCGGCGCACTAACCACCGGACCAGCGCCGGCAGAAGCGAGCGCGTCACTCGTCTCACCCGTGCCGATCTCAATCATTGAGATGCCCAGACTCCAGACGTCTGAGCGGATGTCGTAGCTCTTGTCACCCATCGGGTTTATCCGCTCGGGCGCCATGTACGGCTTGCACCTGGCGACCACGTGTGACGCGTCAACACCGGACAAGCCGGCGGGAAACGGGCACAGCCTCACAACAAAACGAAACGCTGGCGTCATCATCCACGTTGCCCGGGGAAGGAGGCTTTTTTTAAATAGACCAAGTGTAACCTGTCGCTTGGTGTCGTGTTGCCAATACTACGGTTAACGTAGCATCTAAGTCGAGAAGAACATCCGGTTATTTTACATGTCTGCCCATTCCTACATTGTGCTAGAGGTAGGAAGGCAAGAGCAAGGGCTCTAGACCTTCAAAGCCAAGCTTTCATATCAATTTCGTTCATGTTAAAATCATCAAAATTCCACAAATCAACCTGTTGGGTGCATTGTCGGTTTCATTGTTTGATATTGTAGCAACAAGTTTGAGCAAAAATTCGTAGTTACCATTGGAAGATAAGAAGCGAAAAAGGATTGCTACATGTGTAGCACATGGTGCACGCCCAACATATATATATATATATATATATATATATATATATATATATATATATATATATATATATATATATATATATATATATATATCATGAAATAGTTGGAGGGAACGCGGCACTGTCGCAATTACTCGGTCAACGCTCACACCCGTGACTCAGTGTATGAAAGGCTCTGCGATCGCTCAGTTCCATGTCTGATATTGAAAGTGGCATGGCACATAATGGAAAACCTGGAGGCATTATTGTAAACCAATAATCTACTTTCACACTGAAATTTCCGGTTTATGTTTACGGGAAGGATTCTCCTTAAATAAAGCTGGTAGAGAACAAATCCGAAACGGTTTTTGTTTCAGTGTCAGTTTAATATGTATGTATATGTGTATATATATGTATATATACATATATGCTATATAATCATACTAACGAGCTGTTCAACCAACCCTCTCTTCTTTCCTTGTTAAACTTCCACTGCCTTCTACCTACCCAGCGTCAATGGTTTTGGCCACCGAGTCGACCAAGTATCCGGAGATGCCGAAGTCGCACAGCTTGACACGGCCGTGCCGGTCGCACAACGTGTTGGACGGCTTCACGTCGCGGTGGATCACCTTCAGCTTTGTGTGAAGGTAGTGCAGCGCCGACACCACCTGTCGGCGACACCGGTCACCAGAGGCAGCAGAAGGCGTCGACAGGTGGATCACAGTCGCATCATCACGCGGCGCGTCACGACCGATTAACCTTGTCCACATCCCAACTTCAATCATCACGCGGCGCGTCACGACCGATTAACTTTGTCCACATCCTAACCTCAATGTGCCAACATGGAAGACAGCGTTGGCAAGCTTTGTCTACCTAGTGGTCAAAACCACGGCTTCAGACGGCCGGGCAATACGTATCACACCCAGTTTCTCGCGAGAGAATTGAACTCCATGTACCCATATGCTTTGATTACTTGGCTATCGGGGTTTTATGGTGCATCGATCTGACAGTCCTGCCAACGTCGAGACGGGCTGCAGTCACCTGTGCACCACCGGTGACGGGCTCGGACGACAGGCGGGATGGGCTGACGCATTTCATACGAGCGTCCAGTACAGCATCGGGAGAGAGATCTGAACGTTCTCCAGGCGGACCTGGACAGGCTCGAGGGAGATCTGAACGTTCTCCCGGCAGACCTGGTCAGCCTTGAGAGCTCTGAACATTCTCCGGGCGGACCTGGACAGGCTCGAGAGAGATCTGAACGTTCTCCCGGCAGACATGGACAGACTTCTGGCAGAGAGCTCTGAACATTCTCGGGGCCTGGAGAGATCTGAACGTTCTCCGGGCAGACCTGGTCGAGCGTTCTCCGGGCAGACCTGGTCAGCCTCGAGAGCTCTGAACGTTCTCCAGGCAGACCTGGTCAGCCTCGAGAGAGCTCTGAACGTACTCCGGGCAGACCTGGTCAGCCTCGAGAGCTCTGAACGTTCTCCAGGCAGACATGGACAGATGAGAGGCCAGGACGACCACCGCCCCAGCACAGACCTGTACGGCCTGATGATGAGAGGGCCAGGACAACCACTGCACTAAGGCGGATCTGGACAATCTGGAGAGGCAAGAACTGGGCCGACCACCGCCGCCGCCATTACACACCGAGTAAGCGATGCGCGCCAGGATATCCTCGGGAATGGTCTCGCCGTGGCCGAACACCTTCTGGTAGAACTTGTCCAGGCTCTGGTCCATCACCTCCATGCAGATCCACACGTCGCCCTCCTATAGCAGAGTGGGAGTGTCATCACACTCGAGCATTGCAACGTCTGGGTGTGGCAGCAAAGCGTGAAGCGCAGGTCTGTATGTGTGATGTCGTGAGCCACGCTCGTGTCCTATTGTTTACATTGTTTTGACTGTAAGCTGCTGCCACCTGGTGACCAGTTTGATACTAAGGAGGATTGATACGCCAATAGTGTGCGAACGTGGTTGATCAATGGCGGCTGCGAGGACGTTTACGGTGCTTTATATAATTGGCGTGAAGTCGGCCAGAATAGGCTTCTGAAGTTGACTTGCTCTTTTATTGAAGGTACTGAAACTACTAGGTAGACACCACAGTATGGCATGGTGAAACGCTACACTTACACATAACGACACGACCACGCACCGCACGAAAAGGACAAGGGTGCTTGCTGTTCCTTTATACGACGTGCGAAATGTGGGAGAAAATGAGCGTTATGAAGACGATCGTCAGAAATGATAGGGTAGCGAATCAGCACAGAGAAGACTACACCATACTCCACCAGAAACACCCAGTACAGACGAGGGACGAGGAGTCTGCACACTGTCCACATAACAACCAATCAACCGCAATCAATCCGAAAACGTCAAAAGTGTATCCATATGGCCGGCTCGGAATGGCTTTTTTGTAAGTCATTTTTCCTGCAAATTCTTGTTTATGAAGTGTTTTTCTTGTCTTGTTTCTTGTTTATTCTTGTTTAGTGGAGATATTTTTGTCTAGAAACCTGTTTTCTACAAATTCACACCGACTCATTCAGTTATATATTATTATGTACAGCGATACTTGCCGGCGTTAAGCACCGATAGCAGTGGCCGATCGCGATGGTCGCCCCCTCCGAGCGTCGTAAGTCCACCACGGCTCGTCGTCTATTCTACCACGGTCTGATGTGGCTATGTCTCGTTTTGCAACGCCGTCCCACACGAACCGTTCCACACCAGCAACGGCGCAATGCGACGGCCAATGGTGCTGCTGACAGCGATCACGATGCTGAACGACAATGATGGAAATGGCATGACGATAACGACAAAAACGGCGGCGGAGTAAACGCGGCCAGAGCGGTACGACCTCACCTGGAACAGGGCGCCGTAGAACTGGACCGTGTAGTCGCAGTCGAGCGTACGCATCGATATGTCCAGGTCCATGAGGGTGCGCTTGGTCTCGTCAGAGTTGAGCGTGGCGGGGATCCGCTGAAGGACGACACGAGAGCGTCACGTGCGGCTACAGACGGCATGTGACAGTGGAGCTAAATACACGGTGCGGCTACAGATGGTATGTGACCGTGGAGCTAAGTATATGGTGCAGCTACAAATGGCATGTGACAGTGGATCTAAGTACACAGTGCGGATACGGACGGCCGTGACAGTGGATCTAAGTACACGGTGCGGATACAGACGGCATGTGACAGTGGAGCTAAATACACGGTGCGGCTACAGATGGTATGTGACCGTGGAGCTAAGTATATGGTGCAGCTACAAATGGCATGTGACAGTCAATCTAAGTACACGGTGCGGCTACAAATGGCACGTGGCAATGGATCTAAGTACAGTGTGGCTACAGATGGTATGTGACGGCATCTCTACGTACACGGTGCGGCTACACCGTGCATGTAGATGGACGGCTGTGTGAGCACACGGACCAAACGAGGTGCGTGTCAAATTTAATTCAATTCAAATGTACAATTGGAGAGCACAAAGGGGATAAAATAAATAATGTAAATAGGTTTTATAGTGCTCGCCTATATTCCTACGTCATACATAACATACATATGTGAAAGCACTTATAAATACTCTACTCACTGGTGGTGGATTGGAGTTTAGGGACGTGTCGGAATCTACCTTACATCTACCTTACCCTACTCACTTTTCGAAATAAAATGAATACAGCTAGTTGTGTCAAACCGGCTAAAATCGTAGTTTCAACAGCTTAAACAACCGATGTTTAAGCACAAACCATATTAAACCTGGAGCAAACAAAAAAAAGGACAAACCATACTAAACTTGGCATAAAGTTATGAACATTGAGGGTGGAAAGGCACTACTCCAGCATTAAACAGCTATTTTCACTAATTTTGTCATGTCTGTTATGGGCATGGTTACACCCTGCAAGTTATCAGGCACAACTTCAGATGAGATGCAAGAAGATGTCATGTGTTCACAGACACAATGTCATGTGAACAAGTCCCACCAAACTACGAGCAACTCGAGGTCCACGTGCATTTAAGCACACAGGAGGCTACCGAAATCATAGCGCACGTGTTTCCAAGGTTGGGTTGCCACAGGTGGATGGCAGCTGATATATGAAGAATCTCCTCTCAGGTGGAGAACCGAAAACCATGCTCAATGATCATGACCATGTTCTTGTAGAAACACATTCCTTCACGCCAGAGACAGATCCAGACAGTTTGGAGGGAGGGGTGTCAAACGCGGTGGTAACCAGCATATCAGATGAGCAGTGCAATGCCATCACAAGTCCTGATACCCCAACTCCACTAATGGTGAACAGCTGGGTGAGGCGACAGTCCTTCTCACCTTCACAGTCACCATAGGCGTAGGGTTGTTAGCCTTGAACTGCCGCAAGGGACGGTGGGGACTGCCGCTGACCTTGGCCGTCATGCTGTGCCAGTCGGACCCGCCACTGACCTCGCCGGCTATGACCTCGTCGGCTATAGCCTCGCCAGCTGGACCCGCCACTGACCTTGACCGCCATGACGAAGCCGGTCGGCCCGTGTCGCATCCGGTCGACAGTGCCGTAGGCGCCGCGGCCCAGGTTCTCCAGCAGGTCGAGGTCGGTCGCCTGCACGTCCAGCGTGTCCATGCCGATCCGCAGCGTGGTCCGCACGTCCAGGTCACGCGGCGGTGCCCTGCCGTCGGCCGGCGGGTCAGGGCGACCCGACTAGGCGGGTCACAGAGGGACTGGACTAGGTGTGTCACAGAGCGACCGGACTAGGCAGGTCACAGAGGGACTGGACTAGGCAGGTCACAGAAGGACTGGACTAGGCGGGTCACAGAGGGACTGGACTAAGTGGGTCACAGAAGGACTGGACTAGGCAGGTCACAGAAGGACTGGACTAGGCGGGTCACAGAGGGACTGGACTAGGAGGGTCACAGAGGGACTGGACTGGGTGGGTCACAGAGCGACCGGTCTAGGCAAGTCACAGAGGGACTGGATTAGGCGGGTCACAGAGCAACTGGACTAGGTGGATCACAAGGCAGGTCACAGAAGGACTGGACTAGGCGGGTCACAGAAGGACTGGACTAGGCGGGTCACAGAAGGACTGGACTAGGTGGGTCACAGGACTGGACTAGGTGGGTCACAGAGCGACCGGTCTAAGCGGTCACAGAGGGACTGGACTAGGCGGGTCACAGAAGGACTGGACTAGGCGGGTCACAGAAGGACTGGACTAGGTGGGTCACAGAGGGACTGGACTAGGTGGGTCACAGAGCGACCGGTCTAGGCAGGTCACAGAGGGACTGGACTATGCAAGTCACAGAGGGACTGTACTATGCAAGTCACAGGACTGGACTAGGCGAGCCACAGAAGGACTGGACTAGGTAGATCACAAGGCAGGTCACAGAGGGGTCGAACTAGGTGGGTCACAGAGGGACTGGGCTAGGCGGGTTACAGCTGGTCCGGTCTAGGCGAGTCACAGAGCAACTGGACTAGGTAGATCACAAGGCAGGTCACAGATGGATCTGACTAGGTGGGTCACAGATGGACTGGGCTAGGTGGGTTACAGCTGGTCCGGACTAGGCGGGTTACAGAGGGACTGGACTAGGCGGTTACAGAGCGATTAGACTAGGCAGGTCACAGAGTGACTGAACTAGGCAGATCACAGAGCAACTGGACTAGGCAGGTTACAGAGTGACTGGACTAGGTGAGTCACATAGTGACTGGACTGGGTAGCAAACCATATACTTCAAATACTTGTGTACTTCTTTTGTTACTCTGATTAACAATTGATCTTCTATGCACTGTGTGAAGCGAAGTAGCCATACTCCCTTTATTGTTGAGATATACTTCATTTTATGATAATCATGCACTGCAACTTACATCATATGTAGATAGTTATGTGGTCATAACTGTTAGTTCCAGGATCAGCACCCAATGCCGAAAATCCAACCCTGGTTTTGAGCATCCAAGTGAGGAAAAATAATACGAAACAGCTTAAGATACATATTTACCACAAGTGATAACTTTGTGTGTACAATGAGTAGAACTTGTTCGTCTCTGTCACAATATTGGCAAAGCAAGTTGCTCTTTAAAACAGGAAAATAGGTACATTGAATGGCTAGAAAGTGTAAGCACTTCCTGGTCTTAGACGATTAAAACCATGACAAGCATTGCTTGAATATAATTAGTCTTAGCCACCGTCATGTTGCCTGAGATATTACTCGTTCCCTCCACGATAACGTAAAGTGACAAACGGCAAACAAATTTCAATATTTCTATTACACATTCTCTAGAAATGTTCATAAAATAGATAAGCATTACATTTAAGCACATTGCCATGCCTTCATTAATCTCAAACACATAGTTAATTTCTTCATCATGCACAAATTCATATATGTGGGTTGCAAGTGATGCTTTGCTGTGTACAGACCTATAATCACACCATGCAGTTGTGTAAAAGATGCATAATGCATGATCAGACACTTTAGTTACACCTTTAATATCAAGGGTAAATGTTTCCTTACATCTGAAGCTGAAGAGGAAATTAATTTGAACACAATGCCATAAAGGTATTCATCACCATTAAACTAATGATGCACTTTAATTATTTCTCACGGCATCGTTATTGAAACAGCACATGTACATGCATTGCTATCCATAAAATTGTTTGGTCAACAACCAATGTTCTTACTGAATGCATCAAAGGTTAGATTTAGCAAGTTATGAACGCCTTAAGCAGAATTGATTCATTGCATGATTCCACTTGCTCTGCAGAACACACTGTATTAAATTATCATCATCTAAAGATGTAAGTTAACATTGTTATGTTTTAACAAGTTAACAAGTTTGTTTTTGCTATGTGACTTCACTGCCTCCACCCCCTTTACCTCAGATTACTACATCCAAACCAGCCTTACCCGACCTTCGTCAATTCTGACACAGTCAGCAGATAAGCTTGACAATGCAAGAATCTTAGTCCATTTAGGTGATAACTTGCCTGCAGCTTTGCTTTAACTCTGAATCTACTAGACCACAATAAACAGAATGATCACCTGCACTCGCAGAAAAGAGTAAAAACCAGCGTTCATCAACGACCAATAACCGTGATAAACGCTACCTGGGATGATACTTTCTAAAATAATTAATGAGCTTTCGAAGCTCATAACGGCCCCATCATCAGATGGTATATTCAAAGAGAAGACAAGAGAAGGCTTGGAGAAGAGAAGGTTTGGAGACATTTTTAGCACCAGACACAAACAATGAGGAAATCAGCACCTGAACGGAATACAAATCAGAAGAGTGTAAAATCACAATCGAACTTCCCATGTAGAACAAAACGGCGAAAGGATTATAAAACACCCAATGTAAACTCCATAATTCTCCCCCATACACTCCCACAGAATACTGCCCATTAATACCAGCCATTCTCCAGATGATCGACCACTATAAGCCCTATCTCGATTCAGCTGTGGTTGCGAGTTTCTAATATAAGATTCTAGCAGCCTCTTTCTTCTAAACTGGGTTTCTGGTACCAAAATCTCCAAAATCTTGTGCTTTAGAGATAGCGTTCAGGTGCCCGTTCAAGTGCTTGTCCAGCAGCCGAACACTCCAGCCAATGTACGCTGCGTCGCACTCGCATGTGGGCATGTGGTGTGTGGTCCACGAACTTGCCTGGCCCTTCGGTCTTTGAGAGTTGGGTTCTTTTCGGGATTATCCGGACGCGTGAGTGATGCCAACTCCGGCCTTGCGCGTGGCCCTCCAGTCCGGGTATAGTGAAACGCCTCTTTGTTTTTCTTTCCTTTTCTCTTTCTATTTTTTCGTGCCGTTGAAGACCTGGTCGAGATTGGACAAATTAGGCTTGAGGCTGTTCTCGTGGCATATTTTACTCCCAGTGAGGCAGCACATGACACCTTGTTTCACCTTTTCGGGGTGGTTCGATTCTTGCCGCAGGTGGACGTTGGTGTGGGTAGGCTTCCTGTAGAAGGAGGTTTGGAGTCGCCCACCAGTCTTCTGCAGGTTCACATCGAGGAAATAAGGACATCAGTTTCCCTCGAATTTCATGACGAACTTAATTGATGGTTGGGTTTTGTTGAGATGACGGAGGAACTTGTCTAGATCTTCGAGCCGGTGGCTCCAGCTGACAAGCCAATCATCAATGAAACAGAACCAGACGTCGGGGCTCTTCCTCCGCCTCGTTTAACGATTTCTCTTAAACAAAAATGAATGTGGCCGTTGACGAGGACGACGGAGATCGACAGCCCCATTGGAGAGGCTTCCACCTGTTCACAGACGTCCTTGTAATAGAGGAATTAGGTGTTGCGGACACATCATATTTGACGAGACGAGAGTTTGATCTTGACGGGGTTTTTCCCAGACGGCCGTGACAGCTTCTTCGGTTGGTACCTTCGTGAAGATTTTTAACGTCAAAACTAACGAAGATTTTGGCCTTGGTGTTGCTAGAACAGAGTATACAGACAAAATCCTGGAGTGTTTATGTGGTGTTCACTTTTCTCCAGGACCAGAGTCATAATGTCTGTCAGGTGGTCAGATAGTTTCTCCACGGGTGATCCGGAGCAGCTAATAATAGGACGAGTTGACAGCTTTTGAATTTTTTAAAGGGCTATCCCAGATAACGTTTATAATTCATATAAGCCCTTCAATATCCTAGTTATTTGGGCTTTAGGGCTCCCTTTAATGTTTCTGAACGATTTCAACATCCGTACTTTTTCATTCTTTTTAATTCTGGATAGACCGCAACAATGCGTGAAAATAGAACCGTTTTCGCAAAAACGAGAACAAGAACTGATGTTGATCAACGTTCAACAATCACACTTCATTTCAACAAAATTATAAACACTGATGAATACTCTTCTACCACCAAGAAAGACAGCTTCAATGAACAGCGAACACCAATAACCGGAGGCCGCGACTTACAGTTGAGATGCATTGTGGGAACTTGTCATAGAGATCTTGAGCCCTCCTGGGCCCCTCTTCTTGTTATTCATTCTGAGGTGTGTGGCAGCCTGGGAATGAAAAACACACCTGCCTAAAATCACATGTGATGCACATCACTGATGCCACCACAGCTTGACTATACACCCGGTGATTCGCTGGTACCTGACACATCAAACACATCAATTTGTCTTATTAAATTGCCATGGAGAGACACATAAAACCAGCAGAAGATACAAATTCAGAATACCAATGAGGACATAATTAATTGCATTTTTGTTTTTGGCTGAGTGTGCTTCCTGGATTTTATACCAGAGAATAGTCTTTTTCAGCAATTCCTACCTTTGGACCATTTTCTTGTTCATAAATGTTTCTTCACTATTTTTTTATTCTTTTTTAGAAAGACCGTATAGTGTTACTCTGGGCTCGGAATCCAGCAGTAAAGATCTAAGGGTGATTTCAGAAATGCTATAAAGCTACAGCATCAGCATTTTGAGATTTTACCAGGGTGTCTTGGATTGGCTATAACTTTGTGACCGAATATGGTAATGAAATGAACAGAATGTTTTTGTGCTATAAAAATGATCAAGAAGTTTAGTCTTGGCATGACATTTTTACCTTGCACCAATTTTGACAAAATGGTATTGTGACCTAATGTAACACAACCTATAAAAACCTCTAGTACATTGAAGGTTACACATTTAACCACACAGAAATGAAGATCAGCAATTTATTTGGTAAGATACAAAACGATTGCACCCTTATAAAGTGTGCATGCCAGCTGGTATCCATGTGGCATGGACCTTAGCCCAAATGAAGGGCTTCATAGGTCACATTGCCATCAATGGGGACACCTTCCTGTGAGAAACCCTTCCAAATGACACAGGTATGGAGCCAGAGATTGTATCCATCTATTTTACTCTGCCAGAAGAGGAAGGATGAAAAGACATGTTAACTCATCCAGAATGTCTGCAATCAGGATAAATTGTAATTGTAATGTACATCACATACTGCAGTTCACACACAAAAAAAAACTAAAACTCCTACAGAGCAAGAGGCTTTCCACTCTCAATTATTCTTTGGGAAAATGGCACCACACTTTCTGCATGATGAATCCATGACTCCAGATCACAGAAACATTCACAGAAAGTAAAAAGGTCAGTGCTTTTTATCCCACAGCACTAGTCACAGTTCCAGTAAGTGGTGATGCAGCAATGGGCTCCTCACCAATAGTGTAGCCACCCACCAGTCAGGGGCAGATATGGGAGCACCAGGGGGATGTCCTCATGATCTGATGATGGTAGTTCACTGCTCAGAGGACTGCATTACACTATTATGACTTGTAGACTTGGGCACCCCTCACATTACAAAATTTGCTTGAAAGTCATTTTCTAAATAGCTTCACATGGGAGTGTCCTTTGTAACATGATTATAGTCAGCCACTAAAGCTTTTCAGCAAAAAAAAAGAAACATCCAATACAAAGCTGTATCCTCATGGGCTGTCATTTTGATGTCATATGTCTCAAGGACATGGAAAATAACACTGGCTGGCTTGCAAGCACACCTTTATATTTCAACAGCCTATGAGAAAGACAGTGAAACTGTGCATCATTTGAATATTACCCTCTATCATGACATTGTGAATGAATATTTGTGAACTTACAATGCTTAGGGTAACTCAGCCTTTTGTGTAGCCACCAATTTTCCATTTGCATGTAGAGCAAGAATGGAAAAAATTGAAATTAGAACAAAGTTGGGTGTATATGCTTTGCTGTGTGCCTGTATTGGTGCATGCCTGCACCAAAAATGCATTGCTGGCACTGTACGATAGCTTTGTCCACAGCTACCCCTAGTCTAAAAAGCATGACCATCTCTACAAGATCATATCAAATATGCAGAGCATGCACCAGTCAGTCTGACCCCATAGAGTGGTGGGATAGCATGCCACCATAGTTGTCAACCAAGGCTCTTATTTAGTCTAAGCACTTTATAATATTTGTGTCCTGCATTATATTCACACAGGTGCAACAGCAAAAGAGTGGTGTATGTTGAATGGGTAAAAATATAGAAACAAATTAAAGAAGTTTATCCACTGCAAAAGCCATAGCTGCAGTGCAGTTATGACACTTTGTTCTGCATATGTGAAATTTCCCATCATGGCTACCAGATGCTGCCATTGAATGGGTATATTTCTTTACAACATTCAGAAAAAGTTCCACATTTGTTTTAAACAGGTATTTTACTTAAAATTGTGTTTTTCAAGCAAAGCATTTAAGAAAACCTGAATATTTTATCATTGTTTCACTATAATATAGCATCAAGATGGAACCTTTGGTTTTAAGTGTAGGCTTTTCTTCCTTGGTGCACATTTTCTCCCAGTGGTCAGTGCATCTGGTGCATCTTTTCTTTCCAGGATGAGTGCACCTCTTTGTGGTGCTTGTGATTGCTGCAACCCACTTAGCAGCCTACCTAATACTCTAATACTCTAGTATGACACTAGTATCAGGTGCACTGGCACACCAGTTGGCACACAGGCTGACCATTGGCACATGCAAGTCTGAGCCAATGTGCATCTGGAGTACACTTGGGGATCTAGTCAAAATGGACATAGCTTACAGACTGGTCAAGTATTGGCAACAACAAGATGCCACTAGCATACCACTTCTAGTAAGTATAATTAAAACTCATAAATGACTCAGTATTCACATAGAATTCCTTGAGTGCAAATTGGAAGGGAAATGAATTGACTGGACTTGTTGAAGTAAGCTTTACAACTACTTCCTCTGCAATTTCTTAAGGAACTCACATGCAAGTGAAATACATTTTAATTTAAACATTAGAGCTTAAAAAGCAAACATAAAAACATCAAAAATACTGCCACTTAGCATCAACATGGCAGGCTATGCATTTATTTGGTGATGTAATATTAGGCAATCTAACATCAGTAGGTCTTAGGTTGTCCAAATTCAGTAGGTTCAGTTAGACTAGAGGGTTTGGGCATTTCACAAAACACCTTATGTACAATTGCAGCTAATGGTGCAGCCAACACTTTTACCTGTGCACCAGGGGATCTGTAAATATCCAAAGTGGTGTAAGTGTTGAACTTGGGACATTTGATAACCAGAGCTCAACACTTTAACCACTTGGCCATACCCACCCTGTTGATATTTTTCAAAATTTTCTTGGTACTATTGCATTATTGTTCATTGCATATGACTCTCATATTCTGTACAACTTGCCAATATTTTATTGAGGAGAAAGCATATATATATCTGCTTGTCAAGAGTATGTTTTCTCATGTTATTTAATGTGATTTGAATGGCATTGTTTTGATAATTGATACTTTGATATTCTCTTCCTGGTGAAATTGCACTTTTTTGTAAAGTAGGTACATACTTCCACTTGCATTGCATATACCTCTAAAGTAATCTTTTCCCACATAAATGAACAACAAAGTGATTGAAATTACATTACGATGTTGGGCACTGGAAACACTTCACCAAAAACTAGCATAGGCGCTTGTCCTATATATTCATGAGAAAACTAATTATAGACCATGACACTTAACCAAAGATGCAATAAATCTTGCAATCCATATTGTTACAAATGGTGATCCATTCATACTACCTAAGTTCCTTTTGTGGGCTATGCCAATGCAACTCAGTTGTTTTAACTGCAGCTGAATGCTTTCTGAACACCTATTCTCATGGCCGGAGATCCTAGTCAAGCAGTAGTGTTCCAAACTAGGTATATCCATGGAAGAGCACATCCTCCCATTCTTGTTTGGTAGCTTAAGTAGGTAGGTACCTACCTACCTAGATCCCTACCCACCTAGGTATTTGTGCGAGATCACAGACATCCAAAGGTAGAATAAAAGATGGAATCGAAAGGGCAACCAATACCAGCTGGATAAAATTGAGTTAAAATGCGAGTATACCTCTCTGCTGACGCAACTATCATAATGATGCTTCTCACCCCGTATTATCCGAACGAACCAAGGCCATACAACAACACCAACCACCCACTCACATTCCACAACCAACAAAAATCCTCTCTCGATAGCGGAGCAGAAATATGCGGCAATACCTGCGCGCCTTCATCGAAGCATTATTACCTTCCGAAGTTAGGGCAGCTAAATATCTCACGAGTCATTTCAATACTCATGACATTCTACACTTCTCGCAGCCCTAAAGTAGGCTAGCGGCTGGGACATCAGCGTCGTGAGGACCGCGCATGGTGGATGAGTCCCCAAACTTCGTGAAATTTAAGACGCGCCTATCACGTTTCATATAAAAATGTTCTTACCGACCATCAGCTTCCCGATCCAAACTTTGTTGCATCACCTCTCCCTGGGGCAGACCATGATGACGGATGGACGGATGAGCATGGACGGATGCAGGAATCTTCACGGGGGTGGTAATTGCTCTGGGGGATGGGGCGCCATCGGCTCAAAAACTTGCATTGGGCCGGGGAGGGTGTAATCGAATATCCGGAAGGACATCATATCCATGTCGGAGGGACTGGGTGCACACGCCCCCACTCCGCAATCGCCCCTTGGGTCTACCACTGATTCAGAAAGACCTCACCGGGTCTCATGCTTAATGCCTCCTTGGGGCGACATCCAGCATGCTACCTGAGGTAGATAGTGCCTGACGAAACAAAGGACGCGGTCAGGGAAGGATCTAGGCACTTTGCCAGTTCTAATACATCGAGTACATTGATTACCAGTTCCAGTGCGAGAGTGGGCGTGGACAATCAAGCTCCCTGTAGCCCGACCCGTGAGTATTTGGCGTCCACCTCAGTTCACCCCAGGTGAATGTTGCAATTAGTCATCGTCATCAGTTTCGAGTGCTATCGATGGTCATCGGCACCTTCGGTCAGCCAACATTATTTCGTCGCCCTTACACGCAGTGGTGAAAATTTTCGAACATTATTGGGGGGCTGGGGCGGATCCAGCAATCCACATCGAGAAAGTCATCTTTCCTTGGAGGGTAGCCTTCGGCCGAAAAATCCGTTGGGGTGAAGTTGTAATCGATCCTTTCTGAAGATGGCATTTTCTGGCTGGAGGGGCGCCACCTTTCTATGGGGAGGGGAATTGGTTTTTGCATGTTATCCTTCCTAATCAACGTCCATGCTAAGCCTTAGCAGCATGTGTGGGGGGGAATATCCTCCGCCCCAGAGTACGGAAAATTCAACTACTGTTTGTATGCATGTAACGTGCTCTTGATAAGCATCATAAGCTATATGGCAAAGTTACGAGAAAAGCTGGATATGCAGCCAGCCCAAACTGTTCTAATTTGATCTAAATTGGCAACCCATGGCATGGGAATCTAAGCACATGCCTATGCAGAGATTGGTGCATACCTAATCACTACACACCCGTATGCTAGTGTTAGTTACTTCCTAGATGATACAGCTGCTTAGACATGTAAACACGGGTGTTGATTTCTGAATATTATTAGGGTGGGGAAAATTACGTAAAGGTGATGATCAGGTCCACATAGATTCGGGGCACACTTCATAGGACCCATGTCAAAAAAACGATATTATTGGGAAAGCAGGGCCAACATTATGGGGAACTTACCGCCTTAAAAGTATATAAAACAATTCCCCTGATTGTAACACATCCCACACCAAACAAAAACGCGACTTCCTCTCTTGATCGAATTTGGTAAGCTTGAGATTCCCTTGACGTTCATAACATACTTGACATTCTTGGAATTCTTTGCATTCCTACCAGGAACCGAACTACTCTACAACAGCAGAAACGAATTGTATTAAAGATGAAACGTAGGTACGAAAATACACTTGATGTTTTCCTTTCCAATACTCTAGATAACATTATGGTTCTCCAAGTCGAAATAGGCGCTTCCACTTGAGCAAACTTGTGACGCCATGAGCTGTCGATTCTTATTTGCATCACGGAAATAATTCAAATTTACTCGAAGACACGAGGGTGCGAAAATTTCCATCTCCCTCCGACTCGTGTCGCAAAACCTGCATCCGTAGCACGGCAGCAACCAGGCTAATCTTCCAGAGATGTGGATTAATCTCAGAATACGCGCTGCATTAACGACCAAGACGTCCAGAAACCGGGTAACACGAAATGTGGCCGTGCGTTGCACATACATCCACTCCATAATACAAAGACATTTTCACAGCGCACACCCTGCCACCTCCACTTTCCTCGCTCAACAAATCAAGCAATGCTATGATAGCGGAACATGCTACCAGCCGTGCACCGTTCGTGAAAGGCACAGACACACCCAGCGCGAAGCGTCACCCTCGCACAGACTGCAGGCACAGCACGGCCGTCCATCTCAGGAGCTGAAGCACCGAACCAGAGTGAACATGTCGACAACCAAGGCACAGGCGCCGGCGGCGGTGATGGGCACCTCTGTCGACATGTCATCATTGTGCAGCCGCCAAGGCGACCCTACCTGCTTCGGAGCGGGCGAAACCGCCCATTGACGCACCCATGACGGTGTCTGAGGTGGAGCGTGAGCCTCAGCTTAACACCCATAACGGTGTATGAGGGGCGCGTGAACCTCAGCTTAACACCCATGACGGTATCTGAGGGGCGCGGGAACCTCAGCGTAACACCCATGACGTGTCTGAGGTGGCGCGTGAGCCTCAGCTTAACACCCATGACGGTGTCTGAGGGGCGTGTGAACCTCAGCTTAACACCCATGACGGTGTCTGAGGGGGCGCGTGAGCCTCAGCTTAACACCCATGACGGTGTCTGAGGGGCGTGGGAACCTCAGCTTAACACCCATGACGGTGTCTGAGGGGCGCGTGAACCTCAGCTTAACACCCATGACGGTGTCTGAGGGGCGCGTGAACCTCAGCTGAACCCCCATGGCGGTGTCTGAGGTGACGCGTGAATCTCAGCTTAACACCCATGGCGGTGTCTGAGGTGACGCGGGAACCTTAGCTGCGGGCTCGAATGTTTTGCATCGAAAATATTAGTCAGATCCTGCAAGTCTAGATCAACAACAGTGCGGGCAGCGTTGCTCCTTGTGACACTCTCCTCAACAAAAGAAAGGCCTGGGCGGGCCCCCGAAGCCGTTCAACCCGGTAAGGACTGCGAATTTCGCATGTTGGAGCTTTATGGAGGAAGAGGGTGGTCCGTTTCATATTCCACGAGTATGGGAACAGCTCGGATGACAAGCAGCCGACTTTCGTTTCGGCATGAGCGACAGCCGCGACACTTTTGCTACCTCTCTACTGATCACTACTCTCCAGTTCAGTGATGCACAGGCGAAACAAGGCACTCTGTCTGAGAGTGTTGCAGCGGTGACGAACTATTTCTCTCGCAGACCTGCCCCATCTCACTCCAGTCGAGCGGACCCTGTCTGCCCGGGTCAGTCCTGAGCGCTGCGTGCAGAGAGACCTGCTCTAAGGAGGCCTCATATCCGGGTGAATTTGCACACGCATGGCTGTAGCGAACCGTCTACGTGCCACTCAGCTTTCCCGCAACACGCACAGGTTGCCTTTGCGGTTCACGAAACCATGAGGAAAAATGCGTGGCGGTAAAAGGCTGGCTCTTCTTCGGTCTGCGTCCTGATTCGTCGAAAGACCGACTACGTCTGCCGACCTCGGCTTTTGATTGGCTGCAAGAGGATGGAGTTCTTTCGCGACAAGTCCGGCGAAATCGGGGTCATCTGGAGCGACCCGCCTTGGAGGTGCTGTCTGACCTGTTGCAGCCGCTGCGGGCCGCCTTCAGCCTGCAACAAGTAAATGCTGTCTTGGGTTGTTTTCTCTTCAACGGCGGCACTCGAGGGCAGGAGGCGCATGTATAGGATGTTTCCTGGGGAAGCACGAGTATAGCCCAATGGTGGGATCTAGCACTGCCAGTGCAGAAATGATACACAAATGTATTTAAATAAACTTTCATAAGAGGTCTCAAAGATTCTCCAAAGGTTAGCGAGGTCATCTTAGGTATCTTGCCTTGACAGACCACCTTCTTCATCGTGAGAGTCCTCAACTGACGCCCGTATGTCTTCCATGACGGAGGTGTTATAGATGGGCTTAGCAATTGGGATGGAACTAGAAATGCATGCTCCCGAATATTCCAGGGAATTGCATGCTTTTTGCACTTTTACCATCGAAATGGCGTGAGAAATTTGTACTGTCTTCACTTTCCAGCGGCAAAGACACTGCTATACCCACACAGTTCACGATGTGCAGTTTCGACGACGGAGATGCATGGCATTGGTTGGCTTAGCGTGTTGCTACTCGGAAACCGGTGGGAACTCAGCAATTAAATGATAATTTTGCAAATCAATGCAGGCTAGCAAAAAAAAAACATGTAGTGTCATGGATGAAAAACGTTCACACGTCTAAGAATAAATCAATACATTTTGGCGGGAATACATTATGAGTTGCAATTATATGCATGCATGAAAATAATCGGTATAGCAGTCGTTCTGGAAGATGTATCAGACAAGTTGCAATTCACGTTATTGTCCTATAGGAATTAATCAGAAAGCGTGCACATCAAGCAACTCCTGTTTCTTGGAGTCTATGCTGGCAGTGCAGAAAAGGCACACGGGACAAATACACCCGAGAAGCACACTGCACGTGTGCAATAGACAGGCACACTAAATACTACTGGACTAGTAGACTAGACCAGTGCAATAGACGGAAAATGAATGAATACACTGGAAGGGTGGGTTGTACGAGCACACCTGAGGCAGACGCTCCGCCACAGGGGGACGAGGGACAGAACTGGACGAGTCCCCCGCTCCATACCGACATTCTCCGCAATGAATGTTACGCCAAAGAGCGCTGCAAGGACAGAATCGCTCCAAAAAGCTCGACGCCTCCGGAGCTCTTTCGTCCCGACGGAGCGCCTGGCCGGACAGGGAAGGGACTCTGGACAAGTCTTTGAATGCGTAGACTGGACGGGTAGCCTGAACGAACAGTTTGCAGTCGCCATACCCCGCTGCTCGGCAATATCTCCGGTCCCGACGGCACGGACGACTGACTGAAGTTGCCGAATCCAAACGGGACGAGACGCTCGTCTATGTAATGGCCGGTTTCCTCGTCTGGGAAATGGAGGACGTCATCTGCTTAACAAGAAGATGTATTCGCTGTATTACGGGGTGGAAGTGGTAACCGGACAAATGTACGTGAAGCAAATGTACGTATGGCAGATGTACGAAGGCAAATATACGTATAGCAGATGTACGAAAGCAAAAATACGTAAAGGCAAATGTGCGTAAGCGCAAATGTACGTAAGCGCTAAAGTACGTATGGACAAATGTACGTAAGCGCAAATGTACGCATGCGGAAAAGTACGTATGCACAAATGTACGTATGCGCAAATGTACGTATGCGGAAAAGTACTATGCGCAAATGTACGGAAGCGCAAATGTGCGTAAGCGCAAATGTGCGTAAGCGCAAATGTCCGTATGCGCAATGTACGTATAGCAATTACACGTAAGTGCGATGTACGTATTCGAACTTTACTTAAGCGCAAATTTACGTATTGCAAATGTACATAAGAGCAAATGTACACTTGCATGCAGTTGCGTATACATACATTTGCGCATACGTGCATTTGCGCTTGCCTACATTTTATCATGCGTATTTTTGCGCTTACGTACACTTGCACATACGTACCTTGGGGCTTGCGTACATTTGCGCATATGCACTTTTGCGTATACGTACATTTGACATACGTACATTTGCTTTTACGTGCATTAGCCATACGTACACCTGTGCTTGCGTACAGTTGCCACACGTGCATCTGCGCTTACGTACATTTGCTCACATACAATTGTTCGGCTACTGCAAACATACGTATGGCATATGTACCTAACAAAACGTACGTAAACCCAAAGGTAAGCATGCGTAAATTTACGTACATTTGCGCGTACGTACAATTGCACATACGTGCATTTCGCTTACGTACACTTGCACATACGTACATTTGCGCATACGAACTTCTGCGCTTACGTACATTTGCGTTTACGTACTTTTCCACATACGTACATTTGGGCTTACGTACATTTGAGCATACGTACTTTTGCGCATATGCACATTTGCCATACGTACATTTGCGATAACGTGCATTTGCTTACGTACATCTGCCATACGTACATTGGTCCTAGAATCGCACGTGGTATGCTGGTGAGCTTCATCTCGGCAGTAGTATGTCCTTAGCCTCTGCAACGCCACGAATGGGTAACAAGCATGCAAAAATGGAAGTAATTAATCAAGATTACGAAAACCATATGTGCCTTTCTTGCATAACATCCGTGTCTGTTGTTTCAGTATATATTTATCTGGTGAACTGTGAACGCATGCACCACGCTAGTTATACGAAAATTCCGTATAAAAATGTAAGTTACCTAGCGGGTGCGATAATGTGTACCGCGGGTTCATTTTAGTGTATGTATATATATATATATATATATATATATATATATATATATATATATATATATATATACATGACAACTCCCAATGTAATGCATTGCTAACGAGATGCAGTAGCAATGCATTTGGTTTCAAAAGTGCGAGAGTGGTGCCGGACTAGACGTGGTCGCTCGGAAGAACATCCGTCGCAAATACACGGCAGATCCAATTGCCCTGATCAGGTGTGACCTTGCACTGACCTGAGTCGAGGTCATCGACCAGCTTGACGACCTTCTTGCGGCGCTCACAGACCTCGACGCTGAGAAGAAGCACGAGTACACCGCAGCCCAACACTACAGGCCCGATCAAAATGAACGGATCATTTCCTGAGGAGCAAGGAAAATGTGGCCATCAACATCGACAACTTCTGCTTTGAGGAGCACGGCAGTTTCAGCGAGTCAACATCTCAGCAAGCCGACATCTCAGCGAGCCTACATCTCAGGGACCCGACAGCTCAGCTAGCCTACATCTCAGCGAGTCAACATCTCAGCGAGCCTACATCTTAGCGGGTCATCAGCTGAACGCACCATCGACTCTCAGCTAGTGGTCGACTTACTGCCGAGTATGAACCAGGCGGCGAGGAACATGGTGGTTCCGGCGGCGCACACCAGGAGGCCCGTGGCGACCAGACACGTGATGATCTGGCAGTCGGCCACCTTCCGCCGCTGCAGGCCCGCCTCACGCCAGTTCACCTGTGTGACGTAATGGTTACGTCACGTGGGCTACCTGTTACATATCGCCGCTGCATGCCCGCCTCACGCCAGTTCACCTGTGTGACGTCATGGTTACGTCACGTGGGCTGCCCGCTACTTATCGCCGCTGCAGGCCCGCCTCACGCCAGTTCACCTGTGCGACGGCATAGTTACGTCACGTGGGCTGCCCGCTACTTATCGCCGCTGCAGGACCGCCTCACGCCAGTTCACCTGTGTGACGTAATGGTTACGTCACGTGGGCTGCCCGCTACTTATCGCCGCTGCAGGACCGCCTCACGCCAGTTCACCTGTGCGACGGCATAGTTACGTCACGTGGGCTGCCCGCTACTTATCGCCGCTGCAGGACCGCCTCACGCCAGTTCACCTGTGCGACGGCATAGTTACGTCACGTGGGCTGCCCGCTACTTATCGCCGCTGCAGGACCGCCTCACGCCAGTTCACCTGTGCGACGGCATAGTTACGTCACGTGGACTGCCCGCTACTTATCGCCGCTGCAGGACCGCCTCACGCCAGTTCACCTGTGTGACGTAATGGTTACGTCACGTGGGCTGACGGTTTCCCTCCTGACTGACCCTCATTCCCGCTCTGTGCGATGCTGTCGGTTCATAGAGGTGTAGTTGGCGAATGGATGACATTTTTAAGTTCGCTGGGAAAGGAGTTAAAACTTACTGTGGTTCAATCGACGAAGGTAAGAAATTGTACGAAACTATATGCCTATGCATGCATAGGTATGCGCTGTTTAACTTAATATCATGTATAACTGAATATGCATTGCTATGGCACCGACCATGAGAGTAACCAATGGGGGTGGCTGAGGGGACATGTCCCCTCCAACAATTTGTGAAAAGGGATAACGTGTCCCTTCAATTCATTTGGTGTCCCGGCAAACTTCAGCTACCTGACCATGATCGCCGCAAAACTATACTTAGCCATTTATAAGGCGATAATATTTCATGGCTTCCGTCTCATGACTACGGTGCGCTTGGATGGCTTCTGTTATGATTTCTTAGAGCTCTCGATGTGTTTATGTAGAGCTGCAACGCAGGTTTCAAGGCCCTTCCATTTTTGCGGGACTGGGTGCGCTTTATAGGGCTCATATATTTTCGGCCTCCCATTTTGTGTTTAGGGTCCTGCTATGCATATTTAGGGCACATTTTTGGGACCCCAACACGATTTTGGAGGCTCTGATATAATTCCTCGGGTCTATGTGCGACTTTTCGGGCTGAGGTGCGTGCTTCCGGGTGGATCCGATGCTAGTCTTCTTTTTTTTTTTTTGGGGGGGGAGGTAGCTCGATGTATCTTCGGTGACTTCTGGTCTATTTTAAAGTCCAAACCCCGGCCATATTTGTGTGCGTTCTCGGGCGCCATGTTTTTGTGCCCCGTCACGATTTTTCGAGCTCCGATACGATTTTTTTTGGAGGACGTGCATGATTTTTAAAGACATCTGGTGGTATGTTTTAGGCTCCGAAGCGATTTCCCTGGCTCCGACATTTATTTTTAGGAATCCTCTCTTTTTTGGGTGGTCCCTTCTTGATATTAGCCGGGTTCCAATGCGATTTTTTTGGCAGTGCTTATCTGGAGACATCGACGTCAATATTTGGGATACCCGAGGACAATTTTTGATGCCCCGACTATATTTTATGGGATCACCGACGGACATTTTGTGTTCCAGGCGCAGCATTTCTGGGGCTCGGCGTGAGTTCGCTGAGAGCGTTGGACTTTGGTGGGCTCCAGCGCGAACTTGGCTGCCCCTGGAACAAACTTCTGGACTTGGCGCGAGTTTTTTGGGAGCCAACTGCATTTGTTTGGAGCCACCGTTGTGAATTTATGGGGCCCCAGGGCGATTTTGGGTGACCCCGGCGCGATTCTTGTGAACCCATAAGTACAGGAGGGAGGGACATTTTCCTCTTCGGTAAGCCACTGATTACTGAACCCAGCTGGTGCTGGGCTACTGGGTCCTAGCCGGTACTGGGTTAGGTACTGGATCCAGCCGGTGCCGGGTTACTGGACCCCCAGCCGATGCCGGGTTGTTAGGTCCCAGTCGGTGCTGTGCTTACGTGTCCTAACCAGTGCCAGGTTAGGTTTTGAGTCCAGCCAGTGTCGGGTTACTGGGTGCCAGCCGGTGTCGGGTTACTGGGTGCCAGCCGGTGTCGGGTTACTGGGTGCCAGCCGGTGTGGGTTTACTGGGTGTCAGCCGGTGTTGGGTTACTGGGTGTCAGCTGGTGTTGGGTTACTGGGTGTCAGCCGGTGTTGGGTTACTGGGTGTCGGCCGGTGTCGGGTTGCTGGGTGCCAGCTGGTGTTGGGTTACTGGGTGCTAGCCGGTGCCGGGTTACTGGGTTTTAGCCGGTGTCGGGTTACTGGGTGTCAGCCGGTGTCGAGTTACTGGGTGTCGGCCGGTGTCGGGTTGCTGGGTGCCAGCCGGTGTCGGGCTGCTGGGTGCTAGCCGGTGTCGGGTTGCTGGGTGCTAGCCGGTGTCGGGTTACTGGGTGCCAGCCGGTGTCGGGTTACTGGGTGCCAGCCGGTGTCGGGTTACTGGGTGCCAGCCGGTGTCGGGTTACTGGGTGCCAGCCGGTGTGGGTTTACTGGGTGTCAGCCGGTGTTTGGTTACTGGGTGTCAGCTGGTGTTGGGTTACTGGGTGTCAGCCGGTGTTGGGTTACTGGGTGTCGGCCGGTGTCGGGTTGCTGGGTGCCAGCCGGTGTTGGGTTACTGGGTGCTAGCCGGTGCCGGGTTACTGGGTTTTAGCCGGTGTCGGGTTACTGGGTGTCAGCCGGTGTCGAGTTACTGGGTGTCAGCCGGTGTCGGGTTACTGGGTGTCGGCCGGTGTCGGGTTGCTGGGTGCCAGCCGGTGTCGGGTTGCTGGGTGCTAGCTGGTGTCGGGTTGCTGGGTGCTAGCCGGTGTCGGGTTACTGGGTGTTAGCCGGTGTCGGGTTACTGGGTGTTCGCCGGTATCGGGTTGCTGGGTGCCAGCCGGTGTCGGGTTACTGGGTGTCAGCCGGTGTTGGGTTACTGGGTGTCAGCCGGTGTTGGGTTACTGGGTGCCAGCCGGTGTCGGGTTACTGGGTGCCAGCCGGTGTCTGGCTGCTGGGTGTTAGCCGGTGTCGGATTACAAGAAGCTCACCGGCTTCCCAGTCATGGATCTTGGTTTGTCGCCACCAAATGGTCTGACACGCTGCTGCTGCTGCTGCTGCTGATGATGGTGATGGTGGTGCTGCTGCTGCTGTTGCTGCTGCTGTTGCTGCTGCTGTTGCTGGTCGTGCTGCTGTTGCTGCAGCTGGCAGACCGTTGCCTGCCGTTTCTTGTAGTACTGCTGCAGGAAGTCGTACATGCCGACCGCCGCTCGTCTCCAGCTGCCGCACAGCCGCAGCTGTCTGGGCCGCTGCAACACAGCCGCAGCTATCCGGGCCGCTGCGTCTGCAGCTGCCGCACAGCCGCAGCTGTCTGGGCCGCTGCAACAGCGGCGGCGTGCAGTCGGACGGTCAATAGGCCACGGCAGTGCGCTGATCTGCCGAGCGATTGCCCGTCACAGGTGAAATGTTGGCCGCCGATAAGAATGGCTCCGCCACGTTTCCATGGAAGCTGTGCCTAAAAGCGTGGTGGAAAATATTGCGGGGTCAGTGAGGCATAATACACAGGGGTATTGAGTTCTAGAAAGTGCCATTGGGTGCCAAGCAGATTGAGGAAATGACTGGATATGATGATGATGACTATTTGGGTTTTATGGTGCGGAAATGAGTGAATGCAAATAGGTTGGCATTAGTTATGGGCGCAATATAGCCCAAGCGGCTGACACGCCCACAATCCAGCATAAGCGCAAATAGCTTGATGGGTCAAGACTTAGGATCTTATGTTAAAAGGTCAGGTTTTTTTTGGGGGGGTGCCAACATTGGTGGGGAGGGGTAAAGTACCATGAAAAGTATAGAAATCTATACACATAAATGTGAAGCTTCTCCCCCAGGACAACGCATGCTTCACATAGCATTATGCACCCGGATGTGCATATCTGATCATGCACTTCCCCAAATGCATTTATCATGCACCATGATGTGTCCTGAGTACCGGCTGAAAGCGTACCATGCTAATCATTTCGGTTGAAGCGATCCTCATTCGTCCAATTTATCAAACATGCACAGGCATTTCAGTTTGACATGACCGGTGACCATGTGGAACCTAGTCCGTACCACTGACCACCTGCCCCTCTGACACACGTGACCGGTGACCCTGTGACACTTAGTCCGTGCCACTGACCACCTGCACCTCTGCCACACGAGACCGGTGACCCTGTGACACCTAGTCCGTACCACTGACCACCTGCACCTATATCACACGTGACCGGTGACCCTGTGACACCTAGTCCCTACCACTGACCACCTGCACCTCTCCCAAACGTGACCGGTGACCCTGTGACACCAAGTCCGTACCACTGACCACCTGCATCTCTGACACACGTGACCGGTGACCCTGTGACATCTAGTCCGTACCACTGACCACCTGCCCCTCTCCCAAACGTGACCGGTGACCCTATGACACCAAGTCCGTACCACTGACCACCTGCATCTCTCCCAAACGTGACCGGTGACCCTATGACACCAAGTCCGTACCACTGACCACCTGCATCTCTCCCAAACGTGACCGGTGACCCTGTGACACCAAGTCCGTACCACTGACCACCTGCATCTCTGACACACGTGACCGGTGACCCTGTGACACCTAGTCCATACCACTGACCACCTGCACCTCTCCCACATGTGACCGGTGACCCTGTGACACCTAGTCCGTACCACTGACCACTTGCACCTCTGACACACGTGACCGGTGACCGCCGGCTGGGTCGTCAGTCAGCCCGCTCCCAGTTACCCAGACACGTCACCTGGGTCGCTGACGGTTAATGACATCAGCTGAGCTAGCTGCATACCTGTACCCGCCGACCTGTCTGTGATCATAAGACGCTATGGCATCCGCGTGCGTCCCAACACATTGGAAACATGCAGCCAGCAGTGGGTCCTTCCCCAGCGGCAGTGCTGCGGCTAAAAAATGGCGACTTGTCACGCCATGACTACTACCGCAAGGATAATATTCGATATGATAGATGTGGCGAGCAATGGCATATGGCACGTGAGTCACCAGCAGCAACATGAGTCACGAATACTGACACGAGTCACGCGTAACGATGCGAAACACAAGTCACGAGTAAGGGCACAAATCACAAGTCACAATATGAGTTACGTGTAATTATGTGGATCACGAGTAACATCACTAGCAGGAACATGGGCTACGAGTTACAACACGAGTCGCGAGTAATAACACGAGCCTCGATAAACCACACGAATCGAGAGTAACAACACGAATCGCGAGGAACAACATGGGCAACGAACAACAACATAAGTCACAAGTAACAACACGAGTCATGATAACTTACGTGAGTCACGAGTAACAGTGCGAGTTCGAACACCGGTGACGAGTAACAACACGAGTCGTGAGAAACAACACCGGTCACGAGTAACAACACAAGTCGTGAGAAACAACACCGGTCACGAGTAACAACACAAGTCGTGAGAAACAACACCGGTCACGAGTAACAACACAAGTCGTGAGAAACAACACCGGTGACGAGTAACAACACGAGTCGTGAGAAACAACACCGGTCACGAGTAACAACACGAGTCACGAGTAATGACACAATGCTCGTGTCAGATCAGTCGTCGCATCATCTATGGTGTGGGGGGCCATGGCAACTCTGGGTCACCATGGTAACCCTGGCTCACGTTTCCTCCAGCATTTGCTCGCATATACGCAGTATGTGCATGTTGCCTGTCACAGGTGATACAGCGCAGTCGTCTGCAGCTCCGTAGGTATACCCGATGACGTGTGAACAGTGCAGGTGCTGTGTCTATTTATTTCTTATACTATATTCCTATCCTATTTCCTATCCTATATGTATACATATATATATATATATATATATATATATATATATAAATATAAATATAAACATATCTATTAATTACTTTTTGAAGGCCTCGTTAAAACTTCTGCATCGTCCACCTTTTCACCGACGCTTCTTTTCTTCCCAGCTAGCTTCACTCACCTGATTGCAGACGAGTCCTTCTCCTTTGCGCGGAGCTGTTTGGGTGACACAAATATGCACCGACCTGTCGCGGTGCACAGTACTGACTGGCCGACTGCCGCCGACGCCAGTAATTGAACTGTGAATACGCATGCGCAAGCTGGCAACTTGATGGGGAGCAATACACCCCACTTTGGCGGTGTCCCAGTAAGGTCAGTATCAGAAGAACTCCCATTGGGAGTCAGTCAAGTCATAGCAAGTCATGGAGAAGAAGCTTGAAGCGCAGAATGGCAAACCGAAATCTCTCCTCCACTGGTACCTTTCCAAGGAATGCCGCCGATGTTCGAGCACCGACATGCTGCTGGCATGCGCCAATGCCAATGCCGCGTTATTTTTTGTGGGTAACTTTGTTGTACTTTTGCCCTTTTTTAGGAGGCGATGCTTTCCGCATTTTGAGACTTACTCGTTGCCCATGCCACTAGCACCGCTGTACATTGTTGTGAAGTGCCAGGTTTAGCTTAACACGCGCACTGGAGGGGGGGCGAAATCCACCCACCCCTCCGGTTTTTCGTAGATAACTCCAGATTTTACGGGCCGATATACGCCATTGTTTGTGTACCTGCCAATAAATAACCACGGCGGTCAGTTTGTTTTTTGAAAGAAAAAAAAAAAAAAAAAACCCAAAATTTTTTGAAGTTAGGGGGGCAAAAAAAAAAAAAACCTTTCCACCCCAAAAAAAAAAAATGAGGGGGTTCGCCTCCTTAAATAAAAAAAAAAGAAATTGTTTTTTGGAAAAAAAAAAAATATTTTTTTTATTATTTTATATAAAAAAATTTTAAAAAAAAAAAAAAAAAAAAAAAAAAAAGAAAAAATAAAAAAAAAAAAAAAAAAAAAAAACCCGAGGAAGGGGAAAGCCAAAAACCTCTAAAATTTTTATATAAAAAAAAAAATTAAAAAGGGAAAAAAAAAAAAAAAAAATAACCCCCCGCTAAGGACCATTAAACCCGGCGTTTTAATTAAAAAAAAAAAAAAAAAAAAAAATTTAAATAAAAGGGGATAAAAAAAAAAAAAAAAAACACCCCAAAAACAAAAAAAAGGGCAATTAATAAAAAAAAAAAAGTTAAAAAAAAAATTAAAAATTTTTTAATAAAAAATAAAAAAAAAAAAAAAAAAAAAAAAAAAAAAAAAAAAAAAAAAAAATGGTGGTGTGTTGGAGTTTAGGGGCGCGTCGACATCTAGGGTCATTTTGCGCCCATAACTAGAATGGAATCAATCTACGGTGCTACTATCATAGCTCACTATCCATCTTCACGGATGGGGGTATATCACGTCAAAGCGAGCTTGTCGAATGAACATAAAAATATTCCCAGACGCAACGGCCTCAGAGTCGTTCCCTATAAGCATACGTAAAGAAGAGTCGGTGTTCAACCGTCCAAAAATCTGGCGTCGTAGAGGTTCTAGCAGTGTACAGCCAACTAAAACATGGTACACGGTAAGCGGGTTAGAACAGCGCGGACATACGGGACGGTCATTACCGGTCAACATATAAATATGTGTTGCAAAGGTGTGGCCTATTCTCAATCGACAGAGTATTACTTCTTCCCGACGTTTGGTTCGGTGAGAGGATAGCCATTTTCCTAGTGTCGGTTTTAAAACCTTGAGCTTACTACACTTTGAATTCCAGGATCGTTGCCATTCTGAATGTATACTTGACAATATAGTAGGGTATATATCTCTTGGAGGGAGCCGTAGATGGACCACACGGCCATTGCTAATGGCGTGCTTGGCGGTTATGTCAGCAGCTTCGTTTCCGGCGAGTCCAACATGGCTAGGAATCCAGCAAAACACTAAAAATTTTCCCATGTCATGCAGGGACTTTACTACTTTGATAATCCTCCGAACAAGTCGGTTATCCTGATTAAAGATGTTCAGTGCCTGGAGACTGCTCAGAGAGTCTGTGAAAATCACGTATTTCGTGGACCGGTCTTTCTGTATAAAATAGAGGGCTTGTAGAATGGCATACAGTTCGGCAGTAAAAATCGAGGTTTGCATCGGTAAACAAAAAGATCGAACACTTTGTCGACTTACGTAAGCACACCCGACACCAGAAACTGACTTTGAGCCGTCCGTGTAAAAACGCGAAAAGTCGTGATATTCGTGTATTTTTTCCAATGCTAACGTTCGAAGTTCCTCCGGGTTTACCTGCCCTTTCTTTGAGCAGGTTAGTGTCATGTCGGTTTTCACTGGGAAAACCTGCCAAGGGGGAATGCTAGGCGTGATCACGTGTGCTATGGAACGCGGCCGGATATTACATTCTCGAAGAATCGTGGACATACGAGTGGAAAACGGTAATCCACGCCGGGTAATGTGGCGTGCATTTGATGTCCTCGAGAATATCCACCGATAGGCTGGATGGTTCCGGTTTTGGGCAACATTGCATGCGTATCTCGCGCCCAATAACTTACGGCGTAGTGCAAGAGGTGGCTCGTCTACCTCTACCATTACACTAGCAGCCGGTGAGGTGCGAAAGGCTCCAGTAGCGATGCGAAGAGCTATATTGTGGATCACATCAAGGCGACGCTTGGATGTGGCACACGCTCCGTCATAAATAAAACAACCATAGTCAATTTTAGAACGCACGAGCGATCGATACATAAGAAGCAAGATATATCTATCTGCTCCATACGAACATCTAGAGACTGTACGCATTACTTGTAGTCGCTTTGCACATTTCTGTGCAAGATCGTTGATATGGGTGGTGTATGTCAGTCGGCGATCCATCCACACACCCAGAAACTTGGCAGCTGGTTTGAATGGTATATGGCGTCCATTGAGCATAATCACGGGGTCAGTACAAGAGCGTTTGCGACAGAAGTGGACAGCGGTGGTTTTCAACGTAGACATTACGAAACCGGTTTTGTTGCACCAATCCTGCACCTTCCGAACAGCCATCTGGAGTTGTCTCTCAACCGTATGCACAGAGTGTGAAGAGGACCATATGGCGAAATCGTCCACGAAAAGCGCTCTCCCTACGGAATTTGGCAGCGATGTATCCACGTCATTAATTGAAATAGCAAACAATGCAACGCTCAGTACGCTCCCCTGTGGAACTCCGTTAGGTTGCGAAAACGTGCCAGATAAGGAATTTCCTATTCTAACGCGAAACGTTCTGGAAGACAGAAAATTTGACAAGAAGACACCCATGGGACCTCTAATTCCCATATTGTGCAGCTTCATCAGGATACCGTGACGCCATGCCGTGTCATATGCGCCGGCAATGTCAAAAAATATTACTGCTGTGTGGTGGCGTTTCATGAAACCAGAGCGTACAACTGAGTCGAGTGTTAAAATATGGTCAATTGTGCTACGGTGCTTACGAAACCCACTCTGTATGACAGTAAGTAGATTGTTATGTTCTAGAAACCACATCAATCGGACATTCACCATTTTTTCGAAAAGTTTACACAGGGAGCAAGTCAGTGAGATTGGACGGTAATGCAGTGGATCAGTGCCAGATTTATTTTGTTTACGTATGGGCACTACAATTGCCTCCCGCCATGAAGGTGGAAATGTGCCCGATGCCCACATTGCATTTAGGGCTTCCAAAAGTGCTTCTAAAGCAGCAGCTGGTAAGTGCTTTATAATGTCATTATGCATAGTGTCGGGACCCTCTGCCACGCTTTTCAACGTGCTGATCGCTGTGGTTAATTCATAAATGGAAAATGGTACGTTGTACTGTAGGACATCTGTGGTGGAAAAATCGAGAGCACGTGCCTCGCACCTATCCTTGTGTCTCAGAAATTGCTCGTTATATGTGTTTTCCGAGCGTGCTGACAAAGCTCGTCCCATCTCGTTCGCTACTTCTTCTGGGTCAATGATATCTCGACCGGCCATGTGTAGGGTAGGAAGTGGGAGTGGAGTATACTTTCCAGAAAAGCGCTTAATGCGGGACCATACAGACGACAGTGATGTGGATCGATTAAATGTGTTCACGTAAGCTTTCCATGAATCCCGTTTCGCTTGGGCGATAGTACGTCTAGCGAATGCCCGTGCTTTGCGGAAAGCTATTAAATTTGCCATACAACTATTTCTATTAAAGGTACGAAAGGCTTTCTTCCTGGCACGCAACGCCTCTCGGCACTTTTCCGACCACCACGGAACGGGTACTCGAACTGAAGTTCCGGAAGAACGAGGAATGCATCGCTGAGCGCTCTCCACGGTTGCCGTCGTGAATGCCTCCACGGAAACGCCGGATTCATCAGGATAGTCTCCGAGTCTACTCTCAAGATTTGCTTGGAACGCACCCCAATCGGCTCGGTGAAATATCCATTTCGACGGTCGTCGGCTTACAACAACTCTGTTAATGAAACAAGACCAAACAGGGAAATGGTCACTGTTATGTGGATCGTCGTCCACGGACCATTCTAAAAAGGGTGCAAGTTCTGGACTGCAAAGGGTAAGATCCAGCACAGAGGTCTGCCCAGTTGGCAATGTAAAATGGGTTGGCCTTCCTGTATTAAGTACACATAATGGAAAATCACGAACAAAACATTCGGCTGCACGTCCACGGCTCGTCGTGGTAGCTGAGCCCCAAAGAGGGTGGTGGGCGTTAAAGTCGCCGCATACCATCACCGGTGGAGTGAGCTGCGCCAACGTTTGGGAGAGTTCAGAAAGTGGGAACCTCTCGCCCGGCGGGAGATATACGCTACATACGGTAACGGCGTGGCGATTTATTTTCATACGGGCAGCGATACACTGTATATTTGAAGATATAGATACTTGCTGGAAGGGAACAGAGTTGTGCACAGCGATAAGTACTCCTCCATGTGCTACAGTGTGCGGAGTAACATCCCTACGTAACACAGAGTAGTTGTTGAGGTGAAAATGTGCATCAGGAGAAAGCTTCGTCTCTTGGAGACAAACTACTAATGGTACTCGTAAATGTAAAATGGTTTGGAGGTCGCTGAGGCTGGTTCTCAACCCTCTACAATTCCATTGGAGAATAAAACTCATACGTCAGATATATAAAGATGAAAGTTGCGAACTAAAAACGTGGGAAACGAGAGCGGGTTAGGTTTCCCCTGTTCCCGCCCTCAAAACCGGAGGTAACCCGCGGGCTTCGGGCTGACTCGGCCCAAGGGACTGAGTCCTCGGACGGGAACGTGGTGACCCCTCCCCCGGTAGAGAGCTCGATGGTGGAAGACCTCGCTTCTGAGGCCCCAGCCGGGAAGGGGGTGGAGGAGGACCCATTTGGTTTATGGACGAAGCCGGTCCCTCTATTCGCCGTCGTGGCGATGGGGTTGCCGGCCTCCGTGGTGCAGCCGCCTCGGCTCCCTGGCGGTTCTTCTCGCGGGCCTTTTCCATGTCAGCGAGCCGCGCTCGTTTCGCCTCGCGGGCGCGTCTCTCAGCTTCCTGGTGTCGGGGCGGCGATGCAGGTGCGGACGTGGAACACGAGGGTGGGGGAGAGGCCTGAATCACGGGAGGGGGAGAAGGGTCAGGTTGG
The DNA here is from genome assembly GCA_034440575.1 of Imbricaverruca yamaguchii. Lineage (NCBI taxonomy): Eukaryota > Metazoa > Arthropoda > Thecostraca > Neoverrucidae > Imbricaverruca > Imbricaverruca yamaguchii. The sequence goes on from JAOTOL010001663.1 coordinate 2,450,113, forward strand.
GACGTGGTGGAGAGGCTGGGTTTGGATGCGGTAGTGGTGCTTGCGGGAAGCGAGGGTGGATTGGAGGGCGGATGGGAAATCGGAGGTGGAGATTTCGAGGGAGGTGGAGAGGGGCTGGGACCGGGCGGAGAGGACAGAGGAGGCCTCTTTGAACGATGGACCAGCGTCCACGTCCCATCCTCGGCCGTTGGTCGGGAGGGGGTCTCTGATGGTCGAACGGCGGTACTTGTGGGCGGTGGGATCTCTGTCGCATCAGTGTGACCTTGGCTCGCTTGCGGCACAGGAGGCACCCCAAAGGAACGAAGAAGCGCTGTCAATCGCGCGACTAACTCCGATGTTCTGTCGGGCTGTGTGTGCTGTGAAGAATACATGTTATTTCTAACTTTGGATGCGTAAGATATTCTTGGATGTGTCTGGTCATAATGATCTCTTGCTTCGCGAAACGATACTTTTTGTGTGTATTTGATGTAAATTATCTCTTTCTCTCTGATGTAAGTCGGGCAAGTTCGGTCGAAAGAAGTATGTGGGTCCTGACCTGCACCGCAGTTCGCACAAAATGGGGTCTCCGAAGTGCAATTTTCGCTAACGTGTTCGTAGGAGGCACAGTTGGCACATGCAGGGCGATTACGGCAGAATTTATTGGTATGGCCGAACTTTTGGCACTTGAAACACCTCATGGGATTCGGGAGAAACAGACGGACTTTTACGCGGACGTAACCTACACGGATTTCAGGCGGAATATCTGTGGTGTTGAATGTTAATATTACGTTGTTTGTTGTAATCATTTCAGAGCCCCTCCTTGCTTTCATCTTCCTTGCCTCAGTTACTCCGAACTCCGACAGACCGTCAACAATCTCCTCCTCCGACACTTCCCTCAAGTCGAAGCAGTTGATGATACCTCGTGAAGTATTTTTTGTTTTGTGGGGTTCAATGGTGATCGGAATAATCTCGTCGGACCTACTCTGATTTTTCCGGACGCTGTATCTAAATTCTAATACTTTCAATGCACTCTCCGCCTCTTCTGCCCGTGCAAATTCCACCTCCAAGGCGCCATCCTTCAATCTTTCGCAACGTACAATTTTCCCAAACCTGTCACACCCGTCTCGCCTCTGAAATGGTGATAACGAGGCGAGGGACCTGGTCTTACCACGAAATATAAGTATACGTGGGGCAGATGAACTATTTGTCTGGTCTCTTCGAGAGGGACCAGGGATGTTTTTAGTTGGTCTGGATGCCATGTAGTGAGATTGTGTTCCACTCCTCGGGCGCCCCACCCCTTAGGGGCCCTACTGGGGGGACGCCTGGATCCCGCAAACGGGAGGTCGCCAGGCGCCCGAGGAGCTATACGGGGCAGGCGGTGCCTTCACCCAGCCGGGAGAGAGAGACTCACCACCCCGACCAGGATCCAGCGCCGCCCACCCCTTGACCCCGGCCGGCCGGGCCGGCAGGTACTGGGAAACCCAGACCCCCAGCCCGAGGCGACCTGCCACTTGACCCGCGTGAGGTCCCACGGGCCCGCCCGCCCCTCCGGGATATCGGGACCAAAGAGGTGTGTTGGTCCCCCGTCACAACTAGCACCGTGCGACGGGGGACCTCAACCTCCAGGACTCCGTCAACCCCGGGGGACGGGCCGAGGGGGCGCGGCCACCCCGATAAAACTGAGCTGGTGGGCAGGGCCGGGGAAGTTGCCCTGCCTGCTCATAGCAGGGATAGTTGGTGTTGCAGGGCCAGATGAAGGACATGGATGTTGGGATGATATGGGAATTGGAGTGGGAGCGTATGGACGGAAGGAAGAGGGGTGGCTGTGGTGACCCGAGGGAGCGCCATTTCCCTAGCCAGCCGTGTAACGAGGCCGGCCCCACTGTGTGCCCAAGCGTTTTTTTCCATACTTCATTCATGTATTTCACTCCTTTCTTTGCGAAGCCGATTGTGCCCAGCCCCCCCCCGGAGAAGGCATGAGGGGCGGCCCCCTCTAAAAGTGGAGGAAGAAAAAAAAAAAAAAAAATCCCCTTATATAGGTGTTCTGAGGTCAAGTGGCGGATCTGACATCTGTATTGTATCATTAGTAATGTCAAAAATATCATTAATACCAATTTTGGAGCATTTAAACACAACCACAGCGATCCATAACAATGACAGCCAAGCCACGCAAAACCAGAACATTTTGCTATTTTGACCTCATTTGACCTTGAAGATATTGACCTAAGGTCATGAACTTTACACACAATAGAGTTCACTATGGTGCCCATCCACCCTGTGAATTTAGTTGCTCTAGCCTTCATAGGAACTGAGATCTTAGGGGGGGGGGGCGGAATCCGCCCCCTCCAGTGCGCGTTATTTTCAGAGGCCCTCCAGGGCGCGTGTTAAAGCAGGGCCACAACCAGGACTTTGGGACAGTGATCTTTTGTGTGTGGGGAGGGGGAGGGTGAGCATGCTTAGTGCCTCTTTCTGTTGAAAGACGCATGCCGGCGCTACCAAGAACTTCGGTTCTGTGTTCTCTAAGCGTTACCAGAGGAAAAAACAAATTGAGTAGGGATGAAGTCTTCTTCTGAAGTATAGAATACATTTAATGTTGTCCTACTTATCCTTGAGTACGAAAATCGCAACCACTTCTATTTTCTCCTCAAGCATGCCGTATCCCTCATAGCTGCCAATGCTTAGCCCTCGAGCTATTTCACAGGGAACACCTGTCACACAGCTCTTACTGACAAATATCACACGGCACCTGGTCACCAACAACACCTGCCGCACAGGCAATAACCCCCCGCAGGACCTATCACACAGTCTCTGGCCACCAGCAATACCTGTCACACAGCACCTTGTCGCCAATGGCTCCTGCAACACAGCTCCTGGCCACAACCAACACCCGCCACACAGTCTCTGGCCACCAGCAGTACCTGCTACACCGTCTCTGGCCACCAGCAGTACCTGCTACACCGTCTCTGGCCACCAGCAGTACCTGCTACACCGTCTCTGGCCACCAGCAGTACCTGCTACACCGTCTCTGGCCACCAGCAGTACCTGCCACACCGTCTCTGGCCACCAGCAGTACCTGCCACACCGTCTCTGGCCACCAGCAGTACCTGCCACACCGTCTCTGGCCACCAGCAGTACCTGCTACACAGTCTCTGGCCACCAGCAGTACCTGCCACACCGTCTCTGGCCACCAGCAGTACCTGCTACACAGTCTCTGGCCACCAGCAGTACCTGCTACACCGTCTCTGGCCACCAGCAGTACCTGCCACACCGTCTCTGGCCACCAGCAGTACCTGCTACACCGTCTCTGGCCACCAGCAGTACCTGCCACACGAAACCTGCTCACTGTGGCACGCCCGACCACCTTGTTCACGACTGATACACCGCCTACTTTCCACACACCCCTGAACCCCCGTGACAGGGATGGTGACCCTATTGTATGTTTGCAGTACCCACAATAGTCTGCAGCATCCACAGACTGCTAACCTCCCGAGTACCTCGGGTACGCGGCGGCCTCAGGCGGCTGAAGCGCCAACTAGAACTTTGTGTATGGCACTGTCATCAAAAGTGACCATAACATAGTTAGATTCAAGGCACATGTAGGGGAAACTATCAAGGATAATTTGGTAAAGGTTCCAAATTTCAACAAAGCAGACTTTAACGGCATGAGAGCGGCTTTAAGTGCCATCAGATGGGAAGAAGAATTCTCCAATTTAAATGCCTGAAATGTGGGAAAAGTTCAAATCTTACTTAAAGGAAACTCAGATTAGACATGTCCCCCAAAAGCAAAGACGCAAAAGAAGGGTAGGAAAGCCAGCATGGCTTACACCAGACGTGATAAAAGCAATTAGGGCTAAGAAAACTGCATTTAGAGTTTTTAAAGAAGCCTCAAATGTCATTAATCTAAAGGCGTATCGAAAAGCTAGAGACACTGTGAAGCAAAAAACCAGAGCAGCAAAGCGAGCAAAGGAACTGGATTTAGCTAGAAACTGTAATGGGGACAGTAAAAAGTTCTTTAGTTTCTACAAGCTGAGTAAAGTTTCTAACACAATTGGTCCACTGGAAGTAAACGGGACTACATTGGGGGAGGATAGTGAGATGGTTGAGGAGCTGAGCAAGCAGTTCAAATCAGTGTTTACATTGGAAGATATGACCAATCTGCCGACCGTACACCATAGTTCAGATACATGGGATCTGACAAATGATGTTGATTTCATTGGTAGTGATGTTGTTTACAATCATATCAGGAAAATAAAGCCAAATAAGGCAGCAGGACCTGATGATATTTATGCTAGGGTGTTGCGGGAAACTGAAAAGGAACTGGCATTTCCACTTAGTATAATATTTTGTAGATCAGTTTCACATAATGAAATTCCAACCGATTGGAAAAGGGCAAATGTAGTTCCTATTTTCAAGAAAGGAGAAAGAGGGAAAGTTGAAAACTATAGGCCAATAAGTCTCACATCCCTAGTCTGCAAGGTACTCGAATCAATTATCAAGGATAGAATAGTTAGTTATCTGGAAGGTAGCAGATTGATTCAAGATACTCAACATGGGTTTAGAAAAGGACGATCGTCTCTCACAAACCTCTTGGACTTTTTTAACTTCGCCACAGAACAATTCGATCAGGGAAATCAGGTTGATGTAGCATATCTTGACTTTAGTAAGGCCTTTGACAAGGTACCCCATAAACGGTTAATGATACAGCTTCAGTCACATGGTATTGCAGGTAGCATCTTAAAATGGATAGAGTTGTGGCTTTCAGATAGACAGCAAAGAGTGATGCTAAATGGTACAAAGTCATCATGGCAAAATGTTCTTAGTGGAGTCCCCCAGAGGTCAGTACTAGGGCCATTACTGTTCATTATATTTGTAAATAACATTGAAAGTGGCCTAAGCAGTAAAGTTTTGAAATTTGCAGATGATTTGAAGGTCTTTAGGGCAATAACAGGTCAGGATGAGCATATCTCGCTGCAAAAAGACTTAGACGAACTTGTGAAGTGGTCCGAAGAATGGCAAATGAAATTTAACTTTGATAAGTGCAAAATCATGCATGTAGGTAAGCAGCATATGAAGGCTCCATACTTGATGGGTGGCCAAGTGCTATCAGTGACTCAACAGGAGAAGGATTTAGGTGTTATTCTAAGCACAAAATTGGGGGCATCAGAACAGACCAAGGAAGCCAGGAAGAAGGCACTGAGAATGCTCGGGGCAATAAATAGGAATGTATCATGCAGAAGTGAGGAAGTGATCAGGAAGCTTTACTGTGCATACGTCAGGCCACATTTGGAATACTGCATCCAAGCTTGGTCTCCTAGCTATGAAAAAGATTGTTGGCTTTTAGAGAGAGTACAAAAGAGGGCTACAAAAATGGTTAATGGCATAAGCAACCTGGCATATGAGGAAAGATTGAAGAAATTGAATATGTTTTCACTTAGATATAGAAGGCTGAGAGGAGATCTCATCGAGGTCTTTAAATTTGTCAATGGTCTGGAGAGGGGATACCTTGGGGAAATGTTTGAATTTAACAGAAATGATGCAATTAGAGGTCATAAATTCAAAATTAAAATTAACCACAGCAGAACAAGGTTAAGGCAAACTTTCTTCACCAACAGGGTAGTGGAACACTGGAACCAGCTGCCAGAAAACATCGTCAGTAGCAGAACATTGAACATCTTTAAAAACAGCATAGACAATCATTATAAGAATAGAGGGCTTGCTTTTCAGTATTACAGGGAGGGCTGATTGGCAGATTTGGTGGGCAACTGGTTCAGTGTACAGAGTGCAACCAAGAAGGGCCCTTGTGGCTCAGAGTTGCACTGATCTTTTATGTCTTTATGTCTTTATGTCATCAATTGGTAGATGGTTTAGTCTGGGAGCCACCACGGGCTTGACAATTGTGGCCGATATGGATTTTGGGTCGACCCTGTCCACGGAACGCCTTAGACGTAACGCTAACGTCACGAAGTTTGTTGGGAGAGCGCGTCCCCGTCCTTCACGCTGGCGACGTCCATGACGTCGGTGCTGTAGCTGTGACGTCGGTCGCACGGCCACGGCTTGCGTCATCCCGGCGGATGTTCGTCGCTGGCGACGATCCGTCAGTGTCGCGCTATCGATGCGCCAGAAAGTTGCACGTGTGATGAGTTCAAAGGCGCATGAACGTGAGGCAGAGGAAGTGGTGGGGAGATACCCCACTTTCCGTGACCTTAGCCTTCGTCCTGTGAGACAGCATGGCGCTGACTCTTCCACGCTTCACCAGCTTTCCTGTACGCCACTTGGTGACCTTAGCCTGTGACGGGTCGACCTGGTCTCGCCATCTGGCTCACATAGTATATGCTAAGGCCCAACTCATTTATTTATTTGGCTACTCAATCATTAACCCCCCACACCAACCAGACTGAAACTTAGCCACTGGTTGATGGGCGTGCACTATAATGAAATGGTCTTCGAGTCAGCTTTTGCCGTAAAAAGGTCATCCCCCAACCAACTCAGCCCCTGGTCACAAACAGCACCTGTCACACGGGTCGTGAGCACCAACAACACCTGTCGCACGGGTCGTGATCACCAACAGCACCTACCACACGAGTCGTGATCACCAACAGCACCTGTCACACGGGTCGTGATTACCAACAGCACCTGTCGCACGGGTCGTGATCACCAACAGCAGCCCGGTGGCCAACTGCGGTCTTGGTATCCGGAACAGCACACAACGGCGTGTCCACAGTAATCATCAGCGGCGACGTATCCGCTCGGGCTGAAAGAGGGGGCGGGGTCAGACGGGGGCGTGGACTGACGTACTTCGGCCGCCGTCCTACCCAACGCCTACTGGTACGGGGTACACATGGCACAGTGTCCGGTATCGACTGGCGGCGCCGTGCGGTACCGCTCAGGGAGCAGCCGGCCGGCAGCTGCCCCCTGGAGCCGCCTCTGGTAACGATGTTCCATGTCGGCTGATGGCTGGACCGGCGACAGTGGCTGGGGTGTGTCCAGCCGCCCGCACTGTTGGACATTACCGCGGTCGATACGAACTGCTTGATACCGTGCGCGCGGCCAGGCAGAATGTACCTGGTGACCCGTCATCCGGCAGTCTCGCTGTACCTGGTGACCCGTCATCCGGCAGTCTCGCTGCATCTGGTGACCCGTCACCCTGGAGTATCGCTGTACCTGGTGACCCGTCATCCGGCAGTCTCGCTGTACCTGGTGACCCGCCATCCGGCAGTCTCGCTGCATCTGGTGACCCGTCACCCGGGAGTCTCGCTGTACCTGGTGACCCGTCAGTTAGTTATTAGGGCTTTAGGGCGCATCGCTGGTGACCCGTCATCCGGCAGTCTCGCTGTACCTGGTGACCCGTCATCCGGCAGTCTCGCTGTACCTGGTGACCCGTCATTCGGCAGTCTCGCTGTACCTGGTGACCCGCCATCCGGCAGTCTCGCTGCATCTGGTGACCCGTCACCCGGGAGTCTCGCTGTACCTGGTGACCCGTCATCCGGCAGTCTCGCTGCATCTGGTGACCCGTCATCTGGCAGTCTCGCTGCATCTGGTGACCCACCATCCGGCAGTCTCGCTGCATCTGGTGACCCGCCATCCGGCACGGTCTCGCTATACTTGGTGACCCGTCATCCGGCACTGTCTCGTTGTACCTGGTGGCCCGCCATCCGGCAGTCTCGATGTACCTGGTGGCTCGTCGTACGGTACAATTTTACCGTACCTGGTGACCCACCGTCTGGTGGGCACGACCGACTCTCACAATTTCTGAACAGCGTGTCTTTCACCATGAACTCTATTCTAATATATATATAAATATATATATATGTGTGTGTGTGTGTGTTTGTGTGTGTGTGGGTGTATTACATATTGGTCAACGTAGTAGGAAGTGGTCCGTTTACTGTTTGTTTGTTTAATGGGGTTTAGGGGCGCATCGACTTCAGTGGTCATGCAGCGCCCAGGTCCGTTTATTGGACAGTTCTCACCGGGGACGAGTAGTCTTGGGGTATGTTGCCTATCTCACAATCGAAAAGTTGTGGGTTTGAGTCTCACCTGTCGCTATTCTTTGCCCACGACCAATCGGTGTGACAAATTGGCGACGGCACATGACTCAACGGTCGATGTGTCGTAAAACCAATAACCAACCAACCAACAGTTCTCACCCAAAATGACAGCACTAAATGCACATAGAAGCTTCTTCCCGCTCTTTTCTAGTTTCCATACCGTGTCTGTCCTGTGATCTGGAGATGGAATAGTAAGTCACCAATTTGTTCCGTGGGTCTTCTAATATTATCAACATCTCTTCAGTCTCGAATGAAATTCTTATGAATGTTGCCTACACAGGTACATATCAAGTAGATCAACGAATCAAAGGTTTGATTGCGTGGTTAGTCAGCAATATACTCAATTCGGGCTGGTCCGTCATATTCGCATCATGCACAATTCAATCGCAAAGGATGGGCGCAACATGGAAATAGTTGTCGACGCGCCCTAAAGCCCAGATAACCAACTGACTATCGCAAAGGAATACCTGTATAGTGCCGAGGCAGGCATGCATGGGAACAAAATATAAATCCGCTTTGCACGATAACTTTTTTGGCGATAGCTTGCACAGAAAGACGCAAGTATTGGGCCTATTTGATGGTCAAAGATTAACAGCAAGATACCATCAAGTGAACCTCGTACAAATGACAACAACGAAGCAAATACCTCACGCTGAGCTGATTTTCACGACTTTGACAAACAGTCTGCACGCCGTGCTATTGTGTCTATCCCGTGCAACTTGCATGATGATCAGGAAAACTGCGCCGCGTACCGGAGACTCTTCTTGCAGTTTCGAACACATCAATTGATGGTGCTTCTCAGGGTGTGTGTTCATCCCCCCATCTTTTAGATATAAGGTTACTGCCGCTGACAGACGGGCTTGGTGCATGAACTACTCTGGGTAGCATAGATCGAAGCTTGCGCCATTGAGCAGCACGAAGCATTCACGTAGCCAAGCCAGGCAGTCATTTATGAAAATTTCTTGGGATAGGGCACCCCAGTGTTCCATGGGTCTCTTGTTAAAGGTTGAATTTGTTGGGAGTTGGCAAGTAAACATAGGGCAAGGCCACCACAGACATATGTATACATTGACACCCATGTGGCGAAGACATTGCCCTCTACCATTAGTTTGGCCAAATCATCGTATTCGTCGCTGAGGCATAAGTTAAGGTCTAGTGCGATCTCCCAGATTTATTTTCCTTCACTGAAGTCACCATTGGAGAACCCACATTAAAACCTAATTGACTTGCTGGGCGAACTTACAAAGCACTTAACCTTTTCATAAAAGCAGTCTGCTTCTGGGTACTTCTTTGAAGCCATCCACCTTTTCACAGGATTCCCTGGACAGGACAAGAAGTTCTAGGCACAGGAAATACCAGATGGCATGCACGACTGTTCTGGCTCTGAAGGCCATCACGGACATTGGGAAGGAAAGGGAAAGGGAAAGAAAGAGGGAGATCAATTATTTGGGCTTAAGGGCTACAAGGTCTTTTGGAACCAAAGGAAGAGGGAGAGGGAGAGAGAGGGAAGAGGGCGAGGGAGGAGAGGAAGATGGAGAGGTTGAGCACTGGTGGCAACCTTCAACCAAAAAGTCAAGAAGTCAGAGGTGAGGAAACAGAAGCTGTTGCAAATTGTTGATGAGCACAAGGAGACATTCCCAAATGCAGAGAATACCATCCTGAGAGGGAAGTTGTGAAAAAGTGGCTCAGTAGAGCTCAATCTTCTTCAATTACATAATTTTTGTTTCAATCACACCTCAAGAAATGCAGAATTCATATTTTCAGTTGTAATCTCAGTGTACTATCAGTATGTCAAGCTCTGGTCAATCATTGCCATGTGGCAACACTTACATTTGAAGGAGGTTCAAAATGTTTGGCATGTAGCACTTGGCATTTAATCAGTGAGTGCAAGAGTGTTCACAGAGTATCACAGACTTTTAGTTCCACTGAAGAGTTGGTGATGCACATGAATATATGCATAAATGTGTGTGTGTTTGTGTGTACATATGCAGTGAAAAAAAAATCCCATAGAGTCAACAATGAGCAGTATTAACTGCCGACAGGTGCTAGCAACACAACAGTCAGGTCTGGTCTTAACACACTGATGTATTTCACTGTAGTCACAAACAGTGCCAGGAATGGATGCCATGGAAATGTACCACATTGAGCATATATGATCATGCTCATCTTACCACTAGTGAGCAAACATAAGCATGGAGAAAACAACAATCAAAAGGCCTCATAGAAATGTGGTTAGTCAACACATGATCATAGTGCAGTAAGTGAAATACACAGGGAACAACCAGGACACTGATGAAATATGGGTTTGAACCATGAAAGAACATGATTTTGCATGAAACTGATTTTTGTTTAATTCACATTTTCATGTTCACTGCATCCCTAAAATGTCATTACTATGTAATATCCTCATCACTGCTACTGCTGAGTGAACCACTGCTACTGCTGGATGAACCACTGCTACTACTGTCTGAGTCACTTTCATCACTGTCATCACTATCAAGAGTGAGCACGTGCATTGCACCTGCCAGGCCATTCTCAGGTGCTTGTCCTTCTTTAACCACCATATTAGCAGCTAATTCCAGTTCATCCAGATCAAGACCAACAGACTGCTTCTCCAAGTTGATGTTTTCCAGTGCAGTGCTGAGGCTTGCTATCACTTCATCTTCAACTTGCTGTATCCAGATGCACATGCTGTCAATGAACAACTGATTAAGTATATATCTTGGCTCACTTTCAATCATTATATGATGAATGTCCAGTAAAGCTTTGAGGAGCTGCTTTCTGCCACTGTTGAACATCCATCTGGTATCATTTAGAACCATGCAGCACAAATTCCAGTTTCTGTACAGGGGGTAGCACAGGCTTCTTCTTGCACAAGCAATCACTGTTTCTGACAAATTTGAATGCCTTTCAAGCCATGACAAGCTGGAGCTCAGCTTAGCAATGCACCAGCCAGACTCCACATTACCTTCCCCACATGTTGTTCTCTTGTCATAGCAATAAGCAAAAATGACATCAACCAGTGTCAAGCCAGCTTCCTTCAACTGACTTCCAACCAGTTTCATTGGCTGTGGCTTTAAGCTGATCATCAGATCTTTCTGTCCTTGTGTCAAGTCATCACTTCCAACAATCTCAGAAGACTTGAGCAGAAGAAGGTGGCCTATGGTCTCCTCTTCTTCCATGGTATCTGCTAAGTAATGGTCTTCATCAAAGTCTTTCTGTTCAGCTGCTCTTCGTTCTGATGATCTCTGTGACCCAGTTTTATCATCTGGATCATGGACATCAATGATTTCACTAAACTCTGACTGCAGCCTCTGAAAAGCACCAATATGTTGATTTGCAAATCCATAGTTTGACCCCAGAGGCACCACAGTTTCAGCAGGAATTTCCTGTGCAACAAACCAGTCAACTTCTGATTCCACATCATTCTCACTTTCATCCTTGCCATCTTCAAGCTCTTCTATGCCCTTGCTAACATTCTTCTCACCCCTTGGCACAAGAAGCGATGTAAGCATGTCCAAATTGTGAAACCATTCACCACTGATGGCCTTGGTAGCATGAACAACAAACTTCCTCTTGTCAGCATCATACTTTGCAGAAGCCAAGTGATTCTCCTCAATGGATCCTGAGAAATGCAGTCTCAAGTAGTAAGGGGATGAGTGGAAAGTGAACAAGGTTTCTTCCATGAAAACTTCAGTCTCATTCACATGAGCGAATGGGGCTTCGATCTCAATAATGACATGTGTGTCATCCTGGGTGATGGAGAATCGCGGCGTCAACATCTCGAACCTTAATTAGGTGTCATGGACACCCAGCAGACTGATTCCAGCAGGTAGATACCTACAATACACTTTTACCGCACTTCTCACAGATGCAGAACCTCCTAGGCCCGCAACGACATGACGAGAATAAGCGTACCAACTATAACCTTGAAACTAATTCTAGGTACAACCGTGCGACTATTCTAAATTTCCGCGACGTCATATGTTTTCAACGGCCGAAGTCCTCATCGCCCGCAATATTCTTCATGGATAACGTATGTTCTCGTTTTTAAACATGGATATATGGAGCAAAATAACGAAACCAATTTGATAGAATGAAAATTTCTCTATGAAATACTTCCTCTCCGTTGTGCTCTAAAATCTACCGTTCACCTACTATACGACCCGAAACAGGCCATTAAGTCACGCAGGTTTGGAGTCTAGTTGGCATTCACAGCATTATTTATTTCCACAGACGAACGCCAATAATGAACGAATGTGGGATGGAACTTTCCGAAAATTATTGGAAGGATATTGAAATAGAAAATAGTCACGCCATGGATCTAATGCTAAATGACTAGCATATCATGTGGCCTGAGAAGTTTGCAATGAAGCATGAGGCTCTGGTTGGTTTGAGACAGCTCGCTCACTCCCTCACTCGACTGAGATTGTTCGTTGCTACGAACACTGCTGTGCATGCGCAAAAGCTGTCAACTGATTTCTCAACTGATACTTCCCGCCGAACAATAATAGTATCGGAGAATTATGGCTGGCGTACGGCTGGCATGAATTCCATTCAAGAGCATGAAAGCTAGTTAACCTTTCGCTTGCACTGTCCTTACCTCTCTGTACCCTTGATTATGTCTCGGTCACCTATCGGCCACTTTCCTTCATCAGACCGGGGTCCTCGCCGACTATTGACGCGAGCTGACGCGCTATCCAGTCGGCGATTTTTGGGAGCTGATGCACTCGCGACACAAAGTCGCAGTGCGGGGGAGTTCGCACTGACGTCGCCCACGACGCAGATAGCACCAACTGTACCACAGCTTGTACTGTTCAATCTTCTAGGACAGATCACGCTACTCGGCATCAGTTCTTAGCCGAACTTATCCAGTATCTTTCCAGCACACCCACGACCCAGCTATGGCCTGCTCACCCAGTTCGGTAGCACTGCTCTGCTCGCCACGCACCAACCTGCATTGCAAGTTTACGCAGCTAGGTGGCTGATGGTCTCGCCAGTAGCGTAGCAACTGTCACACTGATCACTTCCAGAATGATGGCAGGGCAAATGTCAACCCAGCACACCTGTTGACGTAAGAAGAGATCAGCGAAGAGATGGCCGCCTGAAAACACACGGGTCTAGGAAGAACCTAGAGACACTACCCAGATTACAAGAAAGGTGCAAGACGGGCAGCCAGCCAATGGTGGAATGAGACATGAATTTCACAAATGCTGAAATTGGTTACACCTTTTTTCCACAGAATTAGGCTCTTCTGCTTAATACGGTGCACGCGGTTCGTTTGAATAGAAATCGGCGATGCAAAGTGCTGGGATGCATACAATATCGCCGAAATCGACGCACGAAATTCCTTGAAGTTCCCCATGGTGTTTCAGGGACTGGAACAGTTGCGGTCGATTCAAAAGCTATATCCCTCAATATGCTCAATTATTTGGCTGCGGCACGGCCACACTCGTACAACCCATACGCACCATACTCGTCTTGTCTCATCCTCACCCCATACTCGTCTAATGCCTCCAACAATGTTTTATGCTAGTCAGTGGTGGATCCAGGCGATTGCAACTGGGAGCATGTGACCCCTCCCCGATGGATGGATGGATGTGGCGCCACAAATGCAATCTCCCACTCAACAAAACGAGTTCTTCAGCTAATTACGCCCCTTAGAGTAGAATAGGCACCGTCCTACGGAGAAATGGCTCAGCTCCAGTACAAGTGCCCTATCCATATACAAATCCTGGATCCGCCCCTGACTAGTGACCACACTATTTTCAGCTGGTGTAAAACTGACCTGTGTCACACAGAAATTCGTCATTAGTCAGCATGGCCTCCAGCTGACGAAGAAACACTGGCAGCCTTGCTACCACGAACTCTGAGACCGTAGCGCCACCTTCTCGAATGGTGGCGGCGTGGCGAACCTTTTCCGCGCGGTTGGCAATGTCACGGTCTCAGCCACCTCGTCGGCGCGGGCCGGGTCAGAGTGTGGCCGGTTTCAAAAGGTTACGTTCGCCCAGGTACCGATAGATGGCCATCGTTTGGCAGGACTCTCCTTCCATATATAGAACAGGAACTCGCAACCATGGCATATCTGCGGGAAAGTCACGTGACCCGGGATCCTTATTGTTGTTCAGGTGATATTGAACAGCATGCTGAACTTACTTAGGGAAGTGGAGTAGCGTCATCATGTTCCGGAAGAGCTGACAATCCTCCAGAAGGCTGACATAGGGGATGGAGACACGATAGATGAGACGAGAGTTAGAGACATCAATGTGTGAAGTGCAACGAACATCCTACGAACAACTGCATTATCAATGCCAACTCCGGCGGTGAGCTCGAGTTCAAAGATAAATAAATCAAGCCTGGAAGCACCTACAATCTGCATCCACATGGATGCGATAGTTGCACCAGGTCGCGCAATAATTCCTGCCACCAATGATAAATGACGAAACCACCGCAGAATGTGATTACCAGATCAATTTACGTTTCGCCAGGGACACCACCATGCGCGCGAATTTCCCATTTCCAGGAACACGCGCCGTTTCCGGTAAACACTCGTAAGTAACCATTGAGGTCGAAGCGCCCTTAAACTCAAATAACTATCTAATCATTGACAGTCGACACCCCGTGGGGGCAGAGTTCTGTACTAAGCCAACAGCTCGATACTGGTCCCCGCAGCATGTTCCTGGTTGGTTATTGGAGTTTAGGGGCGCATCGACTACATCGGTCATGCAGCGCCCATAACATCGTCAGTGAAACAATGAAATGCAAGCAACATCGTCAATCAGATAGAGAAAAGTAAACATCAGTCAAACAGTGAAATGGGAGTAACATCAGAGAAACAGTGAAATTCACGAAACATCAGTGAAACAGTGAAATTCACGAAACACCATCAGTGAAACAGTGAGATGGAAGAAACATCAGTAAAACAGTGAAGCAGCAATAGCAAGCGAAGACCAGCCAGTGACATGTCACTGGGAGAAATATAGGACGAAATACGACGGAGCTAAGACCTCCCCGAGTAAACAACATCAAAACGCACTTGCGAGAGGAACTCGAATAACCGTCCAGAATGAACGATGCGTGATCCATCACCCAGAAGACCCGCCATCGTTAGTGTGGATACATCTCGTCCAAAGAATCGTCGTCGTTGTGCTGAGAATAGGGGGCACACCAGAAGAACGTGCCTCATTGTCAGTGGCATGTCACAGCGAGTGCACATCGGTCTGTCCTCGTTTCGTAGCAGGTAGCCGTGGGTAGCATAAGTGTGGCCTATTCGTATCCTGGCGAGTAGCACTACTTCCCTCCGGGAAGTTCTAGATGATGATTTCCAACACCCCATAGTTGGCCTGATGGTTCTTAGTTTGTTTTCGCCGGTCGAGTCCCAAACTTGTTGCCACTTGTCCTGGAAGATTGCGTTGATTGCCTGGGTGAAGTGTGTCCCAGGAAGAGGAAGCGAATGGGTGTACTGTCTCCGCGCAGCACGTTTTGCTGCTTGGTCAGCCAGCTCATTCCCCCTTATTCCAACATGGCTTGGTTGGAATAAGGGGAAATGAGCTGGCTGAGGGTCACATTTTCCCCGCCTCGCTTAAGCATAGTCATGCGCAATAAAATATCCTGCACGACAGGGTCATGAGGATAAAACTGTTTCAACGCTAGAAGGCTACTCAGAGAGTCAGATAACATTACGTGATTGACTTCGTTCTCTGTTTCGATGAAACACATGGCCTTTGTGATGGCTAGAAGTTCAGCCGTGTAAACAGTTGCGTGAGGAGGCAGCATAGGCGTAGGAACCGGTGGGGCCGCTGGGGCCATGGCCCCACCACTTTTGACCTGGTGGGGCCAGCAATGTTAACTGGCCCCACCACTTTTTTAGCAATAACTACCAAAGATAAATAAGAAAACAACGTGATGTAAAGTAATTATTAGAACCATGAGAGAAACCATTAAAACAATCATATAGATGACTGGTACACATGGCGTGCCTTTTATTTACAGACCGGGGCTGCGGAGTCGGAGTCGACAAAATTATGCCGACTCCGACTCCGCCTGACACGGGCTGGTGACATTAGCTTGCTAACCAATGTTCGCCGTTTTCCGGTGCAAACCTATGTTAATTCGAGCGTACTAGCAACATCTCAAGAAACGGAGGTTCAACCGTTACTATAAGCACGTTTTCCCGCGTCTTCCTGCGCGAGAAAAAGCCGGCAGAGCATTTATCCGTCGCCGGCATTGCATTCGATTATTGATGCAGAAAATTAAGTTTGGTCTGTCATATTTATGAGTTTGTGATACTGGCTTCTACTGGCCAAGTCGGAGTCGATCCCGGAGTCGGAGTCGACTCCGGGGGTCGGAGTCGGAGTCACCCAGAAACCCATCGACTCCGCAGCCCTGTTACAGACTAGCCGTTTAGTCACTTACGTCTATTGCTAGCTTGATTTGGCGCACAAGAGACATTTCTGACAACTAGCCCAAACCCGATTTATAAATGTGTATGAAGGCACCTTGGCCCAAGCCGCCCGCCCCAAACTGATGCTGGATGCAGGTTTCTTGACTCAATAGTGGAAGCAACACTGGCGGATCCAGGGGGCATTAGGGGCAAATGCCCCCCAAAACCAAAATGGCCGATATTTCGTAAAAACCATGTTTTTCGCGATTTTTCCGGAAATGCCCCCCTCCCCAAACCGATAAAAATATCCGTCCTGGATCCGCCAGTGGGAAACAACTGGTAATTAATGTATGCATGGCTATTTGAAGTTGTCAATGATAAGATAATATGAATGCTAATTCTAACGATGACCCTTGATACCATATTTGCCATTTGTCATGAAAGATCAGTGCTGGGCACGCGATCGAAAATAGGTGGTCCGCGATTGGTATTCCGCTATCGAAAATTTGGCGTTCCGCGATCGCGGAATATTGATTTAATTTCCAATTAAAATTCCGCGATCGTTAATTCCGCCATCGGTAATCGCTAGCGAAGTTTTTCAGCACCCAAAAGCACCCCAGCGAAGTTTTACCGCTTATTCGCGCATTTCTTCAAAGAAATGAAGTCAATAGGCGGTAAAGCGGTAGCGCGGGACAATTTTGTCTTTTCTAGCTTTACATTTTGGATCGCGGACTAAAAATCGCGGAATTTAAGGAGGAAAAAATCCGCGATCGCGATCGCGGAATTTATTCAAATTTAATAAATTTCTGCGATCGATTTTTGGTAGTCTGCGATCGCGGAATCGCGAAGTATAATTCCGCGATGCCCAGCACTGTGAAAGAGTATCTTTTACCTTGCCTCGCGTTTCAGGCCGGGAGAAGACATGGCTATTGTCATGATTGGGGCGAGTGGTGGGGTGACGACCCATTTGCCACTTACTCCCTTGGTGACCATGGGCGTAGCAATGTGCCGAAAAGTGGGGGGAGGGCGAAGAAAACTTTGGTCCTGTATTATATAAAAAAAAGAAATCCACACCATCCTGATAAAATTTATCAACGGATTTGGGCTCCTTATGATTTGGTCTTTCTCCTCAGATATAAAACTTCTATGTAGCAAAATATTTGGCAAAATTAAGGAATTGTTTCGACTGAAAAGTGGGGGACATGGCCCCCTGCCCCCCCCTGTTCCTACGCCTATGCCATGGTCTGTGTGAATGAGGATTGTTCATATTTGTACTATTGTGATCTTAGCAATAAATACGTCTAGTTGCAGATCCAGGAAATGTGAATTGGGACCTTAGATATTCCTGACATGTGCACCAATGTGCCACTGCCTACTTTCCACTTTTAACTTTGGTCTATAGAATGGCACATACTAGACCACCAGACATCTTTTGTTGGTGAAGTAGAAAAGTTCTGCTTTATCAACAATCTATGGATGAATATGGACCCTGTTCTAAACTTGATAAATGATGAGTTTACCAATAGGTGTATCTAGCTAACATCCTTCTTCCAATGCCATGAGAGGATGAACTTCCTCGGACATGAGGGGCCACCTCTGACAAATGGTTGAAAAAGTTGTTATGTCCTGGTGCTGGTATGCATTTTGTACTCATTTGGGTGATGATTCCTTTCACAACACCTACATTCCACAACTTTTGTGTGTAATGCGGGTTCCATATTTGAGGCAAGTTCACGTTGCTTTTCACCGAATCTCAGTCGTTTCATTAAGAAAAAACACACACATGTCAATTTTAACCGGGGAGGTCATGTCATCTCTCTTGAAACCTGAAATCCCATCAGCTACGTAATACTTAGCTGGAAATCGCATCTACCATCCCCCTCCCACATGGTATGAAGAAAAGCGAAAAACTCTAGCCGGAATGGTAATTTCCGGCTACCGGAAGGCAAAATTTCGGCTACCAGAAGGTGTTTTACACTCACACGGCCTAACCGGAAGGCGATAATAACAAACAAAAAAACCGCACATAACGATATATGTGCGGCCCCAGTCACTAGTTTGGCTTTTTCTCCTACCGCGCCCTCGTCCGGGCAATTTGCCCCTCTTGGGCAAAATCCGTGGCGTCGCCACTGCACCAGTCACCACTTTCCTAACACATGAGGGAGCATCAAGCAATTTGACTAATCTAGCTTCAGATATTTGTTTTATACATACAGTTTTACTCACCATTGAGCAACTGTCTACCCCACCCAATGCCATTTTTATTTGTGTTGTATAAATGTAATAATAACATAAGGTGGCGGATGCTGGCAGATATCCTAAGGGTTCCTCTTCATTTCCAGAAATCGTGTTTTACAAACAAACAAAAAAGACTATTCCATGACCAACTGCTTCACCATCCTGTACCTCTGGTTGTGCTAGAGGCTCTGAAGATGGACATACGAAGTTTCTTCGCGAAAAAGGTAAGTAAGGGTGGATGTAATTATGCATCAACAAACAGTTGATCGCGCTACTTACTTATGCAGCTAAATGAAAAACTACGTTTTTCCATTAGGCACTTTATGCCATACCAACATTCACTCTTCACTGTTGCTATGCTGAACGATATGCCTGTATATACCTGTAGCGATGTATGTGTATACCGATATACCTGTTACCTGTTTCGTCACCTCGAATAATACTAATAATAATAGCAATAATAATAATTAGCATAATTTCTCCAAATTCATAATTAGTGGCATCGTAGATTGAATTAAAATTAGGACATCACCACTATGTGAACATGTTGGTTGGAGCGCTTTCGATCCGTATTACGAATCGTCATCGGCAACACTCGGTACGGATTCACTCAGTGGTGATGTCCTAATTTTAATTGAATTATCATAATATTGTCAACTGCAGTTGCTTCATAGAAGTCCCTTCATTGATGGATATTTATCACATGCTGCTATTCACAGTCCACCCTGGATAATCCATCCACTCCTGCGCCTACACCTGCACCGTCTGCTCCTGCGTGTTTGCCTACGCCAACGCATCCTATGCCAGAACCCACGTCTCCTTCTGCGCCAGCATCCGTTTCTTCAAGCAGCCCCTCTGACCTGCATACTGATGCTGAGGGAAAGATAGAGCTTGTCTTCGGCAAATCGGCAAACAGTGGGATATCGCCGGCAACTGCAGGTAATGTGAACAACTCCTTGCCGGTTTGATATGCATACCTACTTTTAATTTCTGTTTGGGTGACTTAACCCTATTACTGGCGGGCCTTACGAGGTTCAGTTTCTGACGGGGGGCCTATTCGGCCCCCCTAAGATCTGGCGATCTATGCTTCCTAGCGCAAATCCGAAAATGGCATTGGATAGCTCGTACCGCGAACTCTAGAAAGTATTTCGGTAATTTTATACCTCAGGTCAATGGTTTGACCTCCAGAGATCATCGACCATATAGAGGTTTCGCAAAGTTTTTCGCCAATAACTTTTCACCTAATTCAGATAGAGACGTAAACTCAACGTCATCGTGTTCGCCTTGTTAAGAAGGTTTGAATGATATATAGTCTACCCTAGCCAGGTCAATTTTGACTGTTGAGCTTAGGTCACGTGACCTACGATGACATAAAGTCACTGAAAGGGGTCAAGCTGCATATCATATGAAAGCTGGTGATAAAACAAACACAATGGCGTTGAGTTTGACGCTCTAGCTCAATGTGACGGAGAGCAGTGGTCCAAAAACGGTTTTTGAGCCCTGGTGACCTCGGATGACCTCAGAAAGGGAAACCGTCAAATTTCTCCCCGAGAATCTGTGAAAAGGTGGGAGTGAACATGATTCTGAAAGTTGTGAGCCGTTTTGATCATATTTGTGGCTTTGGCAGTGTCATTTTTATTTTTTCACATGTTATTCCAATTGGAGAGGTCACCTCGTCACCTGACGTCAGGTCAACGCTAGATAAAAAACCGAACCATATGTTATACATCTCTGTAGGGCCATGAAGTGTGGTAATTTTTAAATTGACCAGTGTAAAAGTGTGGGTGCGATGGGGCTCCAAATTTGAAATGAGGTGACCTCAGTTGGCCTGATCTGGTGACCTGACCTGACGTGACCCGAGGTTAAAATTTTGACACAACCTGTCAAAAAGACCAATAAAGAAAGTCAGAAGGTTTCAGGTCTTTATCGCCAGCCGTTCCGGAGAAACTAGCAAAAAACCTGAGGAGGCCTTAAAGGCCCCCCGCCAGCAGTAATAGGCTTAATGTGTTTCTGAATTCCATTACACCGAATGTAAATGTCTTATGTGCTATATCATCCAAAGTGAGGCAGTTAATTAATTTGGTCAAATCCGATATTGCTTGTTTTACTGCACGTACCCCACTTATATGTTATTCGTACCAAGTACCAACACAAATGTCA
Organism: Imbricaverruca yamaguchii; assembly: GCA_034440575.1. NCBI lineage: Eukaryota > Metazoa > Arthropoda > Thecostraca > Neoverrucidae > Imbricaverruca > Imbricaverruca yamaguchii. The sequence goes on from JAOTOL010001663.1 coordinate 2,470,918, forward strand.
CACATTGCGATTAAGAGAGGTCTGTAGTAGTGTACATTTATCGTTCCTTAGGGGTTTAAACGTACATAAATGAAATAATGGGGTTTGCTGCTGATTGACTTGTGTAAGATCCTAGAAAGAACATTAAGTTCATAACCTATTCTGCTTAAAGTTATCTAATCAGACAGTGAAGCAAAGAAGCAATGGCCTTATAATGGAAGTAGTGTATCTGCACAGGTGGTATAGCTAACTGATTTTTGGTTGTGTTGAGGACTTGAGGTCAATACAGGGGCGGCAGCCAGGGGGGGGGCAATTGCCCCCCCCCGTTACGACCGATGTTTTTCTCTTTTTTTTACCATTGGAACTGCCCATCAGCAACAGTCTACCCCTCCCTTTAGCATTACCTTGCTCCCCCCTTAGGACAGTCCTGGCTGCGCCCCTGGGTGAATATCTCCATGAACATGAGAAGCATTACTTGTGGCACCTTTTTATAAATGAAGGTAATTCACACCTGCAAAGTGGTGCAATAAGACAGCTGTTTCAAACAATATAAATGAATTGCAGGCAAAACAATCGACAGAACAACCCAGTGAAAAACATGTTGTGCATAAAAATATAATTGCTGTTGTTACCATCACACAGTCAATGATCACAGCTGCTGGAATACCAAGACTCCCAATTTTTTTTTGTGAAAATAACGAGATAAATAATTGGTAATTAGTCGTATTTCCTGTTTTTAGTTCCACCATGCTCATCGCCTTGCTGTTCCACGGTCCATCCCCACCAACCGACCGACACTGCCACGCTCTCAAAGACTGCGCGTGATCAGGGCGGACGAACGCGATCATTTTGTCCCGAATGGTATAATAATTATGCGTGGCTAAGCCTCTGCTTAGAGTCTGGAAAGGTTTTCTGTCATGTATGCCGGAGGCAGCACAAGCTCGGAAAGCTAACGATGAGCAAAAGCAAAGAGGCTGCGTATGTGGAAGATGGCTTCAACAATTGGAAGAAGGCGCAAGAGAGTTTCAAAACGCATGAAAACTCAATGTGTCACCATGAGGCATGCACGAAAGAACTGAAAGAGAAACAGCAGACCATCTCTGCGCTTCTGTCTCAGCAGACCAGCGAGGAGCAGTCCCGGCCCAGAAAATGCCTGAAAAAGGTCATCGAGACTCTGGTATACTTGTTGCGACAAAACATTCCCATAAGGGGGAAACACGAAATGGACGGGCACCTCAGCCAACTCCTCCTCATCAGAAAGAAGGACGTGCCAGAGCTCAACAACTGGAATCACTACCTGTCTCCCGTGATCCAGAACGAGCTGATTCGTTCGATCGGCACGACACTTCTGCGCAACATGCTGAAAGACATCCGAGAGGCAAAGTTCTTTGCTATTCTAGCAGACGAGGCCACTGACTTGTCACTCAAACAGCAGGTCAGCCTCTCCATACGTTGGGTGGATGCCAATCTGCAGATCAACGAGGATCCCGTGGAACTGATTCACACAGAGGTAACCACCGGTGAAGTACTTGCGGACACGCTTAAGGACGCACTGGTGCGTATGGAGCTGCCGCTGAGTCGCTGTCGCGGACAAGCCTACGATGGGGCTGCAAATATGCAGGGGCGAGTGAAAGGAGTGGCGGCGAGGATCAGCGAAGAGTGTCCATCAGCCCTGCATGTCCATTGTCTGGCACACTGTACAAATCTGGCGTTGCAGGAGGCAGCCAGGACAAACAAGATGATTCGAAATGCCCTGGATATTACCAACGAGCTGACATCCTTTGTCAGAAACTCGCCGAAGACGGCCGCAGCACTCCGACGCGTGACGCTGTCCGCAGAGTCAGCTGGCGGCACTCTGCGGCCGTTGTGCCCCACGCGATGGACCTGCCGTACCGCGTCGCTGCGAAGCGTAGTGGATAACTACGAGCACGTGATGTGCACCCTGGGGGAAGTCAGTGCTGAGGCAAGTGACGAACATGGTCGAAAAGCAGGAGGAATGCTGGCGCTCATGGAGCAGTTCGATACGTTTATCGGGCTGCTCATTCCGATCGAGGTATTCTCTCTAGCAGAGGACCTGTCGCGTGGCCTCCAGTCAGCGACAGCGACAGTGGGAAACACACAGGAGGCGGTGAAACGTGTGTGCGAGCGCTATGAGGGGATGCGCTCAACTGAGTCTTTCGACAGGATGTTCGAGAGAGCTGAAAGGTTGGGAGCGGCAGTAGGTGTGGATGGTCCCAAACTGCCTCGAAAGCGGAAAGTTCCCATGCGACTGGACGGCGGTGGACAGTACCACGACTCCACCGTGAAAGACCTACATCGACGCCAATTTTTCGAGATATTGGACACACTGACCACTCAGCTCAAGGAAAGGTTCCTGCAACCGACGTTCCTGCAACGAAGTGCGCGAGGTGGAGCGACTGTTGGAGGATGCGAGTGCGGGAAGGTACTGCACCGTCCCCGTCGCCGTAAAGGATCTGTATGGCGGCGATCTGGACCTTGCACGATTGGAAGTGCAGCTGCAAATGCTACCTGATGTGGTTGGAGACGGAGGAAAGAGCGTGCACCAAGTGATTCAGGCTCTCGTGGGGTCAAAGCAGTCGGGTGGTACAGTGTTCAGTAACATGATGAGCGAAGTGCTGACGCTGGTAAGGCTGTACCTTACTGTACCAGTAACAACGGCCACGGCAGAGCGCTCTTTCTCCTGTCTCCGACGCATCAAGTCGTATCTCCGCTCTACCATGGGTCAGACCCGACTTAACGCTGCGATGGTGTGCACTGTGCACCGTCAGCGCGTCGACGAGCTGGATGTGGATGCCATTGCCTCGGAGTTCTTCGCAGCAAATGATCGGCGTCGCTCGTTCTTCAGCGTGTAATCCAGGTTGGACATCACTGTGGCACTCTGTCTGCGAGATATACCCTGCGACTATTCCGAAATGCTAAGCAATGCTTGCTAAACCAGGTACGGAGTGTATGTTGTGCTAGGATGGAGCTTAAGTCCTGTACTGCTTGTTTCCGTGGTCGTGGCTCGTTTATTCGTAAAATCCCTGGTGCCCCGGCACTCAATCTTCGTGTTTGGGGCCTCGAATCGCCAGGGATAGATACTTTTTAGTTGCGATGGAAATATCAATCTTGATGAAAATGGCATGATTGACAACTAAAAAAGTACATGCCTGTAATTTTGAAAGGAAATTGGGATGAAGTAATAAATGTGTAATGGTACTGCTCCATTTGATTTTGTGGTTAAAGCCAGAGACGGAGTTATTGAGGTGGAGGTACAGGGGTAAAAAATAAGGTGGTCGCCGACCACACTTCCTCGGTGGTCTCCCTACATGGGGTATTGAACGTTGGAGATATTGATTTTGGGACTCCGGACATCGGTTATATTTTGGTTAATCCTCGGCAAATAAAACGGTACATAGCATAGCATTCCCTCGCTTCCTTCGTATATTCTAGATAGTCGACTATTTATTTACATTCTATTTACCTGCAGGGCTCCTAAGGATAAGGTGCATGTTCCTAATAATTATACCTATGCAAATGTATCCGTTTTTGCATAGGCGCAGGAACCGGTGGTGCCACTGGGGTCATGGCCCCACCACTTTTCATTCTAAATAATTCCTAAATTTGCCAAATAAATTAATATTTGGAAGTTTTATATCTGGAGAGGAAGACCAAAGCACAAGGAGCTCAAATCCGTTGTGAAATTTTATCAAGAGGGTCTGGATTTTTGATAATATGGGGCCAAAGTTTTCTTGGCCCCACCACTTTTCCGCGAACATGCGTTTTTGCCACATGAGGCTGGCCCCACCACTTTTCAAAACGTTCCTACGCCCATGGGAGGCAGTGTGAACGATCTGATCGTGGCACCACTCACAAAGGCACACCCCACGCTATCATCAGTTTTCGAACCGTCGGTGTAGGTGAGAGTGCATGAACGATAGGCGTGAATGTGTTCAAGACTCTTCATCCGAAACACTTCTGGGGTAATTTCGTCCTTACGAGTGTCTGTCAGCGTCGTGTCAACCGACGGCTGGATCAGTTCCCAAGGGGGAACGGGCAGTGGCTCAGTCCTTCTAATGCTACGCATTCGAATACCACTCCCCTCTGCCAACTTCCGCAACTTCACGCAGAAAGGAGGTAGTGTATTGCCACGTCCGCCACAGAACATCGCACGCGTACGGTGAGCAAACAAGGCCTGGTATGCTGGATTTAGAGGAAATTGCCTCACCCTGCACGCATACCGCAGTCCGAGTTCGTCTCGTCTTAGGGCGAGCGGAGCTTCATCAGCATATGCGAGAAGACTTGCAGTCGGAGAAGTTCGGAATGCCCCTGTGGCAATACGCAAGGCGGCATGGTGGAATGTGTCGAGCGTACGCTTGTTGGAATCACTGGCACAGCCGTAGATAGAACAGCCATAATCGAGTTTTGAACGGATGAGCGATCGATATAGAAGTAAAAGCGTAGACCTATCTGCTCCGTAGGCAGTTCGGGCAACACATTTCATAATGTTCAGGGACTTCGAACACTTCTGCCGCAGTGTTTTCAGGTGGTCCTTGTATGTTAGACGACGATCGAATGTTATGCACAAAAACTTAGCTACGGGCTGGAAGGGATCTGCTCTCCGTAGAGCTGAATGTTCGGGTCCTGGCAGTTACGGCGGCGACAAAAATGCACTGCAACAGTCTTGTGGGTAGAAAATCGGAAGCAGTTCAGGTTATTCCATTTCTCAAGGTGAGAAGTAGCCAGCTGGAGCTGTCTCTCCATCGAGGATGAACGTGATGCTGAACACCAAATTGCAACGTCATCAACAAAAAGGGACTTCGCGACACCACATGGCAAACAGTCTCCAATGTCATTAATCATTGCGGCAAATAAAGCCACACTAAGGACGCTTCCCTGAGGAACACCGTTGACCTGCGTCAACCGATCAGACATTGCGCGACCTACACGGACACGAAATGTTCGGTCAGTAAGGAAATTCTGCAGGAAATGTCCCATAAAACCACGCACACCACACCTCCAAAGCTTTACAAGAATACCTTGCTTCCATGTCGTATCATAGGCGCCCTCAATGTAAAAAAAAACTGCTCCTAGATGTCTCCTTTCTTTAAAGCTGGTACGAATTGCGGTGTCCAATGTTAATATATGGTCAAGTGTGGATCGGTTCTTCCTGAAACCAGACTGCTCGTGGCTAAAAAAGTTTTGTTGTTCCAGGAACCACGTGAGGCAACACTGACCATCTTCTCCATGAGTTTACACAGGCACGAAGTCAGGGAAATCGGTCGGTAATGAAGAGGGTCAGAACCAGTCTTGTTCGGCTTCAATATGAGAATGACTGTCGCATCCCGCCAAGATGGCGGGAATCTGCCGCTCGTCCAAAGTGTTAAAACATGACAGAAGTACTTCGCGTGCATTTCTGGGGAGGTTCTGGAGCATCTTATTATGGATGTTGTCCGGTACTTCGGATACCGGGTGCAGTGCAGCAATTTGTGATGTTAATTCGAACATTGTGAAGCGCTCATTATAATATAGTTTCTCGGCGGTGGCAAAGTCAACCGTCGATGCTTCGCGTCGAGCCCTATATTCGCGAAAACCTGCAGTTCGGTCGCAGCTCAGGCTTCTGTCCGCCAAGGATCGAGCGATAATGTTCGCCACGTCTCGAGGTTCTGTTATTATTCCGCCAGCGACGTGCAGGACTGGTAGTGGTGTGGATCGCGAATGTCCGGATATTCGTTGTATTTGTGACCAAATCTGCTTGGTAGGGTTGAATCGGTTCAACTTGTATACATACTGTCTCCACGACGTCCTTTAGGCTTCTCGGATTGTTCGCCGGGCGGCTGCCCTGGCCTGCCGGAAGGCGACCAGGTTTCCCAAGGTGCTGATTTTGTCATACTTTCGGAAGGCACGTCGTCGGGCGCGAATGCCATCCCGGCATAGCTCCGTCCACCACGGCACAGGCGCACGTCAAGGTTTACCAGAGGTACGCGGAATGCAGTCTGCAGAACAATCCAAGACTATGGAGGTAAAGTTCTCTATAAATATTGCAGCACCGTTCCCGTTTGTATTAAAAATGTCATCAAGCTTAGTTACAAAGTCCGGCCAGTCAGCCTTTATAAAGTTCCAGCGTGGTGGCCTTGACCCCAAGGTGGCTCCGTCAACACAATGAAGCCAGACTGGGAAATGGTCGCTACCTCTTGGGTCAGATTCAACTGACCAATCGAAATATTGCACCAGCTCCGGGCTGGCGACGCTAATGTCCAGCGCGGAAGTACTTCGGGATGGGAATGATATGCGAGTGTGTGCACCCGTATTTAAAATGCAAAGCGATTCTTGGAGAAAGAACTCATCGCAGCATGTTCCTAGCCAAGGCCGGCGGAGCGGTGGGGCATAGGGTCCCCTTGAATCCGGAAGTTTACCATTGACACAAAAGTGTCGACTGGAAAGAATCGATTCAAAAGCTACCTGGCGCCGTCCCTAAATTTGAACGTTTGCCACCTGTGCTCGCATCCACGGCTCGAAAACACAACAATTTGGCGGCGACGATGGCAACAAGTCCGAGCACACCGGACACGTGCCGACCCGACACCAGCTACCCAGCCGGCCTGCAGGCGGCCAACGCCGTCCGCTGGTCGATCCCGCGGGCGCGGTAGCCGACGCCGGCCAGCCGCGAGATCCTCCATCGAGCCGGCTCGGCTCGGCCGACCGACAGGACGTACAGCAGTCTCGTCCGCTGCCGGTCCGACGTCGCCGCGCAGGCCACGCCGCGACAGTCCAGGACGGAGCGTCGCCGCGACCGAGCTGGACGTACGTGTGGCGCTCCAGAGACTGTGTAGCACTGCGAAGACGGTGCGAAGCGCTCCGGGAACGGTGCGTAGTGCTCCAGAGACTGCGTGTAGCACTCAGGAGACTGTGCATAGCATTCCGGAAACGGCGTGTAGCGCTCTGGAGACGATGTGCAGCACTCGACAGACTAAAGGTGGCGAAGACGGTGTGACAACACTCAGGTGGGGACGGAGCCTGGAGTGCGACATCCCGGCAGCCCCGACGTCTGGAGACGCCGAACCCGAACCCCGCTGGCCGTCGTGCCAGCGTTCGGCGGAACCCCACCTCATCACCGGACTGACCGGCAGACTACTCTTGCGTCCGTTAGCACCTCGGCGGCGACTTGCAGACCACCGGACACGCCAGCTGTGCAATCACCGCTGTGTGTCGCCACCATCGCCCAACAGTCACCCTCTGACAGACATTTGTCACGTATATTCGTCCATTATCGACACGCACGCACGCTACGTGCCGACGCCTGGCGCGGTGCGAAGAACGGCCGGCGACGGCGGCACTCTGATATCACTGCCAGAGACCGCCACCCTCCCCCCCAACTGGAATGTGAGCCCCACCCCTGCCACAGAGACAGCGGCCGGCCATCGGCGGCGCGGGTAGCAGCCGGGAGAGGCACTAGGAGACGTGGCGGCCGGCCAGCGACAGCTGTCCACTCTACCCACGGGCGACACGCGACAGATGTCCGCTCTACCCACGGGTGACGGACAGCTGTCCACCCACTCTACCCACGGGTGACTGACCAGGGTCCACTCTCCCCGCGGGTGACGTACCAGGGTCCACTCTCCCCACGGGTGACGGACCAGGGTCCACTCTATCCACGGGTGACGGACCAGGGTCCACTCTACCCACGGGTGGCGGACCAGGGTCCACTCAACCCACGGGTGACGGACCAGGGTCCACTCTACCCACGGGTGGCGGACCAGGGTCCACTCAACCCACGGGTGACCCACGTGACGGACGTCCGCCCAGCGCCGACACGGCGGACGGCGGGGTGGGTCGATGTGGTGCCGGTAAATAACACGTGGGAGCACATGGCTCGGTGCCACACACCCGAAATTAACAGGCCAGTGACGCTAAAGAAACGGCAACACCGGCGCCGCCGCTTGGTTAGTGAAACCGGCTACACAGGAACCACAGGAACCATGGCTACCCACCCCGAGGCGATTGTCACGCGGAATCAAAGCACCAAACTCAACTAGACAATCCAAATTGCTTACGTGATTTAAAGTCACGTGGTTCCCAATCCACTTTTCAGCTTTTGTCTCGTCTTCCACATTAGAAAGGGCCTAAACGAGCCATAGGTGGCGACTACGCATGCGCCTACCCGTTGCTATCACGGCATCGCTGCCTGCATCTCCACGTGCGTGACGGCTAATTCTCGGAAACTCTACAGGGCGCTCTGCCTACAAACGCTGCTTCACAGAGACACTCTCGAACGGAGGGGGCAATCCCGAGCGCTACGACAGCATAACGCAGGCCTGTTGACGGCGTCCAGACCTGGTCCTCTCTCTGCACAGTTGAGCACAACCTGTACCTGAACAAATCCATTGCAGTCAGTGATCTCTACCTCCGGACGGCGGCGACAAACACTACTGATACACCGAATCAGCGGTCTCTCCGCTGGCGAGTCATGGGCTCGGGCAGGTACCGGTACCGGCCAACACGTGTCACGACAGAGCAACTCCAGAGCAAGCTCCACGACCCCACCCGCTCACGAGCCCACCACAGCACAGGCGGAGACTCGTCGTTGTTATTGGGGTTTTGGGGCGCATCAACTGGGCGAAGACCCGTCAACGGGCTCACCACAGCACGGGCGGAAACCCGCACACGGGTCCGCCAGGACGGGTGGAGACACACCCACGGATCCGGCGCACGCACGGGTGGAGATCCGTCCAAGCACAGATATATACCGTCGATTAGATCACTTCAGGTTTGTCGTCCTGCGATCTGAGACGGAACTGCAGCACCACACGACAAGTGATGTGGTGGTGCAGTGGTGAGGTGGTGATGGTGTACAACACTAACAGTTGGCGGACTATCATAATTCCTGATGGTCCTCACTGTGTGCGTCCGCACGAGCTGGTGTCTCGCCCTCGGGCTCACCTCGGAAGTCCTCGCTCTGAGGATCTCCGCCACCAAAATCCCGTCTCTCGAAGTCATCACTTCGGGAATCCTTGCTATGAGAGTTCTTATTCTGGGAATTGATCTCCTGAGAGGCTTCGCTCTGTGAGTCCTTGCTGTGTGAGTGCTTGTTCTGGAAGCAGTCGCTTTGGGAGTCCACGCTCCGCGAGTCTCCCTGAATGCCAGTGCTCAATGAACCCTCGCCCTGAGCGTACTCGGTCTGGGAATGCACGCTGTCGGACTCCTCGCCATGGGAGTGCTCGGTGTCGGACTCCTCGCTGTGGGAGTGCTCGCTGTCGCATTCCTCGCTGTGGGAGTGTTCGGTGTCGGACTCCTCGCCGTGGGAGTGCTCGCTGTCGGACTCCTCGCTGTGGGAGTGCTCGCTGTCGGACTCCTCGCCGTGGGAGTGCTCTCTGTCGGACTCCTGGCCGTGGGAGTGCTCGGAGGCGGCGGCGGGCGCCGGCTCGGTCGCAGCCAGCCCGCCGTGGCCGGCACTCGTGTCCGGCTGGTCGGCCCCCAGCCCGTCGAGGCCGGCACACGTGTCCGGCTGGTCGGCCCCCAGCCCGGCCCGGTCCAGACCGCCGGTAGCCAGGATGTGGCGCAGCTGGTCGGCGGACGTGGGCGGCGGCGCTGCGGCGGCACTGTCCCCGGCCGGGCCGGGCCGGAGCCGCCGCTGCAGCTGCGCCAGCCGCGTCGGGCCGAGCGCCGCCACGTCGGCCAGCAGCGGGCCGTACTGCGGCCCGGCCACGGCCGTCAGCTCCTCCTCGGTCATCTGCAGCAGCTCGCGCAGCCACCGGCGAACCTGGCCCGGCCAGAGGCGGCGTCAGCAGCCCGCTCCACAGTGGAAGCAGCTGGCAATGGCACATATCACAAGGGAGTCTGGTGATCACACTCCAGACACACACACAGGACACACGCCCAAGGAAGTTAGACGCCTTGCTGGACTGATCGCGAACGAACCCCAGAAAGTCGAATTTTCCCAGGCCTGAAGTGCTTTAAGATGTTCCTACGTGTATTCCAAAGCGTCACATAATTGTGCAACCCATTGTAATAACTGCTAATCCGAGGATTGAGGCCAAGTGATCCGTGAGGAAGTGGTCCGTGAAGTATAGTGGTCCGTGGAAAGGCACAGTGCATGCTTTGAACGAGGTAAACAAAATAAAAAAGGTTGCATGCACCATACCTTATAGCAGCGCAACGGAATCCACACAGAACACGAAGTGCCATACTATCCCTCGATGGCAAAACTGCGTAGCTGAGCAGCCTCACTGGATAAGAGACCACACCAGAAAACACGGCATCACATACAGTGGTATAGAGGAAATAAGTAGATATGTCAGAAACTAATGCATTAAGATATATAACTCCTGGACAATGAGGTCACATGTCTGTGCTGATCACGTAATTATACCACAAAGTTGGCCGCTGCGTTATCAGCCTCTGAACAGCGTTCTGGTCGGGTTGGACGTCTGAGGTTGATATTTTTCTCTGGATGTGGAATGGCTACCAGCCTTCGGATCTGCTCCTAATTATCAAAATAGCGATCTGAGATCACGATCAGACAATCACCGTACGTATACAGCCAGGGTGGGATTTCGATTTCTAATTATGGATTGTGAGAGAAAAAGTTTTTGGTCGCCAACCTTGGAGGGAGGGAGATTGTAGTTTTGTTTACAACACCAGGCACTCATTTTGTACCTCGCAAGTCATAGAAGCTACAAAGTCTTCAGATAGAGTTCAGCCATGTTGATTTCGGCCACTGCGGACCCTGTCCAACTGTGGCTTGCGGGCCGTACGGCACAGGGGGAGGGGGAATGGCCCGGCCACTGCGGACCTTGTCCAACTGTGGCCTGCGGGCTGTACGGCACAGGGGGAGGGGGGCAGAACCCGGCCACTGCGGACCTTGTCTCGGGAGCACCAGACGCCGCCCACACAACAGCCGGCATCTCCCAGCCGTCTGCCCGCCCGCCTGCCACCATGGCATCAGCCTTCTGCGCCTCAGTCGGCTCGGCTGGCGCCTGCCCGCCACCCACCTGGACCATGGCATCAGCCTTCTGCACCTCGGTCGGCTCGACTGGCGCCTGCCCGCCACCCACCTGGACCATGGCATCAGCCTTCTGCGCCTCAGTCGGCTCGGCTGGCGCCTGCCCGCCACCCACCTGGACCATGGCATCAGCCTTCTGCGCCTCAGTCGGCTCGGCTGGCGCCTGCCCGCCACCCACCTGGACCATGGCATCAGCCTTCTGCACCTCGGTCGGCTCGACTGGCGCCTGCCCGCCACCCACCTGGACCATGGTGTCAGCCTTCTGCGCCTCAGTCGGCTCGGCTGGCGCCTGCCCGCCACCCACCTGGACCATGGCATCAGCCTTCTGCGCCTCAGTCGGCTCGGCTGGCGCCTGCCCGCCACCCACCTGGACCATGGCGTCAGCCTTCTGCACCTCAGTCGGCTCGGCTGGCGCCTGCCCGCCACCCACCTGGACCATGGCATCAGCCTTCTGCGCCTCAGTCGGCTCGGCTGGCGCCTGCCCGCCACCCACCTGGACCATGGCGTCAGCCTTCTGCACCTCAGTCGGCTCGGCTGGCGCCTGCCCGCCACCCACCTGGACCATGGCATCAGCCTTCTGCACCTCAGTCGGCTCGGCTGGCGCCTGCCCGCCACCCACCTGGACCATGGCATCAGCCTTCTGCGCCTCAGTCGGCTCGGCTGGCGCCTGCCCGCCACCCACCTGGACCATGGCATCAGCCTTCTGCGCCTCAGTCGGCTCGGCTGGCGCCTGCCCGCCACCCACCTGGACCATGGCATCAGCCTTCTGCGCCTCAGTCGGCTCGGCTGGCGCCTGCCCGCCACCCACCTGGACCATGGCATCAGCCTTCTGCACCTCAGTCGGCTCGACTGGCGCCTGCCCGCCACCCACCTGGACCATGGCGTCAGCCTTCTGTGCCTCCGTCGGCTCGACTGGCGCCTGACTGACGCCACCGTCGTCCACCAGGTGGACCAGCTCGTCGCCGCGCGCGTCCACGGCTACCACGTGACCGACGCCGGTGACACCGGCCGCCGGCTCTGTGGGATCACGTGACGGACGGGTGATGCCAGTGACGTTATCACACTATGCGCGGGTACCTGGTACTGGCAGCGGGACGCGGCACCGCCACACAGCCCAGTGCCCACGACGGGGAGAGGGGGAGGGGGCCGCATTATCGCGGCCAACCCTGCCCGTCCCACACCCAACCGGACACTTCGCCAATTCGTACCACGTGCGACAGAATTGAACACTGCCCATCAGATCCCACCCTCCGTTCCCCACGGGTCATCATCATCTGCCACATGCAGCCTCTCGCTTCCCGCCCATGGCTCAACACACCTGATAGCCGCCCCCAGCCCCACCCATCACCGTACCTTGGCCGGGCGGCGGCGCGTCCGATATGGTCACTTCCAGGTCGGGGAACTGGCGCAGCACCGCTCTCAGCCGCTGGCCCTCGGCGTGGAAGAGGAACACCATCGGAATGGTGACGTCGTCGGTGCCGTCACCTGGCGCCAGTAGTGACGTCACACAAGGACGGCGGTGACGTGCAGCGCCTCGATGCAAGGGTGCACAGCTGGCTAGCTGCGTGACAGTGGGATGACTTGCTAGCGCGTGACATTGCAATCGGAATGACCTTGATGCAACGCGGTGGTGGCGGTGGTGGTGGTTGGCGGTTGTGGCTAACCGACACAGACTACCATGGTGCGTCCATGTTACTGCGATTGCATAGCACACACGTTGTTAGTCCACCATGATGAACACGGACCAGTTTTCAGTTACTAACCCAACACGGCGAACACGGGCAAGCTCCTACTTTTCCAAACCGACATCGGGAACGAACATAATGTCTCGAGCAGCCGACATGGCGAAAATGTGCATGCGCAACCAGACATGACACATGACACGGCGAAATGGCAAGCACACCAACTGACCCGACATGGCGAACATGGGCGAGCTCTCGGCGGCAGTTCCCGCCAGACTGTCCACCACGATGCCTCCGAGCGCGCCCAGCGTCTGCAGGCGCCGCGCCTTGTCGACAAACATGCAGTCGCCCCGCTCCATCAGCACCACCCGGCCGCGGTACGTGTCGGGTCGGGTCAGGTCAGAACAGACCCGCAGTGGCACGGCCTCCAGCAGAGGGCCGGTCACCTGCGGCACAGGTCGCACCAGGTCAGGGCCGATCATCTGCAGCGGTGCTGTCTCCGGCAGGAGACCAGACACCTGCTGTGCAGGTCGGGTCAGGTCAGGTCAGGTTATGGGAGGTACAGCAGGTCGAGTCAGATCACGGGTGTAAGCAACTTTGGCACAAACCACGACTAAATGGGAACTAAAGTGGCGCATGAAAAGTGAACAATGTGATCCGAAATCTGGTCGATGAGGATCTTAGGGCACACCGACCATTACTATCATATAACTATCTCGTCGCTAGGGGCCTTAGGGCGCACCAAACATAATAATCATATAGCTATCTGATCGATGAGCAGGAAAGAGGTTTCACGTAACGTCCGCTCCACGGCTAATTCAGCTGTCGGTGCGACACATCGCAGATCGTTGCCATCGATATGCACGCATACTCAAGCAAAAGTTCGGCGAGCTTGGCGCCAGACACGCACACAGCCAGCAGCTGGCGATTGGCGCAATACACGTGTGAACGGCACGGCACCACGCGGTGCGTGGCAGCTGGCAGGCGGCCGGGGCAACTGACGGCAGGCACGCTGCTCAGGCTGGGGCCGAACTGGGCCGAGCCGGCCGTCAGCGTGACTGCGGCCGCGGACGGGTCGGGCCGGTAGGTGACGGCCCGAGGAGGGTTCTCCGGCTGCTCCAGCTGCTGGCGCGACATCTCGATCATCTCCTGCATGAAGAGCAGGCCCTCCTCGGCGTCGACCGACGAGCGCGCCTGCCGGGGGCGTGTCACGGGTCAGGTCAGGGGCCGAGCCAGGGTCACGGGTGTCACGGGTCAGTTCAGGAGATAGACCCGACACCAACCTGAGTCATGGGTCAGGTTGGTGGCGGGGAGGGGGAGAGAGACTGGACAGTGTGGGGGAGGAACAGGTTGATTAGTTGGTCATTGGAGTTGATTGCGCAGTAACGCATCGACTGCAGAGGAGTGTGAATATACCATAGACTCCGAAACGTGGCAAGTTAGCGCTGATTTGGAATTATTTTAGGGCGCCTCAACTACTGAGTTCACTTTGAAAGTGGGGATCAGAGTCAAGAACAGAGATCAGTAACAGAGCCAGGGACGTAGTTATGAACAGGGTCAGCAGCATAGGTCAGCAATATGGGTTTGGTCAGTAGTGGGAATCGGTGACACGAGTTAATGACATGTCAGAACCACATCGGAGACCAGGACTACGGACAAATGATCAGTTATGAGACGGGGATACACGGCCGGCGAGTGGTGATAGACTTCATTACACATAGGGTCAGCGACCAACGGCTGCCCCGAGAAAAACCACACAGCGACAGACGTCTGTGCTTCAATTTGACTGCAGATAAGCAGCAGGTCTCGAAGGGAAACGCCTTCAACCCCTCCTCCCGTTGGGTGCACGGGTACCTGGAATGGATCTGGGCTGACCAGGACCGATAAGTTGAAGCGCTAACGCTCCGACCTTTGACTTCCCCTGTCGCTGTCGCAGCAGTACTGCACACACAGTCGACCTAACCATCGGACGAATACCGTCACGAGCACCACGACCTCTCAGGCTAGAAGTGGCCCTCGGCGATTGAACCACACGCCACCCTCTCCGCCTTCCGGGATGCTCTGCTGGACTTGGCTGTATTCACCTGCTACTGAGCCCCCCTCTGCCGAGTCTCCTCCCCTTACTCCGACCGGGGATTTACAGTAATGTCAGGCGCCGTGTAACGTCCACTTTATGAATCACACCTCTCACTATTCCACGTGACACCTCGCTCATATTAGCCGCCGTGTCTTCTCCAGCACTCCAACCTGGACGACGCAACACTCACGATAGTTACTCCTTCCAAGCCACCACTGAGACACACGCGTTTCCGGATTACGACCCAGGTGTTATCCGCTCACATTAGGCGTTATCTCCTCCTGCACCCTCCCACGACACTCAGGCGTCATCACACTCACATCAGCTGCCCTGCTTCCCCCCTCTCTCCCCAGCTAAAATACTCAAATCATGAACCCCTTCTCCCTCTCCATGTGATGCCACACTCATATTACGAGCCGTGTTTCCTCCTCTCACCAAGTCCCCCTCCGGCTCAAATTATCAACATTGACTCCTCTTTCTCCTCACCCAAAAATCCCGTCTCTCTTTCTCTCTCCAGGTGATACCACACTCACACTACCTGCCCTATTTCCTCTCTCTTACCACCGCCCGCGCCCCGTCTCAAATCATAAAACATGAACCCTTTTCCCCTGCCCAGGCGACGCCACAATCACATCACCCGCCCTGCTTCCTCTCGCCACGGCCTTGGGACCCGGACGGCGCCACTCACGTTGGACGCCGTGTGCAGCAGCTGGACGCGGCCGTCCGGCAGCGTCGTCATGGTGACGCCCAGCTGGCCAATCAGCGTGCGGTGTTCGGCGCTGGTCGCCTGGAACTGTGCGGCCGTGATGCGGCGCGGCCGCAGCCGCCGGCTGGGGCACGTCCCCTCCACCAGGTTGGAGAGTGGCCGGCGCACCGACTCGGAGAACGTGCCCGGCAGCAGGTAGTCGGTGTTGGGGCAGCTGCGCGCGAACTCCACGTCCGGCTCCGGCGGCGGCACGGCAGAGTCGCGCCGCAGCTGGCGGCCAGGTCAGGTCACGTCACGTCACGTCAGGTCAAGTCACGTCATGTCACAGCCACGGCCATCGACAGGTCAGCGGAACGTCAGCGGTCAGCTTCGAGACGGCTGCGACAGGTCACGTTGAGAAGCTAAATGCAGGGCCATATCACGGTCGGTGGTCGGGGGTCTCTCATGTCATAAACAGGGAGCAAGTGGTACCATCGGGAGTACCGTAACGCCACATACCGCATAACGCAAGATCAATGCATGCAGACATTGCTATGGCTATTATCTAGGCATGAGTATTATCTAGGTACAGCTACAGTTCCAATACAGTTAGTCCAGACGTTTCAGTATCCAAAACAGTGGCAGGCAGCAAGGTCACGATAGGTTATGGCCGGTGGTCAGATACATTTTACGTCATGATCACGAGCACGGGCCACAGCTTAACGATGTGATCATGGTCTGTGGGTCTGTGTCGCATCAGATCATAGCACATGGGCCAGGTCAAGCCAAGGGATCTTACACTCAGCACCGAGGCGTGAATATTATTAAGCCTTCCACAATTTCGAAGATCGACATCACACCCAATGGCATCAGTTCTTCGGTACATTTACAATGTTATCAACAGGCCACCTATATCATTTCGCATGTGAAAATGATACCCTACGAGGCAGTTACCAATGCTTCTTTAAACCTCTTCCGTTACTTTTTTTAACCAACGAGCTTCAACATTACTTCGTCAGCAATTGTGCTTTTCTAAGCTTTGCCCGTACCGGTGGGCTGTAATACACCCAGGCAGTGGCAGGGTTCACTCTCCACACAGGGGTGGGCGGTGCCAAGGCGAGTGGCAGAGCCCACTCCCCACAGAGGTGGGCGGTGCCAGCGACCTCCCGCGCAGCCGCTGCTCACCGGCACGGCGGTCAGGTTGGAGAGCCGGGCCAGCGACAGCGGGAACAGGTGCGCCTCGGTGGAGAAGATGAAGTCGTCCATGTCCAGCACCAGGTCGTCGTCGTCCGCGAACATCAGGTACAGGTACTTGAACGTCTCGGCCAGCACGAACGAGTCCAGCCTGCCGGCCACACGTCATAATGACGCAGCTGGGCAAACAAGCGCCCGCGATGTAACCGCCGCGGCTCGGACCGTCAGCACATTGATGATGTCACAGTGACGTCATCCCTGTAGATGAGCCAGAAGCGCCGACTCCTGGGTATTTGCGTGCAAACAGCCGTGTGAGCAGACCGTGGTGGCACCATACCACGCTGGCAACTGACATTGTTTGTTTATTGGGGCTTAGGGGCACATCGACTGCGGCGGTCATGCTGTAGTCCACTGGGATTGTACTGCATGATATTCCGTGGAATTTGCTGTGATGTGCCTAGCACAGGGTGATGGTAATTATCATTACGTCACATGCAGTTACATGATCAGCTCACAACCACGAATAGGATACACAGGTTACATGAATAGTATACAGACATACGCGAGAAGCTGGTTGAGTCGGCTCAATAGGATACAAACAGATGTGATACACTAGTCGAGACGGCTCAAAAGGATACCGACAGACGTGATACCACTAGTCGAGACGGCTGAAAAGAGTAAAAACAGATGTAAAATATTACCTGAGCTGGCTCACATGTGGTAGTTTAAAATATCAAACGAAAACCTCCATTTTAAACACGTGTGGTGTGGGGCGCGTGTGGTGGTGCTGCCACTCACCAACTTGGCGGGAGTTCGAGGCCGTCCGTGCGAAAATAGCACCTACACGACGTCCAGCAGAATCTTGACATTCACACTCGAAGGACAAGCCATGTTCTAATCGTGCATCAGCTTAAGTGTTGGTGCGTCATATTTACGGTAAAGGTATGCAGACATCATGTGACTATATAACGCTGAGAACAGCGATTTTCAATATTGGGCTTTCACAACAACCTCACTGCAAGTTTCACGCTGATCAAATGTCATGCGACGCTTTCGTCAAGCATGCGCCTCACAAAAACAAAAACAGCGCATCAATCACAACCACCAACCAAGTACCACATAAATATTATGCGGGTCCGGAATATCATCCACGAGGCGAACTGGATGGAATATTTCGGACAGGACATAAATTCTTGCAGTTTCTTTGCCGTCCGAGTGACCACAACGCACACTTGGATACCAGCTGATACAAACTCTGGTGACGCCGGTACCCAAACTGCATTTGTCTATTTGCTAAATATGCCTTCTTGTGCAGTGTTTGAGGAACCTTGCAGATCTCGTAAATACGTGTAGGAGAAGCACCCTATTTCAAACATATTCTTTGCACCAATCCTGCCATATCATGTTAACATTGCAATCGCGAAATAATTAAAACAACTGATCGAACGACGAGAGCGTTGCGTGTTGGTACACTGACGTGCCACAAGTCGCACACCTGTGCTCGGCCGTCCCTGCGTGTCGCCATCGACCTGTCCACGGCGTGCCATTCCAGTGGCGGGGACTGGGGTCGCCGACACCCAGCATCGCCGTCCAGGGGCTGACCGACTCGATCTCGACAGCCAATGTGACGTCAATTAGGCGAGGAAAACCGACAGCGGCGGGGTGGTCGGTGCGGGTGTGCCGACAGGCTCGGCGCCGACACACAGGTGGCCTGGTGCGGGTGTGCCGACAGGCTCGGCGCCGACATACAGGTGGCTGGTGCCGGTGTGCCGACAGGCTCGGCGTGGACACACAGGTGGCCTGGTGCGGGTGTGCCGACAGGCTCGGCGCCGACACACAGGTGGCTGGTGCCGGTGTGCCGACAGGCTCGGCGTGGACACACAGGTGGCCTGGTGCGGGTGTGCCGACAGGCTCGGCGTGGACACACAGGTGGCCTGGTGCGGGTGTGCCGACAGGCTCGGCGCCGACATACAGGTGGCTGGTGCCGGTGTGCCGACAGGCTCGGCGCCGACATACAGGTGGCCTGGTGCGGGTGTGCCGACAGGCTCGGCGCCGACACACAGGTGGTCGGTGCGGGTGTGCCGACAGGCTCGGCGCCGACATACAGGTGCCTGGTGCCGGCAGGCTCGGCGCCGACATACAGGTGGCTGGTGCCAGTGTGCCGACAGGCTCGGCGTGGACACACAGGTGGCCTGGTGCGGGTGTGCCGACAGGCTCGGCGCCGACACACAGGTGGTCGGCACGCAGACAAGCGACCAGCAGGCAAGGGGCGGTAGTCGCACTCGGGCTCGTCGGGGGACAGTAGAAATCGTCGTTCCAACACCATAGTAGACGCCACCGCGCGTCCAACGGATCGCGCATCGCGATCGCGCAAAAACGCCGCCGTTTTGGCGCGATGTGTCGATCCGCTTCCCGCCACCACTTGCAGCCACGTGGCCACCCTGGGTCCATGTCACATCCTCCTCGTCATTAACTAAATATTGGTCCCGTACAAATGTGTGGCCCTGCTCTAGAACTTCCGCCAGTTTCGGCCGAACCTACAGTCGAAGCCTACCACCGTGTCGCACCTGTTCTACTTCGTCTTCGCCTCGCTACTCGCATGGCGTTCGTCGTAATTGGTTCTACCATGTCCCCTCCCCCCATTACTGGCAACCTCAGTGACTGCCATTCTGCTAAACCTGTTTTTTTTATTGCCCGCAGACGAGTCAAATTAGAAATCACGTCTGATATACTAAACATCATATATCATATATCATACCGTGCTTTATCGACATATCATGTATCATATATCAAGCGATCACACGTCAGCGACATGTTCCTTCCGGTGTTCGTCCTACTTCCACCACATACATCTAGATGCTACAGCGGCAGTACCATGACTATCAGTGCCTGGTAGTCCAGTGCCTGATAGGGAAATATTAAATATGTGTGCGTTATGTTCGCGTGTTATCTAAACTTGCGTCGTCATATTTCGTACGCCTCCTCGGCCGTTGAGCGCGCACAACACATGTTTCAACGGCGAAATACATACCTTTGCATTACTTTACTGAATCTCGTCCTCACATCCTGGTATCGGTTTCCGTCTACCCGACCTGATCTGTTCTGCTTCCGTTCTTAGCGCCCTTACTAAATCATCACCTGCATTCGTGATGCCCTGCTGCCACTCACGCTCGCCCCTCATTTTCCCTCTGCGGACCCTCGCTGGTACCCGCACTCCTCCCGTCGTTCAAGTTCTTCCTAGCACTCCTACCGCACAAGTTCTTCCCATCAGCCATCGGCCATCCACAATCCAATCGAGGCGCTCCCTCTCCCGCCATCGTGCGTCACCAAGTTCACACCAGTCTAATTTTCACACATTCGCAATCTTCAATCATCACCAAACCCCCAATGTAGCTCATCCCGTCACCACCAATCCCACAGTCCTAACACTCTCCCTCAGCATGCGGTCTTACCAATCGTAGTGGCTTCCTTGTCCGGTTCCGCGCCGTCCCTCAGTCCTCGCACCTCCTCACGCCGTCCCAAGTACTCACCTGTCCTCGAGCCGCCCAGTCCGGTCCCGCGCCGTCCTCAGTCCTCACCTGTCCTCATGCTGTCCAGTGCGCACGTCCTTGACGGCAGCGAACCCGCACGGCACCCAGGCGTGCCTCTGCAGACTCTGCAGCACCCGCTTGCCGGCGTGCAGGTAGTACGGGTCGCCCGTGGCCCGGTGCAGCAGGTAGGTCGACTCGAGAAACTCGGGCCGAAGCAGGTGCTGGCCCCAGTGTACCTGGCGAGGAGTGGAGGTGGTCACTACACCGCGGCTCTGTGACATCGAGCACGAGGAGTGGAGGTGGTCACTACACCGCGGCTCTGTGACAGAGTACGAGGAGAGGAGGTGGTCACTACACCGCGGCTCTGTGACATCGAGTACGAGGAGTGGAGGTGGTCACTACACCGCGGCTCTGTGACATCGAGAAAGTCAGCGTCGTCAACCTGACACGTAGCTTAGTGACGGGCAGAGTCGACAATCCACCGGTCGCAGGATTCGAACTCACGATCTCATAACCAAGCGTCTAACGCCCTACTGACTGAGCTACTGCCACCCCTGCATTTAAAACTCTATTGACAACTTCTCTAAAACTTCCCTCCCCCACAAAAAAAAACGGGGAAACACACGTGACAGCTTCCGTTGGCGTCATTCATGACCCTTCCCTGGGCATATTCTGTTTCGGAAATCGTCAGCCTCCAAATATTTCCTGGTATTTGACTGGTCTGATCGGTGATCTTTACCACTGCTATGCTATATCACAGAGTCAGGAAGTCTCCATAGGCTTGCTTATCATTTGCAATGAAGCACATCATCCTTATTTTCACGACGGCCTGATAACTATGGCGCCGACCGGGTGGCTGAACCAATCACATTCGCCGATTTGTGACCTAGACCAACCAAAAAAGGCAGACAAATGTGCCAATCAACTCTGAACGCCTGCACATAGAAATACGTCTTGCCGCTCTCAGCATCTTTCTATCCAGATTACACCGCAGGCTAGTGGGGGCAAAATCGATCCCCTCCCCGCATCGTGAGGGGTGGCGAATTATGCCGCACCGTGAAGATTTCCAGATGGAAGACTGAACGTTAATTTAGAATAAGCAAGGTAAAGGATGAATATAACAAAGATGGATCAGTCTACAATTCCCGACTTTTAAGAATGTTTCGTCGAACAGATCTATTGACCTGAGTGGCGAGTTTCGCGCGGGCCCGACCGTCACCTGGAAATCGGTGGTGAACGCCTCTGGCAGGAAGTTGTGCCGCTGCGTCACTTGGTAGAGCATCTCGTGCGTCTCGATGGCCGACTTGAGGTCCCCTTTCAGGACCTGATGCGAGAAGACGACAGTATTGAGAACACTGACCGGCACGTTTCATGCACGGTTTTGGGAACTTGAAGTTCGACATGAAACTAGCATACAAGATGTCGATGAAGAAAACACAGTTAGGAGCAAATCCTGGCAGATTGAGTTTATAGAGGACGGTACCTAGGTCAGAGACAGTATTTAAGGAACTAATGACAGCAGACTCGGTTTGTGGTTTGACATCTTAAAAGGACACACCACTGTCCGTTAGAACCAAACAGCTCACTTTGACAGGCCCATATGAAAACAGCGAGGATATACCACAACGGCGAACCGAAACACCGATATGTCTCAAACACGATTCACTTTCAGCCCGGCACTGACGATGTTGACTCGAGCGCTCTCGGTCAGACCGGAGGTCACAGAGACGAACGGCCACCCACCAGGTCACAGGCTATTTCACCAGGCCTTGATCTCACGCCCTCGTCTGCAGGCACGCGACAAGAGACCGCCCCCTCCCCCAGACCGACGACGCGGACCTGAAGACCGGGCCAGAAGGCCAGCAGCGCGTCCATGAAGTTCCTGGTGGTGGTGTGCGGCCGATGCATGTGCACGTCCAGCAGCATGGGGCCCTGGCTGATGTACTTCATCACGGCGTCGTAGTGACGGTTGAAGCGCTTCAGGTATCTGCCGAAGGGGAGGAGCACACCCTCAGGCGTGATGCACACATATCGAAAATCAGTCAAGCGGGCATCCCACAGTGAAAACGACGTGGCCCAATGTAAAACATCAGGCCGACATCCCAACGTCGAACGTCAAACATATACATCAGCAGTCAGGCTTCGTGCACAAGTCATCACAGCTTACGCCGTGTCGGAAGTTATCATGTGTCACATCATATCAGTGTTCAAATTCATCTTTGGTCGCGTGCAAGATGTAGATAAAGACATTGCATGCTTGCTTTAAAGATGCTAATACCATATCAAGTAGTACATATAAAATTAGCATACAAATTATTTGCATGCACTGTGCAGTATCCAACAACACCAAACAATTCTGGTGGTGATCATTGCTAGCTACATCCCTTATCACCTGGGTTGGAAGGATACAAATAATGTGGCTTATTCAAGGACGCGAATTAATTCTAAAGATTTCACTCGGGATGCTAATGCTTTCGCCTATCTCCTTTTTCCCACCAAAATGTCTACCTTTGAACATGTTGTACTATGTACCATACCATACCATCTATCATGCCATGTCCTGTACAAATCACAGCTAAACAGACATGCAACAGATGTCAGACATACTTGTCACGAATGCACAGTTGCAATATTAAAAAATGAATTATTAGATATCACGTGCTGGCAATGATAAACTAATCAGCACATTCCACATTGGAGGCACATTTTGGTCTCGGTAATAAAAATATCCCAACAGGTTGTTGGGTGGCTGCGCGGAATCCGGCCACGCAACATCACTACACCAGTCACACCACAGCAAACTGCCCAGAACCGAAACATCCCGTCAGGTTTTTACAGCATGGCAGATAGGTCGGGTGGGGATCGCGCAGGTTGATCTTGAATATACCCAACAGGTGTCGAATGGCGATATCCGAGCATGTTCTGCGTATGTCTGCTATCTCTGCATATATCCTCATGCAAAGCCTATGTTCAGAGTATATTCTATGTATGCTCCGACATGGTTGTGGTATTTACCAAGAAAAACTAGTTTCTGTCATGACAACCATTTTTACCGACATAAAACCAGCAAACTAGTAAATACAGGGAAAAGAATTCGCGCTTCCTGGGACACTACTGGAATTTTGCCTATTTCTATGCAGTATATGCACCTTATGATATGTGACACCCTACTAGAGATACAGACCGGATGTCTGTCATGTCTGAAAAAGGTTAGCAGTGTTTGCATGACCCGCACCAGTAAAACAATATTTTGCATGTCGGCTTTACCATTGCTAAAAACCAGCAAAAGCCGGCTTGGCGGTAAAAACTGCCAGCCCTGCGCTCCGGGCATATCCCATGAGACCGATCAGAGGGCCGCCGACGGGCACCACCCCGTCGCCGGCCACGTACCGGTCGTCGCCCAGCAGGATGTAGGCCTTGAGGCAGTACTCGTAGTAGCTGTCGATGCCGGCGCCGACGCCCGAGTCGCGGCGCACCCAGTCGCCCGAGTGGACGTTGATGGTGGTGCCGACCAGGTCCGAGCCGCGGTGCCGCTGCTCCCACAGAGCGTCCATGGCGCGGTGGGCCTTCTCCTGCGGCCAGGTCACGGCAGGTCGGATTTCAGTGTCAGGTCACAGACCAGATAAACCCGTGCACACACGTCAATAGCGCGCAGACCTTATAGCAATGTGGCAGATGACAGTATCTCTGACAAAGTCGACACCCTTGCCTCCCGACAGCCGAGGTCACTTAGCTCACAGTCAGGTCACCGGTGACGGCCGGGTCACTGACCTCGAACACTGGCTCGCCAGTGAGCCTGGCCAGCGCGGCGAACTCGAGGATCATGGTGCCGGCGCAGGCGGTGCACGTTTCGCGCGAGTTGGCCAGCTGAGGGACATTCATGCCGTGGAGCAGGTTTATCTGAGAAGAAACCACGGGAACACAATCAATAACCTTACATCACACGGACGAACCTCGATCAGTCAATAACAACAATAAAAATTGGCAAAATCCTGCCTGCTTGTTCTCACTAGTTTAAGTGAAAAAGCCATATCTGGACGCTGCGTTCAAGTTCACGAAGCGTGGCTGACGAAGCCGGACATAGCTTGCCCAATCAAAGGAGAAGGACACGCAACAAGTGGCTACTCCACCAGTCACCGATCGATAGTGACGTCATAGCACGCCACCCCATCAGCTCCGTCTGGTCTGATAGTACGCTGGCGTACAATAGCTAGTATGACATTACAGAACGCCACCTCATCAACTTCGTCCAAGGACCCCACCATTACCACCCGGCCGCCGTCCGGGACGTGAGCGCCACGTGCGTTCACACGCGGCGACGCGTCTGTTCGCAAGGGAAGCCATGTAGGCACCGGTCAGTGAGCCGCGTCCGTCCACACGGGAGGCCACGTCGGCGCCTGCCAGTGGATGGTGGTGGATTGGAGTTTGTTTGTTTATTGGTTGGTTCACGACACACTTTATGCACATTCACGGCTAATGGCGCCGCCCACACTGTTTCTCCGGTGGGCCGCGGGATTGGGAAATGTCCTGAGTGGCGCTAGAGTCGAACCCGGGACCTTTGGTACCCGTAGCCCGACACCTTAACCACTCGGCCATCCCCGCCCCTGGATTGAAGTTTAGGGGCGCGTCGACATCTAGGGTCATTTTGCGCCCATGACTGAATTGTAATCAATCTACGGTGCTGCTATCATAGCTCAATATCCATCTTCACGGGTGGGGGTATATCACGTCACGGCGAGCTTGTCGAATGAACATAAAAATATTCCCAGACGCCACGACCTCGGAGTCGTTCCCTATAAAGCATACGCAAAGAAGAGTCGGTATTCATCGGTCCTAAAATCTGGCGTCGCAGAGGATCTAGCAGTGTACAGCCAACTAAAACATGGAACACGGTAAGCAGGTTAGAACATCGCAGACATATGGGGCAGTCATTACCGGCCAACATATAGCCATGTGTTGCAAAGGTATGGCCTATTCTCAATCGACAAAGTAGTACTTCTTCCCGACGTTTCGTTCGGTGAGAGGATAGCCATTTTCCTAATGTCGGTTTTAAAACCCTGAGCTTACTACTCTTCGAATTCCAGAATCGTTCCCATTCTGACTGTATACATGACAATATAGTAGGGTATATATCTCTTGGAGGGAGACGTAGATGGACCACACGGCCATTGCTAATGGCGTCTTTGGCGGTTATGTCAGCAGCTTCGTTTCCCGCGAGTCCAAGATGGCTTGGAATCCAACAGAACACGATATTTCTTTCGATGTCATGTAAGGATTGTACTATTTTCATAATCCTCCGAACAAGTCGGTTATCCTGGTTAAGGATGTTTAGTGTCTGGAGACTGCTCAGAGTCTGTGAAAACCACATGTCTTGTGGACCGGTCTTTCTGTATAAAATAGAGGGCTTGCAGAATGGCATACAGTTCGGCAGCAAAAATCGAGGCTTGCATCGGCAAACAAAAAGATCGAACACCTTGTCGACTTACGTAAGCACACCCGACACCAGAGACTGACTTTGAGTCGTCTGTGTAAATGCGCGAAAAGTCGTGATATTCATGTATCTTTTCTAATGCTAACATGCGGAGTTTCTCTGGGTTTACCTGTACTTTCTTTGAGCAGGTCAAAGTCACGTCAGTCTTCACTGGGACAGCATGCCAAGGGGGAGTGCTCGGTATGATTACACGTGCTATGGAACGCGGCCGGATATTACATTCTCGAAGAATCGAAGACATACGAGTGGAAAACGGTAATCCATGCTGAGCCCTGTGACGTGATCTTGACGTCTGAAAATATCCACCGATAGGCTGGATTGTTCCGGTCTTGTGCGACATTACATGCGTATCTCGCGCCCAATAACTTACGGCGTAGCGCAAGAGGTGGCTCGTCTACTTCTACCATTACACTAGCAGCCGGTGAGGTGCGAAAGGTTCCAGTAGAAATGCGAATAGCTGCATTGTGGATGACATCAAAGCGACGCTTGGTTATGGCACACGCTCCGTCATAAATAAAACATCCATAGTCAATTTTAGAACGCACGAACAATCGGCACATCAGAAGCAGGATGAATCTATCTGTTCCATACGAGGATCTAGAAACTGTACGCATTACCTGTAGTCGCTTTGTATATTTCTGTGCAAGATCGTTGATGTAAGTGGTATATGTCAGTCAACGATCCATCCACACACCCAGAAACTTGGCAGCTGTCTTGAATGGTATATGGCGTTCGTTGAGAATGATCGCGGGATCAGTACAGGAGCGTTTGCGCCAGAAGTGGATAGCGGTTGTTTTCGATGTGGACATAACGAAACCGGTTTTGTTGCACCAATCCTGCACCTTCCGAACAGCCATCTGGAGTTGTCTCCCAACCGTATGAACCGAGCGTGAGGAAGACCATATGACGAAATCGTCCACGAAAAGCGCTCTCCCTACGGAAGTTGGCAGCGATGTACCAACATCCTAAATTGAAATAGCAAACAATGCAACGCTCAGTACGCTCCCCTGCGGGATTCCGTTAACTTGTGAAAAGTGCATGATAGGGAGTTTCCTATTTTAACGCGAAACGTTCTGGAAGACAGTAAATTTGACAAGAAGATACCCATGGGACCTCTGATTCCCATATTGTGTAGCTTCGTCAGTATACCGTGACGCCATGCGCGTGTCATATGCGCCGTCAATGTCCAAAAAATATTACTGCTGTGTGGTGGCGTTTCAATGAAACCAGAGCGCACAACGTGTCGAGTGTTAAAATGTGGTCAAGTGTGCTACGGTGTTTTCGGAACCAACTCTGTATCACAGTAAGGAGATTATGTTCTAAAAACCACATCAATCGAACATTCACAATTTTTCCTACCAGTTTACACAGGGAGCAGGTCAGTGAGATGAGACGGTAATGTAATGGATCCGTGCCAGATTTATTTGGTTTACGTATGGGGACTATAATTGCCTTCCGCCATGAGGGTGGAAAGGTGCCCGATGTCCACATTACATTTAGGGCTTCCAAAAGTGTGTCTAGAGCAGCAGCTGGTAAACGTTTTATAATATAATTATGCATAGTGTCGGGACCCTCTGCCACGCTCTTGAGTGTGCTGATTGCCGCGGTTAATTCGGAAATGGAGAATGGTATGTTGTACTGAAGGACGTCTGTGGTGGAAAAATCAAGAGGACGTGCCTCGCACCGATCCTTGTGTCTCAAATTTTCTTCGTTAGATGTGTTTTCCGAGCGTGCGGACAAAGCACATCCTATCTTCTCAGCCACTTCTTCCGGGTCGATGATGTCCTGTCCCGCCATGTGCAAGACCGGGAGAGGAACTGGGGCGTGTTTTCCAGAGAAACGCTTTATGCGGAACCATACAGTAGATAGTGACGTGGTACGATTTAAAGTGCTTACATAGGCTTTCCACGAGTCTCGTTTCGCCTCGGCAACAATACGTCGGGCGAGCGCTCGTGCTTTGCGAAAAGCTATTAAATTGTAGGTGCAGGTATTGTTATTAAATATACGGAATGCCTTCTTCCTAGCACGGATAGCCTCCAGACACTTACCAGACCACCATGGGACTGGTACTCGAATTGACGTTCCAGATGACCGGGGGATGTGCCGCTGGGCACTCTGCACAGTTGCCGAAGTGAATGTTTCCACGGAGATAGCTAATTCATCGGAGTGGCCGCGAAGGGTGCTTTCAAGGTCAGTTTGGAAAGCTTCCCAGTCTGCTCGGTAAAACAGCCACTTTGAAGGTCGTCGGGCAACCGTAACTCGATTAACGAAATGAGAGTAAACAGGAAAATGGTCGCTGTTATACGGATCACTATCCACCGACCATTCCAAGACAGGTGCAATTTCTGGACTACAGAGTGAGGTCCAGCACGGACGTCTGTCCGGTCGGTAATGTAATATGTGTTGGTGTTCCCGTGTTAAGAATGCATAGAGGGAAATCGCTGATAAAACGTTCCATTGCACGTCCACGGCTAGTAATTGTGGCTGACCCCCAAAGAGAGTGGTGCGCATTAAAATCGCCACACACCATCACCGGAGGTGTGAGTTGAGCCACAGTTTGAGAAAGATTGAAAAGTGAGAACAGTCTGCCCGGTGGTAGGTATATGCTGCATATGAAAACAGTACGATGGTTTATTACTACACGAGCAGCAATGCACTGAATATTTGAAGAGAGAGGTACATGTGTGAATGGGACAGAAGAGGTACAGTGAATGAATGGGACATGTGTGAATGGGACGCCGGGTCTGTGGGCACTCAATCCCCCCCCCCCACCACCATGCAAAGGTGGTGCCTCGTCTGGGGGGGGGGGGGGCGCCGGCCAGTCAGCCGACGCTGTCAGTCGATGATGAATGACGTCACACTCTGAGCTGGACCGCCACGGGCACCGGGAGGCCGGCCACCGCTCCCCGCTCCACTCTCAAGGTTAACGCACACAACAGGCTGGTCGATACGGCGCCATGAAGCAGCGTAGACCAGTCGATGGCCGATGGAGTGGACAGAGCCTGGGATAGGTAAATTATGAATTATCTATGTAATAGGCTATGACACTCAGAAGATCGGAACATGGGAGAGGCTGCACCATTCACCAGACTGGGGCTCGACAGATGCCGTACTACTCATCAGGTTTGGACTGGGAAGAGGCTACATCACTCACCAGATCAGGACTGGGGAGAGGCTACACCACTCATACTGTGACTGGGAAGAGGCTACATTACTCATCATGCCGTGACTGGGGAGAGGCTACATCACTCATACTGGGGCTGGGGAGAGGCTGCACCGCTCACCAGGCTGGGGCTGGGGAGAGGCTACATCACTAACCAGGTTAAGTTGGAATATTGGAACATAGAGGACCCAAGAGACACGAATTGCGTGCTGTGTGGTATAGCGGCATCCGCGCCCGCAGAGGTCCCGAGAGACACGGATCGCGTGTTGTGTGGTACGACAGCATACGTACTCGGGGGTGCGGTATGCCGGTGGACGTGTTGAAGGCTGGTAGCAGCCGCAGACCCAACTGCTTGGCCTGCTGCAGCAGCTCGCCTTGGTACCAGGTCATGCGACCCAGTCGGTCCCGCAGGTACTCGCTCAGTATGTGACCAGACAACAGTCCACTGGTGGCACAAGGACAGGGTCACAGCCTACACTGTAGGAATCCAAGCAGGGTCACAGTCTACACTGTCGGGACACGGGCAGTCACAGTCTACACTGCCGGGACACGGACAGTCACAGTCTACAATGCCGGGACA
This sequence comes from Imbricaverruca yamaguchii, assembly GCA_034440575.1. NCBI lineage: Eukaryota > Metazoa > Arthropoda > Thecostraca > Neoverrucidae > Imbricaverruca > Imbricaverruca yamaguchii. The sequence continues at coordinate 2,500,301 of JAOTOL010001663.1, forward strand.
CGGACAGTCACAGTCTACACTGTCGGGACAGGGACAGAGTCACAGCCTACACTGCAGAATCCCAGCAGGGTCACAGTCTACACTGTCGGGACACGGGCAGTCACAGTCTACACTGCCGGGACACGGACAGTCACAGTCTACAATGCCGGGACACGGACAGTCACAGTCTACAATGCCGGGACACGGACAGTCACAGTCTACACTGCCAGGACACGGTCAGTCACAGTCTACACTGCCGGGACACGGGCAGTCAGTCTACAATGCCGGGACACGGGCAGTCACAGTCTACACTGCCGGTACACGGACAGTCACAGTCTACACTGCAGGAATCCCAGCAGAGTCACAGTCTACACTGTCGGGACACGGGCAGTCACAGTCTACACTGCCGGGACACGGGCAGTCACAGTCTACACTGCCGGGACACGGGCAGTCACAGTCTACACTGCCGGGACACGGGCAGTCACAGTCTACAATGCCGGGACACGGGCAGTCACAGTCTACACTGCCGGGACACGGGCAGTCACAGTCTACAATGCCGGGACACGGGCAGTCACAGTCTACACTGTCGGGACACGGGCAGTCACAGTCTACACTGCCTGGACACGGGCAGTCAGTCTACATCGCCGGTACACGGGCAGTCGCAGAGACAGTCACAGCTCACACTGACGGTACACGGACGAACACGCAGAAACACGACACAGAAGGCACTTTTGAGAATACCCTGGTTCTCAAAGCTACGCTCTCAAAGCTAGCTAGTAAGCATTCCACTTTAATTTTAAAATAAACATTCCACGTCGGTGCACGAAGCAACCCACAACTGTTACAAACATGAGATGTTGAGAAAGCAACGACTCATAACTCCCACCAATCCACGATTCCAACACACGACAGTGACCCAGAATTCCGAACCACACCGAAAACAAAACTTAGAACGAGACTCGATATGAGCCAGGGTTCGAAGAAAACAGTATGTTTCCAGATGCTTTGCATCCAGAACATTATCCTGTCCGGAAATGCATTCTCACGTGTTTCTTATTTGGAGATTGAATAGTGCTGTTTGACAATGAATTGCCATGTAACAACATGCTCAAGATTCATTGGAAAGTGTAAAGTGCTCTGATGTCACAGGGTTTAAGAAGAAAATCCACTCCTTATTCAATAACTCAAAAACATTGCTCTCCTCATGCATAACTATAAAGTAGAAATCCAGCCATGACCACACACACTCAGCCATGAAAGCTGTACAATCAGTACAGTTGATGCACAGGACTACAACCAGTTGCAACAATTACTGCCAGTTACAACAGTTCCTACCAGTTACAACAGTTACTACCAGTTACAACAGTTACCGTACAAGACTAAAACCAGTTATGGGCTCTGTAGTTGTCTGGTAGTACCAGTGCAGTGGCACCAGTGGTAGTACCAGTGCAGTTGGTGTGCCCCAAACCTTAACAACCAACCACCACACCCAGCCGCCCAGAAGGTCGACGTGGCGCGGCGGCTCGTACCCCAGCACGCGGATGTTCGTCTCGAACACGGACACGACCAGATCGGCATCGAAGCGCACGTCCCGCACCACCAGCCGGACGGCTCGCTCGAACTCGTCCAGCTCGCCCAGCACCTGCGGACGAGCGCGCCAGGTCGGTGGCAGGGGAAATGCGGCGCCGTCGGCGGCAGGGGCACGTCACAATCACGGGTGGGGCACATCGGGAACCGGCAAGGGGTATTCACATTAGGGGACGACGGGTGTAAGCATCATTAATACGGTTGTTGGTTGGTTGTTGGTTTTACGACACGTCGACCGTTAAGTCATGTAGCGTCGCCAATCTCTCACACCCATTGGTCGCGGGCGAAGAGTAGCGACAAGTGGGACTCGAACCCACAACCTTTCTATTGAGACGAGCAACTTACACCTAGACTACTCGTCCCCGTCATGAAAACGGGTATTAGCACCACGACACGGCGGTGCTTGTGGCTCCATTGAGTTCGCCTTGCCGTCAGCGTTATGGCACGGTACGAGGGACGCTGGAGTTTGAGGAGGGATGCCGGAGAGTTTGATGAGATGCTGTGGTTTGAGGAGGGACGTTGGAGGTTGAAGAGGAACGTCGGATATCGAGGAGGGACGATGGGTCTATGGGCGCATCGACTGCATCGGTCATGCAGGAGGGACGATAGGGTTTGGGGATTGACGATGGAGCTTTAGTGACGTTGGCGTTTGAGGGATGTTGAAATTTGAGAACGAATGTTGGAACTTAAGGAGGGACATTGGAGTTTGAGGAAGGACGTTTGGATTTGAGGAGAGGAGGTGGAATTTGAGGAAGGATGTTGGGATTTGAGGAGGCGTTGGAGTTTGCGGAAGGGCGTTGGAGCCTGAAGAGGGACGTCGAAGTTCTTGAAGGGACGTTAAAGTTTGAGGAGGTGCAGTGGTGTCTGAGTCACGAGACGAGGAGGGTGTCGGAGGAAGGTGACGGGGTAGGTTGTCAACATCGGTGACAGGTGGAGGGCAGTCACGGCCGGGTAAGGGGAGGGGGGCGGTGTCCACGTCACCACCACCGGATGAGCAGGAGAGTCGGGATGGCAGTGGGGGTGGGATGTCCGTCATCGTCACAGGATTGGTACAGGGCCCCACATGTTTACATTTTAAATCAACAGAGGATATTCGTATAGATGTGGATGAATATCTTGGAATACAAAACTGCGCTCGAACTACACATGCACTTCCGACGAAATTGTACAAAGAGCAGGCAGAGGTCGAGGACGACTCACCACGAGTGTGTCCAAGGAGTCCACGAGAGTCAGCGAGAAACTGAAACAATACAGCACGCACGAGTCAGATTCCCGGAAGTCCGTAAGAGCCCTCCGAGAGTAAATGCCATAGCATTTACCACCACCAAACTGCTATTGATATTGGCTACACAAAACATAACACAGAAACTTTTGTTCCACTACCGTTTATTGCATCATTTATTCAGAAGAGAACGTTGAGTCACGCAGCAGTAACTCGGAAGGAATAAGGATGGAAAATCAATTTCCTGGCAAGTTACTGCATACTGCAACATGCCTGGTGACAATTTGTCACGAAACCTACGGTATGCTATACGTGTCATAGATCAGGCCGCCGATTGTGGGTGCAGTAGGTGGAGAACGCCGCGACATATACATGCACCTGTGTCAGATATCGTGCTGGTCACATATGTGTTCACAGCTGGTCGTGGGTAGCTCCGGTAGGTGCACTCACTTTCCGAGCGCCTCGTCGATGTCCCCCCTGGCGGGCAAGGTGTGCCTCCAACGGCCGCGGCACGACAGGGGCTGAAGCTCATCCGCCGGGTACGCATTTTCCTGCGATGGAGAAGTCCGCGTCACAATGACAACATGTGTATGGACAGACACACAGATCACCGACACCTGACGGACAGACAGACAGACAAGCATATAACACACACACTCAGGCTGATGGACAACTGCCAGACAAATATGTGGGCGAACGGTTGGTTATTTGGGCTTATGGGTGCATCGACTGCGTTGGTCATACAGCGCCCAAAATATGTGGGCGGAATTAACAATTATATAGCAAGACTGACAGACAGATGCACCGACGATTCTTCCACAACCCCACACAGAAACGGAACACAAACTGGAACAGCTGCCACGGACACAAGAACAAGACAATTTCCGCTGTGTTGCTCTCACTCAGATTTCGTCACCTGCGCGCTGCTGGCACATTGTGAGGTGGCTTCGACAAGCAGCTGACGGATATCCGCTATTGATTCAAATATCCGGTGGCTATGCCGGTCTGTCCTCGGCAATACACGACACATCGATCGTCTCTTATGAGTCAGCAGTGACATCACATCGGAAAATCACCCCACCCCGCCACTCCCGCTGGCACATGACGAGTGGTTGGCTGGAGAAATGTTTCAGCTTGCTTTTCCGCTGATTACAACGGGCCGATACAATTTTCAGGGACGCTTTCCCACCGGGTTCCATGTTAAACTTCAGGGGAACTTGACAGGCTTTAGGGGTGCAGAAGGACACTAGGCATGATAAAATTCTTCACTTGCACCGGTCGGTTGGACTCGCGTGCCACCAGGCCATGCCCGTAAATCGCCGCCGACAAACCCAACGCGACGTCAGCCGACTGTGGTTACCTGTCGACGGACATATCCGCGCACCATTGGGGCTACCTCAGTACATTGCAAAACAAAGGAAATCTGATGTCAGTGGGGGAAATCTGACGTTGTTTCTCGGACATATGCCTCGTAAGCAGTTAACAGGCTCTCAGAGACAGACGAAAAATGGTTCCTTTTCATTGCAATGTTTGCTTCAATGTTGTGGCATTTGGGTAATCACATGACAAGAAGATTTAAAGGGATATTAAACTTAAAATTTTTCAGTGCATTTGCCTATGCTTCTGCTATTGCCTTCATCAGGGTACATTATCAGGACTTGCATCAGGGAATAAAACTTTCAAATCAATATTGACCCAACAAAATCACCAGTCACAACACATGAAAAATGCCAGTTATACCTCTGGTATGAGAGATCAAAATGAGACATGGTGCCCTTTAGCAGATCTTTGAGTCCAAGGAAAACAATATGTAATAGCTCACGTTTTCAAAATAATATTTCACGGATTACTTACACATCACATAGGCATCCAGAACATGTGGTAATTACTATCCTAACTATGCTACATATGGACAACAAGTAATGCTTACATTTAGTGCAATCAAACTAACAACTGACACACTTAACATTGTTCCAAGCATTGCATCCATCAAATTGTGAGAATGTTAAGACTTTTGAACATTACAAATCAGCAGCACATCATTTTGGTGAGGGGTGAAGACAAATAAACCGTTTTCAAGTCATACTGGCATACTGGCACTGAAGGATAATGCAGAACTTTGGACTTAAAGCCACTCCATCCAGCTGTCTACTCATGAAATAGGAAGTTAGTATAAAATTGGGCAAGACTGAAGGGGCACATAGAGAAATAATACTACATGTTGTAACAACCACATGGTTACTTAATAAAACATTGCACATCAGAAATAGGTTACAATACAGTGACCTCTGCCAAGCTGATTGATTATTTGGGCTTAAAGGTGTACAGACTATGAGGTCATTTAGCACCCATGACATCTGCCAAGGTGTCATGGGACTAAGGTGGACAAGGTAACTGGCTCACAAACCAAAAAGCAATGTAACTGCTTACTTGCAAGTTGCCCTAGTTAGAAAACTTACCATATATGCATCATAGGCATGGAAGAACATCTCTTTGGCAGTGTCCCTGAAATCAAATCAAATTATGTCAACTAACTGGTGAATTTAACAACTAGCATCCTAATGTTATACAAATGCCTCAACAACATCAGCTGAGGAGCATGCACCAATTTTCAAAAACAAACATGAACATGGTACTGAAGCTTAATCCAATTCCTCACTTAAATACCATCATTGAATTGCCTGAAATTGAAGTGCATACCATAACAAAATTGTCAATTTGAATGATCTGCACATTAAACAATGGCAGAAAAATCAGTGGGACACAATGGGGTCCACAGTTAATTTTGGATCCAATAGACCTGATGTACAACACAGGTCAACTGCTCAATGTCCTTTAATATATGAAACCCATTGCCCACAGTGCTCTCCTGCAGTTTCCAACCACATGAGATGCCATGCATTGACCTGATTGCAGCTTGCTATCTTCCTCAATTTTCATCCCCAATTAGAAAGCTCACTTGACTAAGTTTGGAAAATAAACTGTTCTGGAGTTTTTGCATCCATAACATTATCATCTCCAGAAGATTGTGCTATCATTTTTCTCAATTGGACGTTACTGTTTGTCAATAAACTACTCTGTGATGTTCTAAATGCATTGACAAGTGCAAATTGAGATTACAATATCACTGGTATGAAGAAGAACGATTGTCCTCTCTATATTCAATTACCCCAAAGTATTTCTCTCCACATCAAGGATTACAAAGCATAAACCCACTCCACTGTTATATTTGCATATATTATGAAGAGGTCTGGTCATGGCAAAAGTTTGCAAAACAATAATCTGCACACAAGGCTCAATCTACCCCAATGATCATAATAACTTGCAATAAACTAAGCTGCTACAAATTGTTGAGGTTATTAAATGCTAGTATATTATCTTCCTGACCTGGTTCAACCTGCAAACAAACAGTGCCAAAACAAAATGCTGGTGGAAATATTCTGCTTTAATTACAAGGTTAAGTATTTCAACTATCAGGTACAGTGTAATCAAACTTTATTTCCAGTGAAAAAGAAGATGCATGAAGGTAGGGAAGAAAAAGGCATGATCTTTCACCTCAAGAACCTTAAATCATCAACATCTCTTACTAGGTACCTACCTATACATTGTTAGTATCCAACCTAGTCCTGAACAATTACCTACTAAACAGCAGAGCATGCATACCCGATTGAGTGGATGGAATTACTTTGCACACTGCAGCACAACCCATGTAAGCACAGATTGGGTACAATCCTCATTAAAAAAATTATGGGTTGCACTTATGTTGTTTTTTCCAACCTGATTCAAACAAGCTCAAAACATGTGTGCGAGTACATACCTGAGCTCATGCTTTTCTTCTATAGACATTGAAGAAGCATAGAAAGATGGAGGATTCGGTGACGAAGCATTGATGGCGACCGTTTCATAAATCGCCAGTAAAGGATATATAATGAAAGTGAATGACAGGGCAAACATAAATGAACGTTGAACAGCGGCCAGATTGCATGGCCCTAAATTGAGCATCATTACCAACCACCTACGGCATTCTCATGATCATTGCCATTCTTATATATACCCCGAAAACAAAATTAATACCAAGCTGGCACTACAAAACCCCTTGCTACACTCCGTCTCGCTACGATGCTTCGGGCTTATTTCTTTCTGCGCCATATATGTCTGACAATTGAGCTCTTCTGCTGAAGTTCATTGGAGCTTCACTTGTGTGACGTCATGGAACCGCAACAGCGTGTGCCACATAATATACTATGGGGCTTTCGGCTTGGGGTTCTGCAAGTATAACATTTCGTTCCTTAACTTTGTGTCATGAACTCGTTTGTTTAGTACATTGGAAAACATGAGAGATAATAAGTAACTGCTATGTGAAAACAATTGCTGTGCTTGCCTGCCGCTACGATTAGCATATATTTCAGTTGAATGATCCCCTACATTCCATTCCATGAAGGCTAAATATTCCATTGCTTTCTAGGGTGTTCCAGTATAAATAATATCAATGGTCATTAGGTTGAAATCAACAAAAAATTTGGTACAAAATTGCGTCCAGCTGATAGTGTGGATAATGCTCGGCAGGCACAATCCGACTACCATGCTAAACTTCATTATTCTCTAGTCATCAAAGTAAAATGACATCATGGATGTTTTAAACTTTGGCTGCCAGACGGAAAAATATGTTCTAACTAGAACGTTCATTTCTGGCCAGGACAGTTTGTTTTGCGCTGGTCTGTCAGAAAGCATTGATTCGGAAATATGGCTGGCCGTGCCGTGCAAAGCACGGTTCGACATGTTAAACCACTGGTGTCGCATACCAGGGAAGAAGCCAAATCAAGAGTTTTGGGATTGTATAAAGCATGGTATAGACAGGCACCATATATTGGTGAGCACCTACCTAATAATGTGAACTTATTGCTATTCATGAGTGCACCAGTGGTTAATTTGCGGCTTAAGTAAATTTATGATTTTCTGTAATATATTTGTTCAATGCCACGTAGATGAAAGTGCTGAGCATGAGATGCGATCGCTCATCTTCTCTGTAAATACATATTTTTAAGCTGGGAGGCAAAATACCGCCCAAAGTGACAGACTTGGGTATATATATAGGTATACGAGTGGGCAGGGATGTAATATAACATTAACAATATAGGTAATATGGCTGGGGGAGGTAATATAGCATAAAAAGTAAGTTATTAATATTGAAAAATAGATGTGATGGCATAACAAAACATAATGTAACATAGCTTTTCATGATATTTTTTTTTAATAGAAAGTTTCCAAACAATAGTTCATTCCAGGAAGTTTTCAAATGAATAAATTAACCTAGGCTAGCCAGAACTGCTTTTGAAGAGAATAACTTTCTTTTGGAAGAAGTTAAAAAACAAAAAGGATCTTTTTCTAACCTCAAAAGCCTAACCCATCCTGACATAACAACCAACTAAACCCTCTATGCTTTAGAGAAGTAAGATGTGTGTAACTGGGTATCATGGTTACCTCAAACTGCAATAATGCAGATCTAGGTACCTATTTGCCTACCTCAGCCCAGATGTCCCCTACAGCCTGATATGGGAGATGCATATAAATTTATCCTAGTAAAATATATAGCATTATTTACAGCATTGTACTTGAAGGTGTTCAAAGGGTGATTGTTGCACACATTTTACCTCCATAGGGGACAAGTGGTCTAGGGATAAGTTGCCCATCTCACAATCTAAAGATTGTGGGTTCAAGTCTTACCTGTCACTACTCTGCCAGCAACCAATCAGATTGAGATATTGGTGACACTATGTGACTCAATGGTTGATGTGTTGTAAAAACCAGTAACCACCACCCACATTTTACCTCCATAGGGCAGATAAATGGGTTTGGTTTGACTGTGTTAAGTTAGTTCAATTTTTTTCAAGAATTTTTTTTCTTTAAATGTTTTTAAACACATTTTTCAGCTTCCTCAAGTGCAAGTTATGTTATGTTATGTCAGATTGGATTGGGTTTTTAAATATTTATTTATTTATTTATCTAAAAAATGTTTGGAACCTTTTAAATTAATTTTTGGGGACTTATTTCTCTAAAGGGACATTAGGCTGTGCAGTATTATTGTAGTTTAGTCTAGTCATGGTGCAAGTTTAATACACATTTTACCTCCATGAAGCATAGCGAGGAGTTTGATTAGGGTTTGTTATAAGATATTTTTCAAATCCAAATGTCTTTGGGAAATGTAAAAACAACAAGCCCCTGATTGAACTCATCCTCTACCATTTCCTTGTGAAATCACATATGGACATGATAGTAACTATGTATAATCATGCCACTTAGCATTGACATGGTAGATCATGCTGATGCATTTGGCAGTGTGGAAGTACTAGGTCATTTGTCATCAATAGGTTTTATGTGATACAATATCAGTAAGTAAGTATGTAAGGTTTATTTTTTGTTGCAGTCTTATATTTTTATTCATTATGTTCCACCTGAATGTCTTTTTCTGTACATTCTTCCCATATTTTTGTTGTTTGTGGGGGGATAACATGTGTGCATTGTCCAAAGTATGCTTTTTCTACTGTTGTTTAATGTTATTTGAATGATACTCATGTTCGTTTTTTGGTGAAATGACTGCATTGTTGAGATTTCAGTACTTCAACTTGAATTGTTTTATCAAATATAAATGTTTTCATTTCCCATGGAAATCAATATCAAATTTATTTCAATTACATCAGAAAACATCAGAAAATGAGCAATTTTTTACCAAGGAAAGAATAGCTGAGGCTCTTTGATATATTTACCTAATTTCTGTATGACATTGATTTGTCCACACACTGGACCATTAATGTAAAAGTGGACATGTTTGCTATTAAAGGTAGCTGTGTTTGAATGTATAGGACTGTGCTCCACAGTGATGGATTATGACATACCAAAATCAGTGGAACAGTGCCGGGCGAAGTTGCGGGAAAAGTTCGAGGAGCATCGTCACGTCAAGGACATCCGGGTCATCGATGCACTGGTTGTCAAGGTCAGTTCAATGTCAAGTGATGCAGATCAAATAGTTAAGCTGGGCTAAGCTAGCTTCCTATCAACAGTATCTTCTAGGTGGTAACCATGATGTTGTTTTGTCTCGTCGAGAGGTAGTGAAATTGCATGTTTTTCAACTTTGGTGTCCATATTGTCTGGTGTATGCCATGAACCAAATTCCACTCTATTATTTGGGTGACATTGGGTTCATGAGTAGTTTCACGAGGGTGACATTGGTTTCAGGGGTTTTGAACCTCTTACAAGGTTCAAAACCCCTTCTTAAGAAAAGATGGCTTGGAGTCTCCACCCATGATTAAGCAGATTCATAGTTGATTGGGTGACCTGCACTATGTTTCTCCCGAACGTGTTTAGTGGGGTGCTCATGTCATCAGGGAGATAGACTGTAAGCAGCATTAAAGTAATGCCGCTGTGCCAACATAGCTCTCTATAGAAACGCGAAGTAACTGCATGACCACTGCAGTCGATGCCCCCCCGAAGCACGAAGTAGTTACAACTGTGTATCACTGTCCTTGAATTCACTTCCGCCATAAAGTCACTGCGCCATAAAGCACCCAGCAGCAATCCATCGATTGGAATATCTTGCATCTTGCCATGTAATTTTCTGTAGTTGTTTGCTATTCAGTCGGTCTGTACCACTCCTCACTCCCATCGTCTCTTTCATCATTCCCTTCTCCCTTACAGTACATCTTGGGTGCGTCCCCAGCAAACTCGGTTTCGAATCTTGGCGTATGATTTTCGTTCTGACTTGCTTTTGATGCATTCTCTATTCGCTCCAGGGCCAGATGGAGCTTAAGGAAACTGTAAACATCTGGAAGCAGAAACACCATCTGATGTCTCACTTCTTCAAGGAATCGCACGAGCCCAAGCCGAAGGGTTTTCTCGCCCAGTTCCTGGCGGGACAATAGAATACTGTACGGTGCTCTCCACGACCTCAGTGAATGTGTGTAAATAGATGGGATGATGGCAACATTTGATTCGCTTCTATAGTTCGGAACTGCTGGCTAGCGCGAGAAGCGGGATCCGCACCTGCAACAGTCGACGCAGCTGAAGCGGCTAAAGTTCAGTGCACTGTTTCACATACGTTTTCTTGACAAATCGTGGCACGACTGCTGGAGTTATCGCACACGGCTTACCGTGGTCCAGCATCAGTCAATCGTCAGCCCCCTCGACGAGGCACCACCTTTACGCGGTGGTGGGGATTGAGTGCCCTAAAGACCCGGACCCAGTCCATCGGTGATCCGTCGAGGGGCCAGACTAGGAGTGCCTCACTCGTCCTTCCGTCCATACGCTCCCATTCCAATGCCCATCTCATCCCAACATCCATGTCTTTCATCTGGCCCCGCAACACCAACTATCCCCACTATGAGCAGGCAGGACAACTTCCCCGGTCCTGCCCACCAGCTCAGTTTTATCGGGGTAGTCGCGCCCCCTCGGCCCGTCTCCCGAGGTTGACTGTGTCCTGGAGGGTGAGGTCCCCCGTCGCACGGTGTCAGTTGTGACGGAGGACCAACACGCCTCTTTGGTTCTGATATCCCGGAGGGGCGGGCGGGCCAGTGGGGCCTCACGCGGGTCAAGTGGCAGGTCGCCTCGGGCTGGGGGCCTGGGTTTCCCAGTGCCTACCGGCCCGGCCGGCTGGGGTCAAGGGGTGGGTGGCGCTGGATCCTGGTCGAGGTGGTGAGTCTTTCTCTCCGGCCGGGTGAAGGCGTCGTCTGCCCCGCATAGCTCCGCGGACGTCTGGCGTCCTCCCGTTGCCGGGACGCAGGCGTCCCCCCGGTAGGGCCCCAGTGTGGTGGGTCGTCCGCTGAGCCGAAATACAGATACACTTCACATGGCAACCACAGAACACAAAACACCCCTGGTCCCTCTCGAAAAGGCCAGACAAAGAGTTCGTCTTCCCCACGCGTGCTTATCTTTCGAGGTAAGACCAGGTCCCTCGACTCATTATCACCATTTCAGAGGCGAGACGGATGTGATAGGTTTGGGAAAATTGTACGGTGCGAAAAATTGAAGGATTTGATCCTTAGAGGCCTTAGAGGTAGAATTTGCACGGGCAGGAGATGCGGAGAGTGCATTGAAACTGTTAGAATTTAGATACAGTGTCCGGAAAGATCACGGTAGGTCCGACGTGACTATTCCAATCACCATTGAACCCCACAAAACAAAAAGTACTTCACGAGGCATCATCAACTGCTTCGACTTGAGGGAAGTGCCGGAGGAGGAGATTGTAGACGGTCTGTCAGAGTTCGGAGTGACTGAGGAAAGGAAGATGAAAGCAAGGAGGGCTCTATAATGATTACAACAAACAACGTAGTATTAACATTCAATACCACGGATATTCCGCATGAAATTCGTGTAGGTTACGTCCGCGTAAAAGTCCGTGTGTTTCTACCGAATCCCATGAGGTGCTTCAACTGCCAAAAGTTCGGCCATACCAACAAATGCTGCCGAAATCGCCCTACATGTGCCAAATGTGCCTCGTACGAACACACTAGCGAAAATTGCACCTCGAAAACCCCTTTTGTGCGAATTGTAGCGCAGGTCAGGACCCACACACTTCTTTCGACTGAATTTTCCCGACTTACATCAGAGAGAAAGAGATAATTTACATGGAACACACACAAAGAGTATCGTTTCGCGAAGCAAGAGATTATGAACAGACCCATCCAAGGATATCTTACGCATCCAAAGTTAAAAGTAACATGTATTCTTCACAGCACACACAGCCCGACAGAGCATCTGAGTTGGTCGCACAATTAACTGCCCTTCTTCGCTCCTCTGGGGTGCCTCCTGCGTCGCAAATGAACCAAGGCCGCGAGGTCAATTCCACACTCATGCGACGGAGGTTCCACCGTCCACAAGTACTGCCGTTCGACCATCAGAGACCCCCTCCCGACCAACGCCCGAGGATGGGGCGTGGACGCTGGTCATTCGTTCAAAGAGGCATCCTCGGTCCTCTCCGCTCGGTCCCAGCCCCTCCATCTCCCTCGAAATCTCCACCTCCAATTTCCCATCCGCCCTCCAATCTACCCTCGCCTCCCGCACGCACCACTACAACATCCAAACCAAGCCTCTCCACCTCTCCCCTACCTGACCATTCTCTCCTTCCCGTGATTCGGGCCTCTCCCCCACCCTCGTGTTCCACGTCCGCACCTGCATCGCCGCCTCGACACAACCAACAACCAGTAAAAATTCCAGATATTAATCTGCACTACCAGAAGGCTGAGAGACGCGCCCGCGGGGCGAAACGAGCGCGGCTCGCTGAAGTGGAAAGGGTCCGCGAGAAGTGCCGCCAGTGAGCCGAGGCGGCTGCACCACGAAGGCCGGCAACCCCATCGCCACGACGACGAATAGAGTGACCGGCTTCATCCATAAATCAAATGGGTCCGCAATCCCCTCCCCGGCTGGGGCCTCAGAAGCGAGGTCTCCCACCATCAAGCTCTCCACCGGGGGAGGGGTCACCACGTTCCCGCCCGAGGACTCAGTCCCTTGGGCCGAGTCAGCCCGAAGCTCGCGGGTTACCCCCGGATTTGATGGCAGGAACAGGGGAAACATAACCCGCTCTCGTTTTCCCCCGTTTTTAGTTCGCAACTTTCACCTTTATATATCTGACGTATGAGTTGTATTCTCCAATGGAATTGTAGAGGGTTGAGAACGAGCCTCAACGACCTCCGAACCATTTTATATTTACGAGTACGATTGGTATTTTGTCTCCAAGAGACTAAGCTTTCTCCTGGTGCACATTTTCACCTGAACAACTACCCTGTGTTACGTAGGGATGCTACTCCTCACACTGTGGAACATGGCGGAGTACTTATTGCTGCGCACAGCTCTGTTCCCTTTCAGCATATATCTATATCTTCAAATGTTCAGTGTGTCGTTGCTCGTATGAAAATAAATCGCCACGCCGTTACCGTATATAGCATATATCTCCCGCCGGGCGAGAGGTTCCCACTTTCTGACCTGTCACAGATGGTGGAGCGCTCACTCAACCGGTAATGGTGTGCGGCGATTTTAACGCCCACCACCCTCTTTGGGACTCAGCCACCACGACGAGCCGTGGGCGTGCAGCCGAATGTTTTGTAGGAGATTTTACACCCTGTGTACTTCGCTGATGTTGCTTGCGTTTTGCTGTTTCGCTGACGATGTTGTGGGCTGAAGCGCGTTGTAGCTTCGAGACAGCTGTTTTGATTTCTCTCGGATTCCAGGTTTGGAGCGATTTGCACACCCCGTGGACATGTGGCACTGAAGTGATTTGCCTGTCTGTTGAAGTATCGCGTACTGCTGTTCGCATGAATCCTCTTAAGTTGTCTATCTAAAATTGTTATGGGCGCTGTATGACCAACGCAGTCGATGCGCCCGTAAGCCCAAATAACCAACCAACCAACCACTCTGTGCACTTAACACAGGAAAGTCAACCCATTTTACATTGCCAACGGGGCAGACTTCCGTGCTGGATCTTACCCTCTGTAGTCCAGAACTTGGACCTTTTTTAGAATGGTCCGTGGACGATGATCCACATAACAGTGACCATTTCCCTGTTTGGTCTTGTTTTATTACCAGAGTTGTTGTAAGCCGACGACCGTCGAAATGGATATTTAACCGAGCCGATTGGGGTGCGTTCCGAGCAAATCTTGAGAGTAGACTCGGAGACTACCCCAATGAACCCGGTATTTCCGTGGAGGCGTTCAAGACGGGAATCGTGCAGAGCACTCAGCGACACATTCCTTGTTCTTCAGGAACTTCAGTCCAAGTACCCGTTCCGTGGTGGTCGGAAAAGTGCCGAGAGTCGTTGCGTGCCAGGAAGAAAGCTTTTCGTACCTTTAATAGAAATAGTTGTATGGCAAATTTAATAGCTTTCCGCAAAGCACGGACATTCGCTAGGCGTACTATCGACGAAGTGAAACGAGATTCGTGGAAAGCTCACGTGAACACATTTAATCGATCCACATCACTGTCGTCTGTATGGTCCCGCATTAAACGCTTTTCTGGAAAGTATATTCCACTCCCACTTCCTACCCTACAAATTGCCGGTCGAGATATCATTGACCCAGAAGAAGTAGCGGACGAGATGGGGCGAGCTTTGTCCGCACGCTCTGAAAACACATATAATGAGCAATTTTTGAGACACAAGGATAGGTGCGAGACACGTGCTCTCGATTTTTCTACCACAGACGTCCTCCAGTACAGCGTACCGTTCTCCATTTCCGAATTAACCACAGCAATCAGCACACTGAAGAGTGTGGCAGAGGGTGTCGACACTGCATAGTGATATTATAAAACGTTTACCAGCTGCTGCTTTAGAAGCACTTTTGGAAGCCCTAAATGCAATGTGGGCATCGGGCACATTTCCACCTTCATGGCGGGAAGCAATTGTAGTGCCTGTACGTAAGCTAAATAAATCTGGCAATGATCCACTGCATTACCGTCCAATCTCACGGACTTGCTCCCTGTGTAAACTGTTCGAAAAAATGGTGAATGTCCGGTTTATGTGGTTTTTAGAACATAACAATCTCCTTACTGTGATACAGAGTGGGTTCCGAAAACACCGTAGCACAATTGACCACATTTTAACACTCGACTCCGTCGTGCGCTCTGGTTTTACGAAACGCCACCACACAGCAGTAATATTTTTTACATTGACGGCGCATATGGCACGGCGTGGCGTCACGGTAACCTGATGAAGCTATACAATATGGGAATCAGAGATCCCGTGGGTGTCTTTTTGTCCAATTTTGTATCTTTCAGAACGTTTCGAGTTAGAACATTTTCACAAGTTAACGGAGTCCCCCAGGGGAGCGTACTGAGTGTAGCATTGTTTGCAATTTCATTCAATGATGTGGGCACCTTGCTGCCGACTTCCGTAGGGAGAGCGCTTTTCGTGGATGATTTCGCCATATGGTCCTCTTCACGCTCCGTGCATACGGTTGAGAGACAACTTCAGATGGCTCTTCGGAAGGTGCAGGATTGGTGCAACAAAACCGGTTTCGTTCTGTCTACGTCGAAAACCACCGCTTTCCACTTCTGTCGCAAATGTTCTCGTACTGACCCCGTGATTGTGCTCAATGGACGCCATATGCCATTCAAACAAGCTGCCAAGTTTCTGGGTGTGTGGATGGATCGCCGACTGACTAGTGAAGTCTCCTTCGTTGGCTGCGTGAATAGTCTTGGGACCTCGCGTTGCGATAACGTCCGTTGAAAGATGCCGGTACGTTGTACTTTATATTATATGATTGCAAATGAGGGCCGAAAAGGTGATATGTGTCGACAAAGTGTCATAAAATTACTTCACCATTAACTGTATGGATGAAGAAAGAAGTTGCTTTGGAATAGTGAAGGATTGGAAGAAAATGAAGGATTGCCACTTAAGGATTAAAAAGCAGAATGCCTTTCACTTCAGTCGCATGCATTTTACATTATTTAGCAGTTGTGTGCATGATGACTGCCCATACATCATGTGGAAAAATAGTAAAAACCTAAGATGTGGATGAAGTAACACAACTCTTTACTGTGAATTTCCAGGCCACATGGTGAATTATTTTACACTGTGTCGACAGACAATTTCAAGCTCCGTCTGTCGACACTACAACAACTGCAATAGCCGCAGGTAGGGCCTGTGCGCGCCCGACCTAGTATAATGGTCGGTTCTCTCTGTCACAATACATTGAACACCACCCAGCCGGGAGGTGGCTCCACCCTTTATACCATGATTGGCGGCCAGGCTAGTGACGGGGCATCATTGCCCGCCGGCGATTGGTGATACACAATTTGACACACCTCCGGACAATATGGCTGCTAATGGATATTCATAAGTACTCATATACCGGCCACGTGCTGAACGCACATTCCGGCGTTCCTAACCTATCTACAACGGATGCAAGTCGGTACACATAGTCACAACATTTTGATTACAGTCATCGGGTGAGTCAGACAGCATTCCTTTCAGCGCGGGCCAGAAGCATGATGAATCCTGAACTACTTTACATGAAATACACCACCCACATCAACGATCTTGCACAGGAATGTACAAAGCGACTACAGGTAAGGCGTACAGTCTTTAGATGCTCGTATGGAGCAGATATATCTATCTCGCTTCTTATGTATCGATCGCTCGTGCGTTCTAAAATTGACTATGGTTGTTTTATTTATGACTGAGCGTGTGCGACATCCAAGCGTTGCCTTGATGTGATCCACAATGTAGCTCTTCAAATCACTACTGGAGCTTTTCGCACCTCACCGGTTGCTAGTATAATGGTAAAAGTAGACGAGCCACCTCTTGCACTACGCCATAAGATATTCGGCGCGAGATACGCATACAATGTTGCTCAAAACCTGAACCATCCAGCCTATCTGTGGATATTCTCAGGGACATCAAGTGCACGTCACATTACTCGGCGTGGATTACCGTTTTCCACTCGTATGTCCTCGATTCTTGGAGAATGTAATATCCGGCCGCGTTCCATAGCACGTGTAATCACGCCGAGCACTCCCCCTTGGCATGTTGTCCCAGTGAAAACTGACATGACTCTAACCTACTCAAAGAAAAGGCAGGTAAACCCGGAGGAACTCCGAATGTTAGCATTGGGAAAAAATAGACGAATATCACTTTTCGTGCATTTACACAGACGGCTCAAAGTCGGTCTCTGATGTCGGTTCTGTTCACCGACGCAAACCTCGACTTTTACTGCCGAACTGTATGCCATTCTACAAGCCCTCTATTTTATACAGAAAGACCGGTCCACGAAGCATGTGGTTTTCACAGACTCTCTGAGCAGTCTCCAGGCACTGAACATCTTTAACCAGGAAAACCGACTTGTTCGGAGGATTATGAAAGTAGTAAAATCCTTACATGACATCGGAAGAAATATCGTGTTCTGCTGGATTCCTAGCCATGCTGGACTCGCGGGAAACGAAGCTGCTGACATAACCGCCAAACATGTCATTAGCAATGGCCGTGTGGTCAATCTACGGCTCCCTCCAAGAGATATATACCCTACTATATTGTCAAGTATACGGTCAGAATGGCAACGAACCTGAATTATAAGTGTAGTAAGCTCAGGGTTTTATAACCGACACTAGGAAAGTGGCTATCCTCTCACCGAACCTAACGCCGGGAAGAAGTAATACTCCGCCGACTGAGAATAGGCCATACCTTCGCAACACACAGTTACATACTTACCGGTGACGACCGTCCCCTATGTCCGCGCGGTTCTAACCCGCTTACCGTGCACCATGTTTGAGTTGGCTGTACGCTGCTCGATCCTCTGCGACGCCAGATTTTAGGACGGCTGAACACCGACTCTTCTTTATGTATCCTAATAGGGAGCGACTCTGAGGTCGTGGCGTCCGGCAATATTTTTATGTTCATTAGACAAGCTCGCCTTGACGTGATATACCCCCACCCGTGAAGATGGATAGCAAGCTATGATAACAACACCGTAAATTGATTACAATGCAGTCATGGGCACAAAATGACCCTAGATGTCGACGCGCCCCTAAACTCCAATTCACCACCACCACCGGTCAATCGTCAGTATTCGTATTTCAGCATTCGCATTCAGTGGCGTGCCGCAAAGAACTGGTTCCACGCACATCAGCCCCACGCTCCCTGTGATGTGCCCGAGCCTCCGCTGTTTATCCGGCGCGCAGCTCAGTGGATAAAGCACTGACGTGCGAAGGTACCCGCGCTCAGTATGTGTTGAGTCACTTAATGCGCTCGCTATTAACGCTTCCGGCTGTGCCGACCAGTTGGCATCTGGCCGGGCAAGGTCGGGTGCACAGACGCCAGGCGGTAGTGTCAGAATGTGTGTACGCTGAATTCATTGTTAAAATTGCCACAAAGCCTGAATTTCCCAATCGACAGTTCTGTTCAGGGTCAACATCAGATTGCGCCTGACATTGACTCGGATTCTGTAAAGCCTACCCATTACCCAACAATCCGAACAAATTTGATACTTAAAAAGATGCCGTCGACTAATTTCAGCGAACATCTTCGTAGCAGTAGTGTGGACAGTGAATGTTTTACGGAAATATGTTTCTAACGTAGCCATCGAACGAAGTCTCCCGGTTTCTTAGTCACCGAGTAACATTTGTTTTTTAGATGATTCTATCTTGAGGTCTTGCTTCTTTCTAGGTATACGGAGGAGATTTAGAGCGATTACCTGAAGTTGGTGATGCCAAACTAAGACCTCACACTTTTCCATGAATGGCAGTTAGCCATTGATTATTTGGGCTTAAGGGCGCGCCGACTACAAGGTCATTTAGCTGGCAGTTGGCCAGACACTGATGGCACTTCACTAACACATGACGTTTGGCGGTCTCCAGCTATACTACATAGTAACTGTCTACCTGATCAGGACTTCCATCACTCTTCTGTGTAAGCTAACTCAGGTAGTGCCGGCAAGTATGGAAAGAACGCACATCCCTCACCCGATCGCCAACTCAATAATCTACTCGTTTTCTGCATACTGCAATATATTAAAAGGAGCGTCCGGGTTACAACAACGTGAGCACATCCAGAAGAAACCAAGATGGATCACGAAACAACAGAAATGTGGCTCATTGTTTAATACAACGAAGAATAGCTCTTAAGTGCTCCTGGGTTTTAGACATTGCGTGAGACGAAATGTACGACCCTCAACATACCAGGAGGTGCTGAGTTTACATCAAAAGTAACGTTAGGGATTATGCTATATTACGCAACGTTTCGGCCAGGGGCCATCGTCAGGAGCCATCACTCCTAGCATAATCCCTAACGTTACCTTTGATGTAAACTCAGCACCTGGTATATTGAGGGTCGTACATTTCGTCTCACGCAATTAAATGTGGCTCCTGTGAACGCACATCGCGGCGACCATTTAACAATCAAGGTCGGAAACACGAGGGGCCCATCCCTGGATCCCGTGAGGCCCATAGTTTCCATGGGTGGGACGTTTTGGAAAGGTGCCATGTCCCTGTAAGGGCGCGAATGCGAAACGCCCATGGAAACGTTAGTTCGAAATGTTTGGGGAGGGGCACACTCGCGCCTTCCCCAGACCATAGGATACAGCTTCCCATGCGGGAGCACATGCCACCGCACTGTATCCGTCCCTGGCAACAGAGGATCATCGTATGTCATTGGACTCGACACTCCACAATGAGCTGTCTCGGACAGAGGCAAACGACGAGAAGCCCACGCGGGCGATGCAAACGATCGCGGCGTTCTCGCGTGCAAGACCAGTGAACAATGGCGACATCACGCTCCACGTCACCGCCACTGCGGGACGTAGTCAGTTGGGGGAGGGGGCGCCTCCACACACTTGCCGGCCGGCGCCACTTTGTCTGAGAGGTCTCCCTCCAGCGCGCCCAGCGCACCTCTCCCAGTCACCGATTTTTCTGGCGAAGCCGGTGCCCCGATCCAGGAACTCTCACGTGCACTCCGCCCTTGACATTTTGGTAACCAGTGGCGCCCCTCCAGACAAGCTGGCGCCCGTGGCGCTCCCGCACCACTGCCGACACGGCATGCGCGTGCCGCAAGCACCAACCACGACTAGGACGATATCACCACACTGCTATTTTCGTACTTGTCCCCAGACGCGACGCGCTTTTTCCACTTCTTCCCTTGGCTTTTGGGCGTGGCTGACTTCTTGTCGGAGTCTTTCGGAGTCGCTGATCCGTTCTGGCGCGGCCGCTTGTCACCAGCACCGGGCTCGACCTCCACCAGCTCGTAGCGCGGGTCGGACGCCAGCTGCAGGTTCCGCTCCACGGCGTACGACACAGTCAGCTGTTTGCCGTCGAGCGTGAGTTGTCGCTCGAGGAACGGCGCGGCCGCCGCGCGGTCGGCGAACTGCACGAACGCGTAGCCGTTGTTGCCGCGCTGGTTGTTGGCGGGAACGGTGACGTCGCAGCAGCCGGCGAACAGCTGACGCAGCTCGGGCACGCTCACTGTGCGCTGGATGCCGCGCACGTGCAGCCGGGTGGTGTCGCGTAGCACGGTGCGAGTCGCGCCGGTGTGGCGCGCCGCCGGGCGGTCGGCCGCAGCCAGCACCTCGGCGGCGCGCAGTCGGCCGGCCGCCACCTCCGTCTGCCGCAGGCGCGCCGCCACCGCCGCCGCCTCGCCGGCCGACTCGAACTCGCAGTCGACGGCGCGCGGCAGCTGGACGGAGGTGGCCGACGGGAACAGCAACGCCGCAATGTGCACGTCCGTCAGCCGGCCGTCGGGGAAGCGCACGAACAGCCGGCACCGGCTCCGGTCCGGCTCGGACGTCGTCGCGCCGACGTCGTCTGACGTCATCGCGCCGACGTCGTCAGACGTCATCGCGCTAACTGCAGCACGTCACCGAGGAGATCCCTACCACCGCAGTACTGCAGCGTCTCGTCACTGTAGCACTAGCACTTCGCCCCCGTCCTCGTCACCGCAACACGAGTGTTTCGTCTCCTGAGCGCGGCGCCTCGGCAGCAGCCGTGTAGCACCTCGTCACTGCACCACGACAGTGTTTCGTCTCCTGAGAGCGGCGCCTCGGCAGCAGCCGTGTAGCACCTCGTCACCGCACCGACAGTGTTTCGTCTCCTGAGCGCGGCGCCTCGGCAGCAGCCGTGCAGCACCTCGTCACTGCACCACGACAATGTTTCGGCAGCGGTTGCAGCAGCGTCAGTCCCTCGCCGCTGCAGCACGGGTCAGCCGCATGCGGCACGCTCCCAGGATGCCACCCGGGCCAGCGGTCAGTCGTCACGGCCGGCCGACACGGCGGTCCAGGCGGACACGGCGATGATGAGCACCACCAGGCCGGCGGCCGGCACCACCAGCCACAGCGGCGACGGGAACCACTGACGCGCCGGCTGGCGCTCCTCCACGAACGGCAGGCCCAGCAGCCAGAACAGCACGTACGCCGACAGCAGCGTCGTCACCGTCAGCAGGATCACGCTGCACGTGCGGTCGTGGCCCAGCAGCATGCCGGGCGGAGCAGCCGACACGGGTGGTGGGACAGAGCCCAGGGGCGCAGACTGGCTGGCGGTAGCTGGATCGGCTGCTATATCCGTCACACTGACCACGTCCAGGCGCTGCTGCCGTCTGAAGAGAGCAGCTACGGTTAGCACTTAGCCGCCAGCATACCGCGATACCGACACAAACGATTGCTTTCTGCTTGCTGCTGCGTACAGGCGTTCCTCTAGCTCTGGAACATGCTCACGTATCAGGCGATCAGGTACGGGGTGGATCCAAGGTGGTGGTGGTGGTGGGGGGTGGGGAGCGCAAAGGAGCACATGACCCCCTGTGCCCACGTCCGAAGGCAGTGCTGCTCTAACTGAAAAAAGGCGCGCACCCAGGGACTCTATTATATTTGTCAGTCGAAGTAGAAAACTAAATTTGTCTGTCTTCTCATGAGAAAGGGCGCCCCTCCAGGGACATCAGAGTGCACCTCTCAAAATGGATCAATCAGCGGAGCCCCCTCCGATTAAACATCCTGGATCAGCCTCTGAACAGATGGTACAGAATATGACATGCTTGCGGACATCACTAGCAGAAGCTGGTCACCCAAAATAACCAATCGAGGATGAACGGAGCCCGCTCACGTATACAGGATCACAGATTTCTTCAATCACTGAACTGAACCACGTTCAGCGTTTAAATTGCACACTAAAACACGCACGAGTAAGGGTCCACCCAGGTTCCATGTGCCACATGTGAAGTACTATCACGCTAAACTTATCGATTTACCTGGGAGCTTAACAAGCTTATGACCTGCAACCAGAGTCTTGACTTGAATTTCCTTCCATAAGCATTCAGCATGCACGAATAACAGCATTCAGTTGTAGTGATGAATACCCTTTTCACCAGATTCCTGACATTTGTCATCGTAATTCTGCGAACAGAGCTAATGTTCACGTATGATATCTTTTGCCAGTTTGATTGCTACATTATTTCTACGTCATCGTGGTTCTTGACGTCTTCGACTACAACACGTCACTTTACGAAATATTAATTTCAAGGCACGATCGTATTGTATTGAACATATGGCCAGCGGACATTAATCAGCAAGCAGCAGTGGTAAGAATGCCAGAAGTCGCTTCTGGCAACCAGAAATAATGCCACATAACGAAAACATCAGAAACCTTGAAAAATCCCGTCGATGGAACGATATCGGAGCGTTGTCTTCCGGTTCTCCTTCACCAATTTACATTTTAATTTACATTACATATGTTCTCGTGCATCAATTTATACAAAAATATCATAGTTTCAATAGTACGAAAGACCCTGGTCGATGCGCCCTAAAGCCCAAATAACCAAAGAACAGTACGAAAGAAAACGGTTAAACATTACGAGTCGCATTGGCGCGTCTTCATCCTCAGAAACAATACTAGCAGTTAAAAATGCGACGGAAATGCGCAGCTGGGAATGCATGCCTGGTGATGCATACTAATGTTCGCCTTGACTCGGAGCCGGGGTCTGCAAACACCTGGCACCCGCATTCGTTAACCCTATCAGGGCCCTTCTCCTCTGTAGCTTTTTTTCCTTCCAGGTTCTCAGGTGGAGTACCTCCTCATCTCTGGGGCGGCCTTGGCTGAAACAACTAAAACAGATCTCTACTCACATCTACTCCACAGGCAATGCGGCAGGCATATCGCAGACTGTGAAGTTTCACAGCTTCCAATCCCAGTGGAGCAGCATGGAAAATTGTGCACGGCATTATCTCATTACTGGTGGTTACCACCCTCACGATCGCCTCCTAACTAACAGACACATCGGCTTTGCCCTCATTTTTGTCATCATCTTTCACACATGCTTCTCTGCTTTCTTGCACATTGTCCTTGGTGGTGGTAGTGTCGCCATCGTTACCACCATCTGTGGTTGGATTTTCTTTTCCTTCGTCACCCTCGGCAACCGCCGCACTCGATTGTTCCCCCTCTTCGTTATTGTCATCTTCATCGTCATCCCCGTCGTCGTCCTCGTCCTCGGACGAGGTGTACCGAGGCAGGCTGTCGTCGGCAGCCGCAGCCGCCTTCTCGCTCTCGACCCGCGCCAGGTACGCCGCCTGCGCCGCCACCACCGCCGCGCCGTCAGCGCACGCCGCGTACGCCCCGAGCAGCTCCTCGTTGAGCTTCTCGAACTGGGGGCCCCACTTGAACTTGCTCAGGTAGAGGCGCGCCTCGCGGCCGAAGCCCGTGATGAACATGGTGGCCGCCAGCGCCTCGACGCACGACAGCTTGCACGGCCGGCCGTAGTTGACCGGGTTGGCGGCCACCAGGAACGGCAGCAGGCGCGGATGGCCGGCGCGCATGCGTCCGAACGGCACCTCGTCGACGCGCGCCCACGAGCAGTCGACCACAGCCAGGCCGTGGTCGACGACGGCCTGCCGGTCGGCAGGCGACACGCACTTCCTGCCGGCCGGCGTCAGCACCACGCCGCCGAACCGCTGGCCCAGCCGCAGCACGCGCACCAGCTGGTGGCGCACCAGCTTGCGGCCGGAGCACGCCTTCGGGTTGCAGTGGCCCAGGTCCCACATGGCGACCGGAAACGGCGCCTCGGCCACGCGCTCCGACGCGTCAGAGTCGTCGCCGCTGCCATCTGACGAGTGCGCGGCGAGGCTGAGCTTTGCAGCTCGCTCCGATAGGGCGCTGGCGTCGTGTTTCGCGTCCAGCGCGGAGCGCCGCCCCTGCTTGGCGCCCCCGCCGCCGCGACGCGACCTCCCCATTCCGACTTGATTGTGTTGAAAATTTGGAAGGCACGGCTATATGTTCAATATATCTCTGTGGGCGTGAATGAAGGGCCTTCTCTGCCGACTTGGAGTGAGTGCGACTCCTTGTCTCGCTGAATGGAAGGAAGAAACTGGAGGGTCCGTCGGCTTGTCTAGATGTGACTGAAAGGCAGACAACCATAACTCAGCCTTCCTTTTCGAATCAGATGCTTGGCTAATTCCCACTGAGGGTATGTGTCGGTTAGTTAGTATGTGATCATGCGACGACTGGTGGCCAGCGATAATGAGAGGATGCCGGGCAACATTTCCCATGCTCTTCTACTCCGACTGGTACCTGCTAGTTAGTTATTAGGGCTTTAGGGCGCATCGACTACATTGGCCATGTAGCGCCCATGATTGGTACCTGTGAAACGTCCCAGTTGGCGAAGTGTCCCTGGAGTAGATGTGAGCAATTAAGTGGCTGTCAAGTGGCTGTCCAATTCTTGTATATTCCTTCACTAAATGAATCGTAGAACATTCAAAATTGCCACTGTTGATGGGCATGAATCCTGCCGAATGCTCGCTATCTCAGTGATAAATTATTCGCCAAATAGGATGTAATAGACCACTCATTGAACACTAAATAGACATCCTTCCCAATGGAGTATCGACATCGTGCTTCTTGGTGTGTGTTTGTGAAGCCTTCATTCCCTGTTTCTAACTGTATCCAATTTACAAGTACCATGCTTATGCTCACCATAGTGGATCCGGGATCGTGGTAACTGTGGATACCATAGTGGACTGTGATAACTGTGGACACCATAGTGGATCGTGATCGTGATACATAGTGGCTCCGGGATCCCATAACACAATTCCAGGTGAAGGGATTACCTATGGTGTGCTATGCTATTTGATGTCAGTATATAGCATAGGTGGTTGTATCGTTATCGTTGCTATCAGTGTCCCCAAATTAGGTACCTCTCAAAACATGCAAAGTATGAACAGTGACATTCACGTAATTATTTTAAAACTTGGTTTGCACCACTTAACAATTTGTAGGAGCAATACTTGCATGACGATCTTGACATTCTACTATACTCGTTTCGACATCTCATACCCAATGAGAAATGATTATTTTAACACTGCTCTATCTTGAAATCTTACCAGGTGGTACATTCATAAACAGGGTTGGTGTTTTGCCAGACAAATTGTTGTCACAACCAGTTTTTATCGATAAAAACTGATAGACACATGAAAAATTGGTGCCATGTTTACCCAATTGTTGTTGTTTAGCTCCACTTTTCCTATTTAGATATATATGCACCTCAGTGGTAAATTATTCGCGAACTAGGGTGGAATATACCAATTACTAAAGGCTGAATCAGTATCCTTCCCAAAGGAGCATTGACATCGTGCTTCTTGTTGCGTATTTGTGAAGTCTTCATCCCTCGTTTCTAACTGTATCCAGTTTACAAGTATCATGATTATGCTCACCATAACGGTTCCTGGATCGTGATAACGCACATCTCGTAGCGCAATTCCAGGTGGAGGTATTATCTATGGTGTGCTATATTATATAATACCAGTTGATAGCATGGGTGTTAACATCGTTATTGTTGTTATTGGCGTCCCCAGATTAGGTGCCTCTCAAAACACACAAATCGTGAACAGTGATATGTATGCAATTGTCTCAAAACTGGGTTTACAAGGCTTAACAAATGCTTTAAGAACAATATTCCATGACGATTTTGACATCCTGCTGTACCCGTTTCGACATCTCGCACCTAACGAGAAATCGATATTTTAACACTTGGTTCATTTGTTATTTGAGTTTTAGGGCGCATCAACCAGGTTTGGTCATTTAGCGCCCATTTATTTTAACGTTGATGCACCTTGGATGACATGTCACACTATTAGACATACAAACAGCATGCCTTGTGGGTCTGAAAAAGATTCTGCTGAATATTCTTAGAACCACGACCAGTAAGAAACTTGCATGTGTTTGCAAATATTCGGTTTTCACCAGTTGAAAAAATGGCAAAAAAGCCTGACTTAACGTAACCAAACCCAACTACTTAGTTCACTTTAATGTAAAATGTAATGTGTGTAAAACTTGTGTAGAACTCATGGAGACCATAAACTGCAATACTACTGTATTGCTTAGCATACATCTTGTTTCAAGTTTTTCATTATTTCTCAGGATATAGGAATCACCACAAGTCCATATTTTGGTATTATTTTCCTTTAATGTGCATTTTTATAACATTTATATATCATTTTTTAAATACCATGTTTATGAACATGATGCAGAAGCTTGCTTGCTGTGCTTGCAATTGCTGGTTTGTTGTGACCCCTTGCTTTTTCTGCTCATGATTACTTTTTGTTTCGTGATAGTGAACATTCCAATACTGTGTCATCATTGATAAACTGCTGCTATCTGTGTCATAATTGATCCCTCATTAACCTAGCATATCTCAGATGTAATGAAGAAATTCTTCCTTCCAGTCAACTGAACACACATTCATATAAAAATAACTTGCTTCCAACTTTAAGTTTACATATATTATGACCACTTGTGATAGGATATGAACACAGAAGGAAAATGACTGTGGTTGGAACAAGATGAACAGATGAAATCATCACAGGATATCACCTCTTCCTGTTGTAATTGGTTACATTAGAACAGGCTGGATTTGATTTCATTAGATTAGGCTAGATTAGGCCCTTCATTTATTTATTATTTATATTGTGTTTCTTGAAAATTGCATCATCAAAAAACAATATTTGGAGTGATTTGGGATGATTTTGTAGATTAGAATGCATTTGGTTAGATTGCATTACATTAGGCTAGGTTGCATTATGTTAGATTAGGTTAGGCTGGGTTATGCTTGTCTATTCATCACTTCCCATTGTAGTTCTTTAAAGTTTAATCACATCACCAAAAAAAAAGAGAAATTATTTTCATTTATTTATTAGATTGGAGTAGATTAGGCTAGATTACACAAAATTAAACTGGGTAAGGCTAGGTTATGCTAAGACTTTTCTGTTAGTTTATTATTTTTCACTGTGGTTCTTGAACAATCAACCAGTCCTAAATGGAAGAAGCAATACCCCTATGATGATGTACTCAATCTGTCCTTTCATGGCATTTATTGTTTTCTGATACTGTGTTTTCTGTGTGCAAAATGTACATGGAATGAAGCTAAAAATCAAACAATTTCAATGTGAAGGAATGTTGAATCAACTGCATGGAGTGTTGAATTTGTTCTTCCTCATGTGTGAGAAATACCAGGTTATGGAGGGATAAATTATGGTAGAGAATGGCAGTGCTACATAGATGGTATAGTATTGGAAGGTTCACTATCATCAACCAAAAAGTAAGCATGAGCAGAGGAAGCATGTGGTCACATCTTCTGAATCATGTTCATAAACATAATTTTCTAAATACAAGAATACATTTAAGCACACATTTGCCTCATTTTGTTTCACAACTGAAGGAATATGCATTTGTGACTGAAATGAATGGTCAGTTTTAATAACATTGATAAACATGGCTTTGGAACATTTGTAATCAGAATATGGCTCATGAGTGACATCAAATTAATATCTACCCTAGTCCAGGCAACATACCAAGGCGGGTAACATACTGACCTACATAGGTACCTATATTAGCAATAACAGCCATGGTTACCAAACATCATTACATACCACATTGTAGTTGAACTCTTCAGCTGGACTTGTGCTACCACTATGGGATCTGTGTCCCACAATCCTGATCTACTATGGCAATAATAATCATACATCTGCATGAGGGTAAATGTGCAGATAAAGGTAGTTTTTAATGCTTGGCACTTTTAATGCCATGCTTTGTGACATGATTAAGATAAGGTGACCTCTCATTTTCTCCACAAATTATTACTTTGAAGTGAACAGCAGTTGACACAATTGGTGACTTAATGAGTATCATACTGAGGAAATGTGCCACAGTATCAACACAATTTTATAGGTTAATGCTGCTACCGTTCACATACCTTGAATTATGAATGTGATGTTAGACTGACCAGCACACTGCTCAGACTGAGGCCTATAAAGTTTTGATGCTTCCCAAACACTTATGTTACAATGCCACCAAACACTTGCAAGCACTAGTCGGTTTTACAGCGGAACTTTGCTTGCAGGTCCAGACAAGATAGAGGGAGAAGACCTGGCATAGTGATCCTCATACATTACAAGCTACCACCAAATATAATTATCACATCAGTTTTTACAATGAAATAGGTTTTACTGTCGATGCTGCTGAAATAAGTAAAATTAAACTTACTAATATCAGTAAATTGCAATATGCTTTCTGATTTAAGTGAGAGACTACACTCAGCTCTACTGTATATGGCAGCCAACAAAAGATATGCCAGACAGCAAATTGGTGCTATGGTTAAACTGGCAAAGGGCTTGGTTGTAAGACAACTTCCTGAGCAAAGGCAAACAAAATAACAACAAAAGTATACTTAATTGATGTCAACCAAGTTTATCAATCCATACCCAATACTCCTGACATGCTTACACTGCACAACCAGTAAATATTAACAACCCACCCCCATGAGTAAAATGCACACATACCAACTGACTTGTTACTTGCCATCTATTGGGATATAGGTTTCCAAATATAAAATGGTTCATGGCAAATTATGCTAAAGAAATCCATCTAAAATTGTTTAATTCTCACCACCAAGAACAAACTTTTCAAGTGAAAAGCTGAGAAAATTGATTGACACCAATTCTTTTTAATATTATAAGCTTTCGATGCAATTTTTTAGTTCATGTCTGGAATATTTAGCTGAAGAAAGGAATAACCTGGAAGGCTCAAAGGCTATTAGATATAGGAGGAAATTGCCACTGTAAAGCAGACTACCATTAATGTTAGTAATGCCATTAATGTTAACAGCATCACACAGAACTTATGGCCTTGATCAAAGGCTGTGGATGCATCTGGCTGCAAATGTTCTGTTGGGAACAAATATGGGATTAAGCCAAAAACAACATTTTTGATCTTAGAGTATTTAATTGGGTTCATGAAGTATTGAACTTCTTTATCATGTCCATGGCACACCAGATACAGATAATTATACACAAATAACTGGGTTGGTAGACAGGTAGGTACCTACCTAACTACCTTCCAACCTACATTTGAAGTGAAGATTATGATGACAATGCATTTCTTTGTCAACTGAAAAGGATGCTAAATCATGCTAAAAAATCATGCTAATCATGCTAATAATAATGTAAAAATAATTTAATTAAGAAATAATTTAATCATGTTAATTTAATCAATCATAATCAAAAAAAAATAATTTAATCATGCTAAAAAACATGCTATTCGAGAAAAAAGAAAGAATCAAATTAGCTTGATCTGTAATACCTACACGAGATGTTAGAAACCAGGCAGGGACTTCATACATACATCAAGAAGCACCACATCCATACAAGTTTAGGCGTAGGTCTGGACATAGGTGGTCCAGACACTGGAGGTCTGGACATAGGTGATGGCATATAATTATGTTTACGCAGTACTTCTGTAGCATACCCATTCCACATGATTCCACAAATAGCACATCAGTGCAATACGTACCACATCCACCCCCATGAACTCCACGTGCTGCTCCACGCAGAAACCGAACCGGATAGAAGCAGTGCGCCGTAATATGTAGTGGTGTCTTGGTAGTGGTGCACCAAATATGGCAGCCAATAACCGGGAAGAACCGCAGTTGTTTTCCTGTAAAAAAAAACACTATAGAGGAGCTCTTGCCTATAAAACAAATCATACTGAGCCTGAGGTCCTGCTGACCTTCCTGATGTTCTAGTGAGGGGTTGATCCAGAAACTTCACGGTGGAATTCATACGGAGGGGTAGCATTTCTTCAGAGGAAGGGAACTGCGAAGTCCCCGGAGGAGTGCTGTACGCCGAACATTCCTTCAGCGGCGGTGGGCTGTATTCGAGGGGTCCCTAGTACTTTATAGTGGCGCCTTTTATTCCGAGAGGGGTGCTTCTGGCTCAGCAGAAAATCAAATCAGCGCAGTGACGTACCGAAAGGAGAATTTGTGTCAGTCCACCATCCCCCTCTGAGTGGTTGTGGATAGTAGCGTTGTCACGAAATTCTTCCAGGGGGCAAGGTCGAAAGGGGCCTCCTGCTCCTCCTACTATTCTACCATAGTGGGCTTCCATCAGATAGTAAACAATCTTTAAAATTGGACAGACTTTCATCCGGAGCGCTATTTTTAGCCTTGGAAAAGGCTAATGCATGTCAATTTAGCATACTTATATTGCTTGGTTGGGGGGGAGGGGGGAAACACCATGCCTCCCAAACCTTTTAAGCTCTTCGAGGGGGCATGGCCCTCCCTTGATCCGCCAGTGAACACTCAAAAGCACCAAAATGTGAATGGCCACTTTGTAGTATGCTAGTGACCGTTTCGTTGGAACATCAAACCGCAAAACATTCGCCTTGTCGCTAGAGATTCTACTTCCAGGTTTCGCTAGAGCTATCTCGAAATGTCGAAATGCCCCTTCCCAGTCGACGGCCGATGGTAGGGCGTGGACGGTGGCCCAACGACCCAAGAAGCCTCCTCGGTCCTTTCCACCCAATCCCAGCCCCTGCCCATCTACCTCGAAATCCCCTCCCCTCAATTCCCACCCGCCCTCCATCCTGCCCTTGCCTCTCACACACACCACCACCCTCTATCTCAATCCTATCAACCTAGTTCCTGCCAGACCCTTCTCACCTCCCGGTGAGCCAGCCCTCACCACCACCCCCGACTTCCACTTCCGCACCAGCATCCCCGTCCCGTAACACCTGACCGACCAAAATATCCGACATCAACCTCCATTATCAGGAGGCCGAAAGGCGCGCCCGCGATGCGAAGAGGGCGCGGCTGGCCCAAATGGAGAGGGCTAGGGCGACGAGCCTCCACGGCCCTGACAAGGCACATTCCCAAAGGCCGGCTACCCCGTCGCTACGAAGGCGTATTGAGGGACCGGCGGTAGCCCAGCCTACCCATGGCATGGGCCATCCCCCGCCTCCTCCCAGGCTGGGGGCACAGAAAAGAGGCTTGCCGCCTTCTAGCTCCCCACTGTGCGAGGGATCGCCGAACACTCGGCCTAGAGCTCATTCCCTCGGACCGAGTGGAGGCCCACCACCCGAACCGCCGGTGATACCCTGCCTGGCTCGGGCCACAGGACAAAGTCTGAAAACTCACGTTCCCCATTCTTGTCACTCCTGACCATTTTACTATGTCATCCATCCACATTAGTCATTCATGAATCTTGTCATCCCTAGTCATCATTGAAATGCCATCCTTAGTTTTACAATGGAACATACGTGGTCTTAGAGCAAATTTTACAGACCTTCAGGACGTTTTATCCCAGCGAAACCCCGCAGTTATTTGCCTGCAAGAGACGGAACTATCGCCTGGAGCCTACTCCTCAATAAATGGATACTCCGTCTACCGCAAGGACGTACCTGCTGAAACAGTGGCCCACGGAGGAACCATGCTGGCTGTCCACCATAGCGTGGCGGTGCACGAGGTATCACTACGCACATCACTCCAGGCGGTTGCTGCCCGTGCTAACCTCGGTGCCCGCCCAGTAACCTTCTGCTCACTATACCTACCGCCGGGACTTCCTCTCCCTTCGGCAGAGCCTGGACTTTTAATGTTGGAGCTCCCTCCGCCGGTTCTACTTCTAGGGGATTTTAACTGCCACCACACAGCCTGGGGCTGTGACACTACTAACGCGCGTGGAAGTTTTCTGGAGCGTTTTATCCACGATGTGTCATTATTTTGTTTAAGCAGTATTTTACTTCACCCCCCGTGGGAACGTCGGTCTTAGACCTGAGCCTCTGCTCTCCACTGCTTTCCCCGCATTTTGCATGGTCGGCTGACGACGATCCACTAGGAAGCGATCACTTCCCGGTATGGCTGGACTATAGATCTGGAGCTGTCCTGGGCAAGAGACCCCGGAGGTGGAACTTCCACAAGGCTGACTGGAGTGAATTCGAGGCCAAGTTACAGGCAAGGCTTACTCCTGCTCCCAACACTCCACTTTCGGTGGCTACCTTCACAGCGTTGGTCCTTGAGACGGCCGCCACATGTGTCCCGATGACGTCTGGGACGCCCCGTCGTACCCCAGTCCCGTGGTGGACCCCGCAGTGCCAAGACACTATTCGTGCCAGGAAACGAGCTTATCGAGTCTTTGATCGCCAGAGTTCAACGATCAACTTAATCGCATTTAGGAAAGCTAGA
The DNA here is from genome assembly GCA_034440575.1 of Imbricaverruca yamaguchii. Lineage (NCBI taxonomy): Eukaryota > Metazoa > Arthropoda > Thecostraca > Neoverrucidae > Imbricaverruca > Imbricaverruca yamaguchii. The sequence goes on from JAOTOL010001663.1 coordinate 2,533,039, forward strand.
GCCTTTGCCCGTCGGACAGTGCGAGAGGCTAAGCGATCTTCCTGGTAAAGTTATGTCGGAGGCCTCACCTCATCCACCCCGTCAACTGAGGTGTGGACACGCATAAAGCGAATATCTAGCAAATTATCTCCCGCTCAACTACTCGTCTTACGAAGAGACGGCGACACAATTATTCAACCATCTGAATTAGGAAATGAAATCGGCCGCACGATATCACGACGCAGCAACCTAGGAAACCTTAGCCCACATTTCCTTCGATACCGCGCACAGTGTGAGAAGTCCAGACTGAACTTTACTACATCAGAAAGGCTCGAATACAACGATCCATTCACTAAGGCCGAACTGATGTCGGCAATTTCTTCGTTGCGGGACGTATCTGAGGGTCCCGACAAGATACACAACGCAATGATGCGTCACTTACCACGATGTGCACAGGACGTTTTACTGGCCACGCTAAACTCACTGTGGGAAAGGGGCACCTTTCCGGACGCATGGAGAGAGGCCACTATTATACCTGTTTTAAAGCTAGGAAAGGGTGGACAAGATCCACTGCACTATCGCCCCATTTCCTTAACATCGTCTCTCTGTAAAGTGATGGGAAAGATGGTGAATGTCAGCTTGGGATGGTATTTGGAAGACAAAAACATCTTATCAAATTGTCAGTGTGCTTTTAGGAAACACCGTTGCACAATGGACCACCTCATCGCCCTTGATACTGACATTCGTGCTGCTTTCGCCAGGAAACAACATGTTGGAGCAGTGTTTTTCGACATTGAGGGTGCCTTTGACACGGAGTGGCGTCACGGCATACAAACAAAAATCCACGAATGCGGCCTTCGTGGTTCTCTAGCGATCTTCCTTCTTAACTATTTAACAGACCGCCGATTCCGCTTACGCATCTGTAACCAGCTCTCCGACTGGTTCCAGCAAGTGAACGGGTACCACAGGGCGGAGTACTTAGTGTACCCCTGTTTGCTCTTATTATTAATGACATCTCCTGTCCATTGCCAACACATATATGTAGCTCGCTCTTCGCAGACGACTTTGCGATCTGGGCGTCGAGCACTTCGGCACCGGCGTTGCAGAGACGGATGCAGCTTGCTGTCTCCCTCTGGGAGCGCTGGGCAGACGTGAGCGGTTTCCGCTTCTCCACGGAAAAAACGGTTGCCGTGCATTTCTGCCGACGCTAGAGGTGTCAAGATTTGGAATTAACATTGTATAAGTCAAGAATCCCTGCAAAACCGGTGGTCAGGTTTCTTGGTCTTCTTCTTGACTGTCGCTTGACTTACCGGGAACACTTTAAGGTTCTCCGTGACAACTGTTTTATAACTTTTAGCATTCTTATGGTTGTCTCATGTACGTCATACGGTGCTGATAGACGAACATTACTGCTCCTATATAGGTCTTTGGTCCGCTCTAAACTCGATTATGCGTGTTTCGTCTATGACAGTGCATGTACGTCGGCAAAGCGAATGTTGGACACAATCTATCACACCTCGCTGCGCATTGGTACGGGTTCCTTTCGCACGTCACCAGCAGCGAGTCTTCTGGTAGAAGCCAACGAACCGTGCCTGGCACTGCGTCGCGAAATGCTTGGTATGCGCTATGCGTGCAAGTTGCGCCAATTCCCCGACAGAAAACACCGACCTATCGGTCGGTGTTTGCGATGCGCCCCTAAGTCGGGAGTTGGATTGCGATGCGCCCCTAAGTTTGCGATGCGCCCCTAAGAAAACGTCGATGCGCCCCTAAGTCGGGAAAACACCGACCTATTGGTCGATGTTTTCCCGACGTACTTTGGCCCTGTTTAGAGGAGGGCGACAGGGAACCTCAGCACCCCTATGCGTGAGGATCGAAGCCCTATTCCCCGACAGCGGTATAAAGCTGCGTGGGGTGATGCGCTTGAAGTCTTTAAAAACTCCTCCTTGGAGATTGCTCACTCCAAACATCGATTTGTCGCCCACTTCTCTGAGGAAATGTGATGTCATTCCTCAAGAACACAAGTTAAGAGCACATGAACTTATATCAACATACAGGAACTACACCCCGATCTATGCTGATGGGTCCAAAACTGAAATTGGTGTTGGTAGTGCCTTTGTAATGGATTTTGCAACTCGAACATTTTCTCTTCCCGCGAAAGCATCAGTGTACACATCCGAACTAGTCGCTATTAACAAAGCCCTGAGTTTTATTGAGGTTGGACATGATGCAAGACATGTGTACAGTGACTCGCTTAGTAGCCTACTGGCGCTGAAGGTGTTTTACCCACCGAACCCTTTTGTACAAACCGTCTTATCTAGGCTCACGATGCTGAACATGGTAGGTAAAAAGGTGGTATTTTGTTGGATTCCAAGCCACGTGGGAATCAGCGAAAATGAAGCTGCTGATGCCGCAGCAAAACGTGCTGCTCAAGGTCCACGAACACGTAGTCTTCCCCACCCAGCGAGTGACTTCTTCCCAGACATTAGAAGCACCATTTTGAAGAAATGGCAGGATAGCTGGGACTCAATGGCGGACAACAAGTTAAGGAGGATCAAGCACCGTATTGGTGATTGGTCATCGTCATCACGTAGAACTAAACGCCACGAGGTGGCGCTATGCCGGCTGCGAATAGGTCACACATACAGCACCCACAGATACCTTTTGAGTGGCGACAAAGGCCACTGTGCCCAAGGTGTCATGCTCTACTATCAGTTCAGCATATCTTGGTTGCGTGTCCCAAAATTGCCCAGAAGCGAAGACGCCATGCTCCATAACCACCTTTGGCTTTTTCATACTGAGAAGTTCTTTTATCACTAGATGAACTATCACTCTGCCTCCTTGAACTACTGCTGTCCCTATTTTCTGACTTTGAGGTTCTATTACCTTGGCTGACACTATTGGAATATTCCTGAGTTGGCAATGCAATTACATCCCTCCCCACCTTATTTCCTAGTTTCCCTGAGGGACATGCTCATATACTTTGCCTGAAAAATGGACCCCATTCTCGGAGAAGTGAAGAGAAGAGAATAAGTATTACCATGCAGGTAATAATATGCAATAATGTTCATGTTAAATAGGTTGTTAATATTGATTGTCAATTATTAAGTACAAATGTATCAATTGGAAAGTGTCATTATTGAATAAATTTCATGTTTGATACCATGTGCACCACAATTCACCAGTGTGGAGAAGCATCGCATTGGGAAATTATCAGCATAATGAACACTCATGTGCTATTACAGATTAAAAGAAACTGACTTAACAATCGAAACGAGTAGTTAAATCTACATGTAAGCATAATGCATGGTAGAAGTTGATGTCCACAAACCAAAAAATCGTCAATCGCATAAATATAACCACACGAAGTCAACATCGGACAAAGTAAAATGTATGCATCATAGATCACCTACGCCCGAATACCATGCAACGAAAAGTGCACAACCATAGATATACTTCGCTAACCCCAATTTCTGTTTACCGTTGAAAGCCACGTGTTCGTGGCAAGAAGGCCGTTTAACAGGAGGCCTGCTGACTCCGTGATTGGAATCTATGCCGTCATTCCGAACAGCGGTCTCTTCCTGCTCAACCACTTTCTTAAAAGAAGCCAACGTATCGAAGAATCGAACAACACCATGTTGTGCATTTTTATAAAATAGGACAGTGTTTTTGCATTTGTGGAGATCGGGAGCCACGATTTGTCGGAGGTGCAGTAAATCGAGCTCTTGTTTCCTTATTTAAACTAATTCTGGATCCACACTGATTGTGATGCATTTTTTAAAATGTGTCTGATGCAAGTCAGTTTATTGTGTCAAGTGCGTTCAAAGACATAGATTATGATTTTCACCCAGGTTATTTGGTAAAAAATTAGGAAAATAGCTTCATTGCTTTAGGTTCTCTCACAAGTAGTACACAAGAGCACGAAAATGTTTTAACGTTACTGTGCATAGTATTTGCTTTTGGACTGAAGAAGATAAAATATTTCGACATCGGCTGAGCAGAAGTCTGTGTTTGCCTACACCACGCGCTCGCTGTGCAAATATTTAATGTCAGCTGTTCCTGGGCTTTGCTTTCAATCTGTCATTCTTTGTCCGTTCCGGCACGGACCTTGCATTCCGCTGTTACGTGATTGTCACATTTTAAGAGGTTAAGTATTAGGTTGTGCGAACTTCTTTGTTCTGCTTCAATTAAACCTGAATGGTATTTGGATACGTTGGACGCATGATTAGAACGGTTTGGCATCACACTCATGCTGCGAAATTACACAATTGGATATAAATTGATCCGTAAAATGCGCACTGAGGATGTACTCTTTGTACGCGAAGCTTGTTAGTCCCTCCGCAGATCTAGGCTTTAATCAAGATGGAGACAGTGACCTGACTAAGACGCGAGGAACCCAAACATTCTACCGTGTAGATGATGATGTAGCAAAGGTGGACGCTGAAGTTCAAACTGACATCAATACAAGTTCACATCAGCCTCTGCCAAAGTTGCAATTTTGCAGGCGAGTGTTGATTGTCAGAAAAGCAAATACTGATGGATTGAGTGTATTTTCAACTAATGTTCGGGGGTTTGCTGTTCAAGACGCGACAGCTCAGGAAGATCTCTATCAGGCCAACTTAAGGTACAAGCCTTCATGCTTTAACTTCATCAGTAAGATCAAGAATTACACTTTTGTGATCCGAGACATGAATAACGTAATCATTCTCAAGATGCTTACCTATCATTTTGGGTTTCATATGGTGATTACTGACGCCGATGACAAGGTGATAGCACAGGTGTCGAAAAAGATCATGCCAACAGCTTACAAAGTCCGATCTGCGATAGGAATCCACTTGTTCACCTTCAGAAGAGATGGACAGGACGCCTATAAAGTGGTTACTCCAGACGAGATGATGATTGGTGACGTTCACCGGGAGTCGAGGCTGCAAGGCGGGGGCCCTCCGGACACATTTTTTCATCCGCATCTCTTCGTAAACTTCACCAATATTTGTGACATGCGTTTGCGCGCCATACTTATTTGCACATCATTGTTTGTTGTCACCAGTGAACAAAAACGAAACTGATGGAAGAACTTCGGTAATGAAGTTGAGTTCTGAAGAACATCGATGACGATCGAGTTCTGATAGTTGATCGCTATGGTGTTGGCCCCACTTTATCCTTTCGCGACGTCTCACATGCGGACGCCTATACTTCTACACGGATAACGGATATTGCATGCCTGATATATGACATTACTGTGTGTGCCGTTGTATGACTATTACACGGAAATATGACAAGGAAAACTGGATGGCTTGTTTATGATTGGAGGAAGCCCACGAGCGCATCAATACTGCATTATCCGATACATTATTGATGCATGGGCTACGTCCCAAGTGGCATTGTTAATTTCGTGTATTTTCTAACCGAACAAAGCAGGTATTCAATTCCTAGTCGCAAAAAGCGGAAAATCCGAAACATTTGAAATGAAACGAGTTGGTTGAACCACATTCCATTGCAGGTGGAAAATAAGAAAATTTAATATGTATGATAAATCTGCCATTTACCGTTAACTTCGTCGATCGCATGTAGATAATGCATGATGGATAAAAACATCTTGTTCAATGGATTGCAATCTATATTTTCATAGCGGAACGAAAAATCGGCACTCGACGCAATTCTTGTGATAAATCCAAAACAAAGAGATATGTCTAAACCCTGTCTACTGAGCACGTTATCGCGAACACAGCTGGGGATTTTCTCCTTCATCTGTTTCTGGGATAGCCGTCGAATGCGTATCGCGACCACGCTCACATTCGCTACGCTTTTTGACAGTTGAACAACGGATTGTCTTGCGTCGATTTGCTGTCTGGATGCCTAGGAGCATTGAGCTAACCGAGGTCAAAATCAGTTTAGCGGTTTGCAAAAATGTCATTCTAACGGTACTTTTTCTCAAGAGTTGTAGGGGAATGAAGGTGCACCAATTAATTTTTTTCACGGTTTTTCACTGGGGTCATTTTAACAAAATAACATCCGAATCTCCGGAAAATAACAATATGGATGGATGGAACGGGTACATTTTGCAGACTATTGTGCCGAAGTGCAGACATAATTTTGGTGAGGGGATGTCAGAAAGAGCACGTAATCACCCTTAATATGCAAATTTCTTGTATTTTTGCGATTTTATTTAGTCTTTTGAGTTGTGAAGGTTCCCGTGGTATTCCTAAGCCCAGCCCTAGTCTGGACAATCTGACATGCCAAACGGGTGCAGCAAGCCATCAGCACCATAGCAACACCAAGTGCTTATTTGAACAGTAGCATGGAAATTTCACTTGGCTAAAAGGTATCCTGAGTTACGAAGGCAATCCCTGACTGTGTCAAGCCTTGCTTTAGCCGTCCAATGGGCACACTGAGCTACAATAATGACACAGTGCCCGTCAAAAGGACATCCAAAGGCTTCGGAAGGGCACCATGATCTCTCAGTTTAGGGTATCACGAACTGTCTGATGGACGAGCTGGCCTTTAATGGGTCCATCTAAGGCTATATGGGGGAGATGGGTCTATACTTTACACGATACTTTACATGAAAGTGATGGGTTCTTTGGGGGCTCACCACCTCTCTTGAGAGAGAGAGCACAATAACCCCTCTTTTGAGCCCTCCCCTTCCCTTCTTCAGTACATCTCTGCCTGTTCCATTTGTCCTATGTTCAGCTGAGCGTCGGTTGTCCAGTGGAACAGTGGGTACTCTCTACTACAGGTACTCACACATGATACATTGCATTCATGTCCTATGCAAAAGTTACAAATGAGAAATCCAATTGAAGGCGGCGGAAAGTGTCCAAAACTATCATTTTAAATGATAGTTAAAATTTTGGAATTGTAGCCCAAGCCTTATGTCTCAAGGAAACTTCATGACGCCAAAATGGAAAAAATAATCTGTCCTGCCTTGAACTAAACGTTTGCTGGCTATGGCACCAATGGCGTAATCATTGGACAATTCATTGCACCAGGGACACCAAACCTAACCTATCTTATAAATGGTTGTTCCATTATAATTGTTTAACATTTATTAGCACAAATATGACAACTAAAACGAATGCATCATATAGGTAAGTTATTTATGCCTACTCTAATAAATATCGTAGGCACGTTAGTCTTTATCTAAACATAAATAGCTTGGATTCAGTCATTTTTCTCTCGTTGTAACGTAATCAGGGTGCCTTTCCAACTTTTTAATCTTTCATCAATAGTGTTGTTAATACATGCATGCACATTGGGTCTATTCGCAGGTGAGTGATGTAGTGGATAATATAAAAATTGCGACCTGCCATTTTCGCACTATCTTGTTAATGCAAGGGAATTCCATGAAGGTGGCACATCTCAAAATTCGCCCGGGAACTGCAAGCTTTGTATCTATTAGAGTAGCCATGTAGCCCCTACTCCCAACTGCAAAATGGGGACCCTAAAGCACCAGCAGCATGACCCTTATAGTTCGCTTACTTAAAGGCATAGAAACCTTTCCTAGTAGTCACATACCCAAATCGGCTGTGAAATCGAAATTCGCTGATTCCCGCCAAGCGGTACTGAGCCCACCCTTCTCGTGCTGGGGAGGGGGGGGGGGACTCCAGGCCCCACATATTCCGCCGCTAGTGTCACTGAGATATGGCACGAAATGCTCCAATGGTAAGTTTTTGAACATGCATTTCAGGCGCCGCGAAGGCTAAAATACGGAGTCTTGCAAAATAACAATGACTAAACAAGGGCTAGTTTGATTGTATATTTAATGTTAATGCCCTTAGTGTCCCCAAATTGAATTGAAAAGCATCTAATATTGTTCGAACATTGTGGCACCAAAGGAAGAGCAAATCCTTCCTTTTCTTGAGCGATTCAAAAGTTGTCATCTTCAGTTCATGACATGCTTTCAGGCATAGGAACTTCACGGGACCGATGGCTTGGACTTTTCTACGTGCCACCTGTGCTTGGCATAAGTCTCTAGTTTGCACATCAGAAATGCTGAAGCATGAAACTACATTTATTTGAAGACAGGGATCCGAAAACTACGACGAAGACCGGAATGAACTGGTTTGCACCCGAAATTGACATGGCTGGTCTGACATGGAAGGTGAACTGAAATAGACAGATAACAATGTGTCATCGAAGTCTAAATGTGTATAGATGTACCCATACAATGTCATTAACAATGTCATTGGAATGCCACGTAGCATAAGATTCCTTGCATGATTGTTTGTTTGGCTCCATAAGAATACTGTTTTAATTCTTTCCTGGGAAGACGCGTCGTAAAAATATATCGTGACTTCAGGATATTTTTGCGTCTCGTATGCTAGTGAACATTCAATTTATCGTCGCTTGTTATCGGCCAAGTAAAATCACTCAAAAATAATGTTCTGGTCATTTCAAAACTAAAGTTTTAACATTATTTCAAGTCACGAATCCAACAAACTATGGTAGTTACTCGACAATCGAATAATCGCGACTGCGGTGAAACAAGTGAGGAAGTCAGTCCAATTCCAGTTGCAGAAGGGAGCTTGGCTTCCCACGCAGAACCTCAACTGCCGATGCCATTCGTCTTCCAGCCTCCTGCCGCCATGGATACTGGTGAAGAATTTGGCAAGTATAAATAATGTTCATAATATGTCCATGGCAACAGAAGCACCTACGTGCGTACTCGACTTCAATCGCATGCTTTGTGTATTGGTAACAGTAGCATATCAGCATCACCAAATGCAATGTGTGAGTGCCCATTCCAAAGAGACGGAGATGAGGCATCCTGCCTCCTGCTTAGATCTTTCCTTTGGTGCTACTGTTGTGAATTCCATGGCAGAGTGTTACTTTCGTGAATTCCATGCTAGCAGGCCTATTTGATGAGCGCTGCAATTGAAGAAAATTGGAATTTTGAAGGAAGTTAATAACAGAAATTTGCCGACATGTCGCTTGTTTATAATCAAGTGAATTGTTAAGCGCCGAAATGTCACTTTTATCCCACATTTCCTCCAATGTTAAAAAAAAATCGCAAGCACTTCTTGGTCATCATGGGCTTTCCATTGAATCACAATGGCTGTCTAGTTTTGTTCTCCCTCCAGATTTCCTTGGAATAATTTTACCGGTAATAATCGTATAGAGTGAGTTTTTCCGTAATGTTTTGACTGGTAATTATTTTATATGAATTGTGATTTGTCCTTTCGATTATTATTTCGCATTTGCTGTAGTAAAAACATCATATAGATGCATGGAATGGTACCGTAATAACGATACCAATGGGATGGACTGTAAATAAGGGGTGATAATGGCTTCAAATTTGGGGTTTCTTTTGTTTCTGCAGCCATTTTTGTGGTCGTGCACTGAATGCTTCTCAGCACACATAAGTACACCCACTTCCTCCAACAATCTCACGTATGTCAACACGTATCCCCAAGTAGAGAATGCAGTGATCATGTATGGCTAATGTAATACTGAATTTTGTAGCCGCCACACCAACTGTGTATAAAATTCAGCGCTGAGTGCACACTGCAATGTAAGCATGTTTTCTAGGAAACAACAACTTTAGACTTCATCACCGGAACCTTTGTGGTTATTTTCAGCCAGGCATATTCTTCTGAAAGTCATGATGTAGACAGCCTCCATAACGTTATGCGTCATTTCAGATATTGCCGACGATGCCGATTCTATTGGCTACGATAGCGTGACCAAAGACACAGAAAGCGAAATTACGACCCTTGCAATGCGTTCTGGTGAGTAAATACGCCTGAGGTCCATCTTGATGAAAGCAATGATGCAATTAAGTATGCAGACTTTAGACGCAATTTCTTTCCTTAGATGATTTGATGGGGAAAAAGAAGCGACATGTGGAACAATGTGGTGTGATAAAGAAGGCCGAAAGACAAAGAATCAAAGTTTCTGAAAGCCGCCCATTCTCGCAGCGTCAATTCTTGCTATGTTGCGTTGTCTAAGGTGCAATATCCGTCGTTTTGCAGATGACCCCTCACCTTCGCGCGGCGGCACCGACGTGGCTCGCCTGCTGGGCAGCCTGCACGACCTGAGTCATCAGATGGAGGTCACAATGGTTGACCTCCGTCGTCAGCTCGGCTCCCGACTCGGGAATGAGGTCGGACGACGCTGCTCTATCAGATGATTGCATTGTCGCAAGGAACTCGAACGTAGTTTGCTGCAGTGGGATTTGTGGTTTTAAAGGCAACTCAGAAATATTGAACTAGCCTGACAGCCACACTTGGTGAATAATTGGATGACATCGAGTTGCGCGTTTGGATCAGTGATCCTCACATTTTGGCTTAACCGATGTTCCGTCCATCAGCATGCAAGTTCATGTTTTTGGAGTATAAACAATATTTGATTTTAATGTGAGAAGCATGTACTATAATTTGCTTGTTTGAAGGACTTCCATGGAGATGTAGGAGCAAGGGAACCAACTTCGATTTGATCCTAAAAACAACTTTTGTTTTGAATGCAACTCAATTAGCGATGGGGACTACCAACTAACACACTTCGGATCTGGAAGCGTCCCACACCAAATTTGTGAGGTAGCTGTAAGCGGACGTAATTACAAAATCGATGGCTTCACCAATAAAAACAACTGTATCTAAGCATAGTATATTTTACTTTAAGCATAGCGATACAATATACAACTTAACGATTAATTAACATGCTGTTCCATGACTATCGTTTCTTTTTTCTGGTGCTTGCATTCCATTGGGACAAGCTCATGTTGGTGTCAAAATAACTGCCACGGTTTTGTCACATTTTAACTATAAATATGACTCATCATAATATTCAAATATGTTCAGTAATTCAATCGTAGGAAGTTGTGCATCTTTGTGGTGATTTTTTATTATGTGAACTTAAAAAAAGAAGACACTTTGTTCGAATTATTGTTGGGTGTCTTCATGGATTAGATTGTATTGCCAAGCAGAGCCTGTTGCGTGAACCCTGACCCCACCACCCGATCCATTAATTGTAGTTCTACGGCCGAATTTTGACCGAGAGCTTAACGTGCCGTCAATACACCGACACGGCCGCCCCGTCAGCTCGTCCATGGCCTTATCGGGCCAGCTGACAGTTAACCTTCCCAGCCGGGGGCTAAATGCGAGCGCGCGAAGCGACTCGAACCCTGCCTTGCCAGGACAGGGGAGACCTGTGCATGTCGGCGCATTAACTAACTAAGGAACCGGGGCGGCAACAACATTAGTGGTTAACGGGACGGCAACCAGTAAAGATGGGTAGCTGAGAAATTGCTATACCAGCATCCGGAAAAGTCTAAAATCTGACATCGGGATTACAGAGACAATAAATTGCTAATAACTACTGCATTCTGTGGAACAATTTAAAAAAGTAGGTACGAAGCAAATCAATATTCAACGTGATTGTGCTATATTGCACTTAAATTTGTTACATAATTTGAGTCACAAAGTGCTTCCACCATCGTTGTTAGGTGGCTCATCACTATCTTATCTCTCGCCGTGTGCGCCGTTGCACATTCACCAGCGGAGGAGGCTGGTGCTGGGAGGGTGCTGGTTCACCCCCATGGCGTTTCCAAACGAAACATGATAGGGAGACGAATCTCGCTATTACCACCATATTTGTGTACCTCTATGAGAGTTATTGATGGCCGTCCAGGTGGGGCCAAATGCCAAGTTTTCGCAATATTCGACATCACACTTTCATCTCGAACATTTCTTGAGTTGCAGAATATGAACACTTTTAATTATAATCATATTGTTCCTCAGTGTTTTACGAATGTAATGGTCTACATTCAGCTTCAAAAATGGCATAGGTCTAGGTCAGGCCAAAAGCCGACCCCTCATTGAAGACTTCTAGAATGACTGTTAAAACCACTGCTTCCATCCACCCTAAAGGAAAGAAGTTAAAAACGGACGGTGAGATCTAGTTCAGGTACAAAATAGTTCAGGTACAGAATTTGTTATAATACAAAATAACCCCGACATTCTGTCAAGATACAGCACGTCACTCGAGGTCAACGTAAGTCAATGACCAGGACACCATTTGAATATGAAATCTCCATAAAAGCATGCACCTTCCATACCGAAAATTATTATTTTGTTCTCGCTGCGATCTTTAGCAAAAGCTGAGCTTCATCACAGACAACGGTAATGGTGACTGGACGAGGCTTACGCACGCTACTGGGAACCAGAGTTTTTTTTTGCGCGGGTGGGCACCGTAGTACCCGAGTCATCAAGTACACCCACATTATTACAACAGAAAAGAAGAGCACGATATACTACACACTAAGAAGTACACTATGGACATGGAAAGTGCGCGACACTTAAAAAACGTGCACGATACACGAACACCTACTTAAATTTAGCCAGACACTCATGACCGGGATAGAAGTGCTGCCTTGTCTTGTGTCCTAGCAACCATGTTGAAATTCGCCAGGGGCCTGTTACTGCAAAGACGGTTCAATGTATGCATGACACGCCCAGGGAGGGTGCTAGGGTGCTCTTTGTCGTCTCCAGGTGACATCGTCGGCTTTGCAGCTGCAGGCTAGATACACTCCACGTTGTTCGCTGCGAGTTGTGGGTCCTGCATGTTGAAAGATACTTTAGTCTTTGCGGGCCTTTCGTTTCGTTTAAAACCTCGTGTGCAATGACACAGCCTCTACGCTCTATCAGTGAGTAAATATGAAGCCACTCAAGATGCTTTCTAGCAGCGGAGACGCAGTCGCTTTGGCGTTTGTTGGTGACGACTTTCACTGAAAACTGAGTATTTTATCAATGCGCTTCCGTTGCACCTGTGCCGGTAGGGCCCAGACGGTAAACAGTAGGTCGGGTGCGTAAACAGCAACTACTGAATTATAATAATGGTGGTACTTTTTGCAAGCTGTCCCGAACCTTACTGAAAGAAAGAAGGATTAAAGGAGACAGTCAGTTCGAATTATCTCTGGGGTGGTTTTATGCGCCATGATCCCATAGCTAAACAGAGCTTGTTGCGTGAACTCTGGCCCCACCGTTTGAACCATGCATTCCAGTTCAACGGACGAATTTTGGCCGGGAATGCACCAACACGGCCGCATCGGCATATCCTCCCCGGACGTACCGGGCCGGTTGCCAAATGACCCATCTATTTGGGGGGGGGGAGGGAGGTTGAATGCGAGCGCGTGCGGTGACTCAAGTAGAGTCTTGCCAGGACAGTGTAGGCCTGCGCTCCAACAAGCTGAACTACCGGGGCGGCAACGACAGTGTTGTAGCAGCGTTGCACAACTTGGCTAGTTTGATCCATGGTGTTGAGTGGTCTGTCGAAAGTAACTCGCTGCTCCCGAAATATCCTGTTTCGCGGCTCTATGGGTCCCCTGTGCAGAAAAGGCACGCGTTTCACGTGTGTCGCACTTCTGATCCTAGATTACATGGGGATCGTAAACTTAAATCGTGCAGTTTTCATTCACCTGACGTTCTTGTATGAAGTTCCTCTGTGCCTACCGCTTCATTGTGTGTGTTGTCTTTCAGATGTACAACAACTTGGGCAGAAATACGACGTTTTTCTACGTCACAATTTACCACACTTACTCCTATGGCACCCATATCTGTCGTATTTTCAGGAAAACGAAGGAAAAGAGGACAATGTTCACCTCAACGCTGTGGGAATCCCATTTGCATTATTCACCTGCAGGCCATTTTCCAGCTGCTAAAGTTTAGCGACGCGATCCGCATCTATCCGCGCTAGAGGAAGCGATCGAATGACAGCAATCTGCCACCCGAGCGAATTGTATGAGCGACGAGCCCTCCTTTTGTAGCGTCGGGCGATCTGTCACGGTGACTGACGCTATGTTTGCCGAATGGTTTGTCGTTATGTGCTCCGTGACACCGGTTCACTTCACAGACATCCGGATACGACTCGGGCGACTACGGAAACACGACCCTCGGACTGCAGCGCCACGGCACTGCCCGGCAACGTCTACTCCTGATGAAGGGGGTCGTCAAGAAAGCGTAAGAAGAGCAAAAAACTAAGATGTGCTTAGACGAGGCAATATGTGGCGCCATGTCAGTTTTTTTTAGCTGGGCTGCTATGTTTCTGTGCATGGCACATTTTTTGCATGTTGACAGTTTTTACAAAAACGATTTGGTGGGACCAGAAATGCAACGCAATGAGCTGCCCATTTCAACAATGTTTTCAGACCGCATCCTCTTCTTGTTCTTGTTAAAGAACGAATTATAGAGAATAGTCGACAGATATGGAATTAGGACGTCAACTGATTCGCATAATGTACCAACTGTATTAGTTGGAATGTGATGAGATGGGAAGAGTGACATCTTTTTCTCTACTGGTTTTTAGTCGCAAGTCAATTGCTTGGGGAGTTAATTTACCAAACAGCGCTGTAAATTGCTATAATGTATTTTGTTGATTCTGTGAATTGGCCGTATAAAAGTAGTTTTGACGAGGCCACGAGAAACATTTCCAAGACGCCGCGCCTCACATAATTTCCGCTCAGCTAAATAACATGCATAAACTTCTTTGAACTTGTGCCACACACACTTAATCAGCGTAATGATGCCCAGCTGAATTTGTTTGGCTCGTAACTGGGGCCATCCCCGTTTTCTGCGACAGGTGTCACGGTGTCGTGTGGCGACTGGTGCTGCTCTGGCAACTTCTCCTTCTGAACTATCCCACCATCTCGGCCAAACTGGGTGACGTTTTGCGACGCGTCAAGCCTCTCTTGCCGGTGGTCGGCTCCTTGCTGCTGGCGCAAATCGCGCTCGCCGTCTACCGGACCCACCTCAAGCTGATGGAGCAACGGCAGCGGGCGGTTCCGTGGCTCTAGAGGCAGTGCAGTCAACTAACAGTTCCGACTAGTGTGGGGAGGCGGCAGAAATGCACGGGTGTTTATTTGTGGCTTTGTCGACGCTTGCTGATCGATACTCGAAACGATCTTCATCGATAGTTCAGTTGGAAAGGCTCTGAATAATTTTAAGTTCCGGTGAGTATTTAAACCCGTTGTAGATGAGAAGTGTGTTTTCTTTATGTGTCTAGCTTTTTGTAGGTTTGCCTACATCGATGAATTCGTCCCGCTCTTTTGCTGCTCATGTTTGGTTCTTTCGGTGGAACAAGCGCCTTTGTATAGATGTGTTCACAATACATTTCATGCGACGTACTGATCATGCTCCGAGTGCCACCATGGCGACTTGGCGCCGTTTTCGTTCACATTTACTTCGACCGGCACATCAAACAAATGCTACATCGGACTACGCACCGGTAGTAAAACAGGTTTATTCTGCCAGGTGAAATTCAAACTTCTGGGCCAACTTATTGCGTGCAACGCTCATATGGCTGTGATCATATAGATGTATTTAATTTAGTGAATATACAGTATTATTATTGATATAGTATATAATATTATAAATACATTTCAGGCGATTTATCCCCCTGGCCATCAACCACAATTTTCTTCAACTACAGTGGGAAAATTAATGATACATGACATTCAGAAAGAAAACCGTTTCATGATGGGCAAGGGGGAGGGAGCAGATATGTTCTTCACGTTTGTATGAAGTAGTTGCCACGTGAAGCATTTGAACGTGCATATATATATATATATATATATATATATATATATATATATATATGTATATGTCATCATCATCATCATCATCATCATTCTGCTACCTCCCCATATAAAAAATTAACATCAACTTGTCGAGACGCTTCTCTTTATTAAACAGCAATCCTGGTTATTTTTTGCATTTTCTTCACCCTGGTTAACATCCGTATAAGCCCAATCCATCTCCGTTCTCTAATACATCTGTATAATGTGTTGAATTTTTCCACACTCTTTTCAGACACACTACCAGCATGTCTTCAATAGAATGACTGTCCTCACGGAAATGTACTGCAACAGGAGCGCAGTACTGTTTTCGAATACTTGATAGATGATTACGGGGATATACAGTTCCTCCTGTGTCGCCAACATACAATATTGAGCTGCATTTTCCAAGCCATATGCTATATACTACATTGTTCTTTCTGCATCCAACGGTCCTATCATAAGTGCACACAATTCTAGTGGGACCCTTCACCTGGTCATTCCACCCCATCCTCACATATGCACGTTTACATATCACGCAGTTATTGCCACACGCTTGTTTCTAACGAACGCTTGTTTTTCCAATTAATTCAATGATAGCCTACAAAAGAGGAAAAAATCCTCGAGACCATCTTGCGCACAGCAGAACTCGGGCAATTATGATAGGCGAGACCAATCGGAAGCAAACGTATGGCAATAGCTGTGTGATATGTAATCTTATGTATGTGGGTGGCAACAAGGTGAAGGGTACCACTGGAATTGAGTGCACTTAGGGTAGGACGGTTTGATGCAGGACGAATAATGTAGTATATGGTGTATGGTGCGCAAAATACAGCTTGATTTTGTGGCAACCGGGTAAATGCACGTAAATCAAATGTGCGTACGGAAATTGTAAGTAATCGCAGATATACGTATGGCTAATGCACGTAAGCGGAAATGTACATATGACATATGCACCTAAACAAATGTGCTTAAACGCAAAAGCACGTATGCCTAAATGTACGTGCATTTGCTAATACGTACGTCTGCGCTTACGTACACTTGCGCATACCCACATTTACACTTACGCATGCATATACCTACGTACATTTGTGCACATATACATTTGCGCATATATACATATGCATTTGCTCATACGTACATTTACGCTTGCGTACATTTGAGCATACACACATTTGCGCTTACGTACATTTGCTTACGTACATTTGCTTACGTAGATTTGCTTACGTAGATTTGCTTACGTACATCTGCCATACATACATTTATCCTTATGTATATTTGTCCTAGAATCAAATTAGGACGAGCCTTATATACAAGCATACAAAATCATCTAACAAGTATTCAAAAACAGTACAGCACTCCTGTTGCAGTTCATTTCCGTGAGGACGGCTATTCCATTGAAGACGTGCGGGTAGTGGGCCTGGAAAGAGTGTGACAAAATTAAATGCAGTATCGAAGCATTAGGAAACAGAGATGGATAAGGCTTCTGCGCACGGATGTTTACCAGGGTGGAGAGAACACAAAAACAACGATAACCTGATTGCTGCGAAATGGCCAAACGATAACCTGCGCCACGGAATGGTGCCGTTCAGCGTGTATATGTGTGCCATCGAGTGTTATACGTATGTGTCGAGAGGAAGGAGGAGGTGTACAGGTTTTGTCTGGTGAGCTATTGAAAATTATTTGAGTAATTGCGGTGTCGTGCTCTCAAACTGACGAAGTCGTGAAATACAGGGAAACGTCCTGACAAGCTGATGCTAATATAATATATATATATATATATATATATATATATATGATACCAAAACACTCTGGCTGTTCCACATGCAAACAGAGCGGACAGGAACAGTTGGTTTCGTTGCCTCTGGTCTGCACCAGCGCTCCTGGAGTTGATTGGTAGCGGACATGCGCATGATGCGCTCGGAAACGTTAACCCAACACTGCTTTTCATATTAACCCAACAATTTGACAAGGTTAGCAAGATGTTGGAGCCCATCTGCCTGGTGCGTGATTCCGTGGATCAGAGTACAGCTCTTTTATTGATCAGGGAGTCGAAAGTGGTCAATTTTTCTGCTTGCATTCCTCAGTTACATATTCGTGCCGTCGTTATTTGTCAACATGCAGACCGTGAAGTTTATCATTGTTCAAACCCGTGCCTACACCTTCTGTGTGAGCGAACATGACAATGCGACCAAATGGAAGCATGGCAATGCGGCGAAATGCGAACATGGCATATGAGTATCTGTTGCCACCAGCAGCGTGGTGCAGTGTGTGGTAGTGTGGCCACCAGCAGTGTAGTGCAGTGTGTGATAGTGCGGCCACCAGCAGTGTAGTGCAATATGTGGTAGTGTGGCCACCAGTAGTGTGGTGAAGTGCGTGGTGGTGTGGCCACCAGTAGTGTAGTGCAATATGTGGTAGTGTGGCCACCAGTAGTGTGGTGAAGTGTGTGGTAGTGCGGCCATCAGCAGCATGGTGCAGTGTGTGCTAGTGTGGCCACCAGCAGCGTGGTGCAATGTGTGATAGTGCGGCCACCAGCAGTGTAGTGCAATATGTGGTAGTGTGGCCACCAGTAGTGTGGTGCAGTGTGTGATAGTGTGTTCACCAGCAGCATGGTACAGTCTGTGATAGTGTGGCCACCAGTAGTGTGGTGAAGTGTGTGGTGGTGCGGCCATCAGCAGCATGGTGCAGTGTGTGATAGTGTGGCCACCAGTAGTGTGGTGCAGTGTGTGCTAGTGTGGCCACCAGCAGCGTGGTGCAATGTGTGATAGTGCGGCCACCAGCAGTGTAGTGCAATATGTGGTAGTGTGGCCACCAGTAGTGTGGTGCAGTGTGTGATAGTGTGTTCACCAGCAGCATGGTACAGTCTGTGATAGTGTGGCTACCAGTAGTGTGGTGAAGTGTGTGGTGGTGCGGCCATCAGCAGCATGGTGCAGTGTGTGATAGTGCGGCCACCAGTAGTGTGGTGCAGTGTGTGATAGTGTGGCCACCAGTAGTGTGGTGCAGTGTGTGATAGTGCGGTCACCAGCAGTGTAGTGCAATATGTGGTAGTGTGGCCACCAGCAGCGTAGTGCAGTGTGTGCTAGTGTGGCCACCAGCAGCGTGGTGCAGTGTGTGATAGTGCGGCCACCAGGAGTGTAGTGCAATATGTGGTAGTGTGGCCACCAGTAGTGTGGTGCAGTGTGTGATAGTGTGTTCACCAGCAGCATGGTACAGTCTGTGATAGTGCGGCCACCAGTAGTGTGGTGCAGTGTGTGATAGTGTGGCCACCAGTAGTGTGGTGCAGTGTGTGATAGTGCGGCCACCAGCAGCGTGGTGCAGTGTGTTATAGTGTGGCCACCAGCAGTGTAGTGCAATATGTGGTAGTGTGGCCACCAGCAGCGTGGTGTGGTGTGTTATAGTGTGGCCACCAGCAGCATGGTGCAGTGTGTGATAGTGCGGCCACCAGCAGTGTAGTGCAATATGTGGTAGTGTGGCCACCAGTAGTGTGGTGAAGTGTGTGGTAGTGTGGCCACCAGCAGCATGATGCAGTGTGTGATTGTGCGGCCATCAGTAATGTGATAGAGCAGCAGTTGCCACACTATCGTGCTCCTCAACGTCTCTGATCGTGGTTGTGCTACGGTCTGCGGGGCTAAACTGATACCGCTTTAGGCTGGTAGCACGCTGTATAAAGAGAGCCAGGTCGTAACACGACACAGGAAGCCGTAATCTCGTTTCCGTATCCTCCATGTGGCAAACAATATGTTTTTCTTGACGACGACACGCCAAGATCCAGCCCCTCGACCCTCAGCATAGGCACAGTGCCATCTACGACTACAAGGACTGGCCCAATCCTTGGCGACCACAGATACCCGAATTCCCAGTTGCTGGCCGAGAGTTCTACTTACCTCGCTGGCTGGGCCTGGGGAAGCATACGCAGACTAGGCGGACGTTGTCGGGACGGAGCCACCAGGACAGCTGTCTAAGTTGATGGTCCCGATGTGCCTCGATCAGGGCCACGGTCAGGGCTGTATTCGGTAGTATACGTTGTTGTAAGCACTCTGTGAATCGGCAATCTTGCCGAATATCTTACTCATGCGAGAAGGTATGAGTATGCGCATACCGGTGTTACATTCTGGCAATGTATTAATAGCAACACCGAGTCAATCGCCAAAAATAGCATGACTATTCTTCAACATCACACAACAATCAAGCCAGCGACGAATGCGTTGACTTATGAACCTGATACCAGTTTCAACCAAAGATCTTCGCGAAATTTTGATGCCGGCATCATTAACGAACATGTTCGTGGAATGCTAGGGAAGACGAGTTTATGTTTTTTTTTCGGTTGTCATGCAACACGCTACGTAACGTGGTGGCTTTGTAAAGCGCAAGTTTTGGAAATAAACACTAACTTGTGAACACGTGACAAAGTAGTGGTGTGGAAAGTGAATAACCAAATCGATGTGTGAGGAAACTCACTTATCAGTTTTACAATGACGAAAATACAACTTTTAATATGGCATCCCTGAAAATATCCCACACCTATTAGATGCTTTCGTTTAAATTATTAATGCATTTGAGGGGCATGCCTGATCGTGACATACATCTCATCATTATTGACATCACCATCAGATTTGGAGGTGCATCCTGCGAACACATTTTAACTGGTCATCATGGCAGATATTTCCCCAGTATACGCTGACAGAAGCTGACCTGGCGGTCGTACACCACTGATGACACCCGAACTAACATGAGCGCCAGAATGCTCATGTTAGCACAATGACCGAAGGCGGAAGATGCCGTGCTGGTCACCATGACAACGCAGTCATCTTCGTCGGTCACCCGACACAGGATAACGCCTACATCGGCGTCACCTGCCGCATCGCTGGCACCGACTGCTGCAGCATCCTCGGCAACTGGTGATGAACCATCGCCCGTGGACACGGCATCCGCGGCGGATGGCCGCCCACTAGCGCCGCCGCGCGGCCGTGGCAGAGAGCCACATGACAGCGTGCGCAAGTCGGCGGCAGATGGCACTGGTGTCTGCAAGCGTGGAAGCACACGGGCGGCCGCTGGCACGGTCGCGCGTAGCCGGGCGGCGGCGGCACCTTCCAGCGGCACGGCGCGACCGACACCAGCCGGTGCCGGTCCGCAGGCGGGGCGGCCGCCACCGAGAACACGCGCGCCTCGCCCGTCGCCGGCCGTCGGCACTCGTCGAGCGCGACGTCGCCGCCGCCGCCGCCGGCCGGCCAGCCCAGCCGGCGCGGCAGCGAGCTGCAGGAGCGCGCCGCTGCCGGCGGCGTGTTCGGCACCTGCTGATCCTGCCAGCGCACGCACGGCCTGTCGCCGCCGTCCAATGAGCGGCTGGAGGCGGCGGTGCGTCGCAGCACGCCGCCTCCGCCGATTCCGACGCCGCTGACGCCGTTCGGCATGCTGCTGTTGTGTTGGGCGAGTTTGATGTCTTTGCGGTGCCAGTCGTGCTGGTGCCAGACTATGTACAGGAATACGACGATCATTCCTGGAATGACACACACCTGTTATAGCAAAGTATAGCAAGTATTTACGGAATCACCATCATTTCTTGAATATGCACAGGAGCACAATGAATATTCCTGGAACCTGTATGAAAACACCACGCATATTCCTGTAATTAAACGCATCGGTTATAAGCAAATAGGAAAGCTGGAAGAACGATTGAAGTTGGCGAGAATGATACAACCCATTCGCCAAGATCACCATATCCCAATTAAACAACTATAACAACGACAGAAGGATACGGAAATACCTGAAATGCTTAAGTACACAAGAAGCACAGAATCAGATGGGGTTGATTTCATGGTGTTTTTCTTTGTCTGCGTGTGTGTAGTCAATGTGTAGGACTGTGGCAGGTCGTATGTCAGTGATGTGCGTGCGTCAGTGATGTGCGCGCGTCAGTTATGTGAGCGAGAGAGGACACATCACAGTGCATCTGACACCGATATAACTTCGGTGCTTCGATCCATGCTGTTATGTCGCGTCACATCCTGGACTTTTGACTGCAAGGACGCCTTTTTAACTAACTGTCAACTGTGCTGTTGCAACGAACTGCCAATTGATTGCCTCCTTGTTAGCGCTCCACTTGTATTGCCTTCGTGTCTTTCCTACTTCCAATCGTAACCCTCTTACAGAAGGGGGCACAGAGTGCCGCCCTGTGATTTTTCCTGTAGGTCTGTCGGACGTGAACGAAACGTATAAAAACTTGATATTGTGTAGCTTCCTTCTTCCAGAGAAATACTCCTGGTTCTAACTTTGCTGGAGTTGTTCAGCTCATATGCTAGTAATTGCCGCCCCGGTAGCTCAATTGGTTAGAGCGCTGGCCTGCACTGATCTCCCCTGTGCTGGCAACACGGGGTTCGAGTCGCTTCGCGCGCTCGCATTTAGCCCCCGGCCGAGAGTGTTAGTTGGCAGCTGGCCCGATAAGTCTGGGGACGAGCTACCGGGCGGCCGTGTCGGTGCATTGGCGGCACGTTAAACTTTCGGTCTAAATTCTGCCGTTGAACTGGAGTTGATGGATCGGGTGGTGGGGCCAGGGTTCACGCAACAAGCTCTGCTTAGCAATAGAACCCTGGTTCCTCAAGCCACCCCAGCAACAATTCGGATTAAATTTATTTAAAAAAAAAAAAAAAAAATCCAGCAGTTGGAAAAATATTGGATATTAATCTCGAAGAAAACGCGATACTTTTGTTGTGCGTGTGTCGCATGCGCCGAGCGCGGGCCGTGGTTTATGGCATCACGGACGCGCGACCCACTTACGACCGTTCGCCCTGGCAGGGCCGAGTCGCGTCAGGGCAAGGTCAGAGGCAGCAGCGTGTGTGTCGAGCCGTACACAATATAGAGACCGTGATAGAGCAGTGCATCTCAAGAGACAGTGAGGACTGAGCGTGCACCACCACACTTTTCTCACCGGGTTCCACTGTGTTGAGGCCTAAAGCAAAGCAATTCATTTGGGTGCGAATGTTCAACCGTTCTTGGAGAATGCGTTTGGTCTGTCACCGTTTCTATATAATGGTGCATCCGCATGTGGATGTGCACCATCGGTGTAATGCAGGCCATCAGCAGAGCAGGCCATCAACAGAGCAGGCCATCAGCAGAGCAGGCCATCAGCAGAACAGGCCATCAGCAGAGCAGGCCATCAGCAGAACGGGCCATCAGCAGAGCAGGCCATCAACAGAGCAGGCCATCAGCAGAGCAGGCCATCAGCAGAGCAGGCCATCAGCAGAGCAGGCCATCAGCAGAGCAGGCCATCAGTAGAGCAGGCCATCAGCAGAGCAGGCCATCAGCAGAGCAGGCCATCAGCAGAACAAGCCATCAGCAGAGCAGGCCATCAGCAGAGCAGGCCATCAGCAGAGCAGACCATCATCAGAGCAGGCCATCAGCAGAGCAGACCATCAGCAGAGCAGGCCATCAGCAGAGCAGACCATCATCAGAGCAGGCCATCAGCAGAGCAGACCATCAGCAGAGCATGCCATCAGCAGAGCAGGCCATCAGCAGAACAAGCCATCAGCAGAACAGGCCATCAGCAGAGCAGACCATCAGCAGAGCATGCCATCAGCAGAGCAGGCCATCAGCAGAACAAGCCATCAGCAGAACAAGCCATCAGCAGAGCAGGCCATCAGCAGAGCAGGCCATCATCAGAGCAGGCCATCATCAGAGCAGGCCATCAGCAGAGCAGACCATCAGCAGAGCATGCCATCAGCAGAGCAGGCCATCAGCAGAGCAGGCCATCAGTAGAGCAGGCCATCAGCAGAACAAGCCATCAGCAGAACAGGCCATCAGCAGAGCAAGCCATCAGCAGAGGAGGCCATCAACAGAGCAGACCATCAGCAGAGCAGACCATCAGCAGAGCAGGCCATCAGCAGAGCAGACCATCAGCAGAGCAGGCCATCAGCAGAGCAGGCCATCAGCAGAACAAGCCATCAACAGAGCAGGCCATCAGCAGAACAGGCCATCAGCAGAACAGGCCATCAACATAGGAGGCCATCAGCAGAGCAGGGCATCAACAGAGCAGGCCATCATCAGAGCAGGCCATCAACAGAACAGGCCATCAACATAGGAGGCCATCAGCAGAGCAGGCCATCAACAGAGCAGGCCATCAGCAGAACAAGCCATCAGCAGAGCAGGCCATCAGCAGAGCAGGCCATCATCAGAGCAGGCCATCAACAGAACAGGCCATCAGCAGAGCAGGCCATCAGCAGAGCAGGCCATCAACAGAGCAGGCCATCAGCAGAACAAGCCATCAGCAGAACAGGCCATCAGCAGAGCAGGCCATCAGCAGAGCAGGCCATCAGCAGAACAGGCCATCAACAGAGCAGGCCAACGTTCACTTCGAAAATGACGAGCTGTGTTTTTCAACCCAGGTGCATCGAAAGTGTATTCGAAGATGCAGGTCATGTTCGATTTTTAGAACATAAACACGGCGCCTGTCAATATGCTGTGCAAAGCCTATTAGTACTCGGCGTGGGCTCATATTCACTCGCTTCAGCACCCATGCTGTACTTACATAAGTATCCGCTCTAAGCGCGTCAGTCGGCATGCCCGTTTCTGTTCCTCATCATCACGAGGACAATGATTGTCATCAAATGTATGTTCTTGTTGGTTGCATTGTTGTCATGAAGTGCACTACAGGTAATGCCAAAAGTAATTATATATGTTGAGAAATTCGGATCGACGTGGAAAATTGAGGTGCATGAGGACTTGGGTGGAGCAAGTCAGGGAAGTTTGTATTGCATCTTAATGCATTTATCGTCAAGGGTGGTACCACAGACGATTTTCGGTGGAGCCCTATGCTCCAGTGTTTTCACCAAGACGTTG
Source organism: Imbricaverruca yamaguchii (assembly GCA_034440575.1). Classification (NCBI taxonomy): domain Eukaryota; kingdom Metazoa; phylum Arthropoda; class Thecostraca; family Neoverrucidae; genus Imbricaverruca; species Imbricaverruca yamaguchii. Next base: position 2,557,391 of record JAOTOL010001663.1, read on the forward strand.
GCTGGATTAAACCGCCTGTATATCGAACTGAGGATGAACCATGCCCCCCCTCCCCCACAGGAACACATATCCGTGTCCCTGACACCGCCCATGATTTTTTGTTTTTTTCAATGAAGGAAGTGTTTCTCTCAAAAGATTCCAAATCAAACATGGAATTATGCATTGCGGGAAGGGCAATAGTGTGAACACATCGCGACATCATGCTCATCAAATCACCGTTTTTTACTTCCTGATTCTACCATCTGGAGGTACGCTGTTGGTATGACATTTATCAAATTGTTGTACCCTTATTTTACAGAAATGCAATCAACGTCATAAAAAGTCGATTCCTGTTTTCAGCTAGAAAACGGGAATCGACATTTCGGTTAAATTTCGAGCTTTCCGGGTACAGGTCGTGGGGCGATATGTGTCCTCCCTCCCCACCCACCTGCAGCCCAGCGAAGCCGCCGCTTAAGAGGGATAAAGGCAAGCACATCGTAACTAAACGACACTTGTGGTATGTTGGCAATTGTAATAATAATGAACCAAAATGTGGACTAATGTGAGTATGAATTCATGTACGTGGGAAATGGCGGCACCATGTAATTCTAAGCCGGGGCGAGCGGAAGTTTCTAAAAGTTTGCTATGGATATCCAGTCGTATATAATTAAATGACTTCGGCCTTACACTTTAAAAAAATCGGATGGCAGTTCTTCAGCTGACCGTGAAACTGCAAGTTATTCTGCAAAATAGCCACATCGTGACGTCAGAGCGAGCTCACCATCTCCAGACACTGATGTCATTTATATGTCGAACTTCACCGTCCCGAAGCGGAGCTGGCGTTTCGATAAGAATTATCGTTCCCATTCATTACAACTTCTGGCCGAATATTGAACAATAGCGCGCCAACGGGGCAGTGCCAGCCTGGTGCTACCTACCCATGTGTCTGCAATGGTTATTGGACCGGTGCGCCGCCAAGTGAATGAGCTTCGCAAGTGGCTGTCATAAAAAAATGTCATTAATTAAGCTGCCACTTTGTGGAAGTGCTGAACAGCGGCCGCTTGTTTGTCACCGTCACCCTGGGGACTCAGCTGGGCACTCTCCAGGCTCGCCCCTGTCGCCGCTGCGAGCCTCGGCAGCTGTATGCGGTCTGCACGGCGGGTAGCCAAGCAGAGTCGCCAGACAGAGTCGCCAAGCAAAGTCGCCAGGCAGAGTCATCAGGCATAGTCGCCAGACAGAGTCGCCAGACAGAGTCGCCAGACAGAGTCGCCAGACAGAGTCCCCAAACAGAGTCGCCATACAGAGTCGCTAGGCAGAGTCGCCAGGCAGAGTCGCCAGGCAGAGTCGCCAGGCAGAGTCGCCAGGCAGAGTCGCCAGGCAGGAGAGTCGAATGCGGCCGGGCGCTATGTCGCTGTGCGAGTTTTCTGTTTCCCGTGTGGTCAATATATCGAGATTCGGTTCAGGGAGGAGTGTAAGCAGACCACTGGCGACCGCAGGGACGAGAAGGCTACGTAACCTGGGATCTTGTCCGGTACTCAGACGAGAAGGCTACACATCCCGGGGTCTTGTCCGGTACTCAGACGAGAAGGCTACACATCCCGGGGTATTGTCCGGTGCTCAGACGAGAAGGCTACACATCCCGGGGTCTTGTCCGGTGCTCAGACGAGAAGGCTACACATCCCGGGGTATTGTCCGGTACTCAGACGAGAAGGCTACGTATCCTGGGATCTTGTCCGGTACTCAGACGAGAAGGCTACACATCCCAGGGTCTTGTCCGGTACTCAGACAAGAAGGCTACGTATCCTGGGGCCTCGTCCGGTACGGCTGAAATTCCGCACCTGCCTTTGGAGCTTATTACAAGCTATTGAGAACTGTCTCAAATCAGTTTAGTAAGTGTCAAATCTCTTTCCCATGATGGTACTTACCGAAGTACAATGTCATCTGAATTACATTTGCATGACATTGAGTTCGAACAGGACTTTTATGAATCTTAATTCTGCGCAACCAAGCGAAGCGACAAAGCGACCCTTGATGTACGTCCTGTAAATCAAGCTAGTGGCAGTTTAATTGTTAAATATTGTTGCCCGGCCACTTGTTCGAGATCATCATATATGTTAGACTCTTCTTTCATCTATTAGTTCCCATCTGCTTACAAGTTATATTATACTATCCACATAACCCACGTTTCTTCTGTTTTTTTTCTCTCCCTCTTCCTCTGTTGCTATCTCTGATATATATATATATATATATATATATATATATATATATATATATATATATATATATATATGCATACATATATACACATATGTATACATACACACACACAAACTCATATATATGTATGTATATATATGTATATGTATGTGTGTGTGTGTGTGTGTGTGTGTGTGTGTGTGTGTGTACGTGTGTGTGTTTGTGTGTATGTGTGTTTGTGCGTGTTTGGGCATATGTAGCTCTCACTCTCACTCTCGCGAACATCACCTGTCAGCTCAGATATGATGAAGCCGGCCATCAGGGTGTAGAAGCTATAGCCGAAGCTGTACGAGAACCTGGGTGGCTCCCACGCGTTGCGAGCGCGTAGCTTGTTCTTCACCTCCGCCTTGAACGTCGATATGTAGACGATGGTGGCAATCATGGCAAGTAGTCCTGGGTGGATCGAGAGAGGACGTCGGTTAGTATCGCAGGACTGAAGAAAACAACGTGAACTTCCAAAAAGAACTCACTGTGAACTCAGTGTGTCTAAAAGAACTCTGATTTTCATACCTGACAAGCTTACTGGTGGAGTATTCTGCATCAGACAATAAATGCGCTAAGCGGCTAGATTATCACTCTAGTATTTACAACACAGGAGAAGCTTCAGATAACTATGCCTCACGGTGTAATTCAAGCAGACAGAGGCTTGGTGACGTCAGACGTCGATCTCATCAGCCGATCGGTCATCCGTCACATGACATCAATCACCCACATCCAATCACATCCCATCAGTAAGTCGTTCATCCATTACATCACATCAGTCAATCACTTCCCATCATATCACATCAGTTAATCGATCACACATCACATCATATCACTAAATCCCATCCCATCTCATCACATCAATCAATCAATCAATCACCCGCCACGTCACATCAGTCAGTTTCATCACATCGCATCACATCAGTCAATCGTTCACCCATCCCACCACATCAGTCAGCCACATCACATCACATCGATCAATTAATCGCCGACCATACATCAGTCAATCACACCACGTCAGTCCATCATATTCCACCACATTACATCAGTTAATCGTTCACCTGCCACACCACATCCGTCGATCGCATCGAATAACATCACATAAGTCAATTGCATCACATCACATCAGTCAATTATATCGCGTGCCACATCACATCATTCCATCGCATCCCATAAAAAAGCCCATCGGCTCGGTTTCGTAGCAGCATGCTCGTCAGGTTGTTTGAAACCCACACATTCGAGGCGGCCACAGGCGTCCTGAATGCGGTCCATTTATTCTCCTGTCCAGATTACCCGTCGACAGTCATCTATTTCGGTCACCCTTGTTTGCGTTTAAGCATTTCACGAGGTCCAGAAATGATTCAAGTTTTCGTAGAGAAGCATGAATGGTTGGCATGTTATCGCTCAACCTGTATTTCTCGGGAAATGATTTTCTTTCGGTGCATAACCATTTGGTAGCTAATGGTAGCCATCTAACCATTGGATTTACAAAATTCGTACAGGCGGTGTTCAATATTTAGCAACAAAACAATGGTCCCAGCTTGCCCATCACTCATTTCAGATTTACGGTACCAAGTTCTCGCCAAACTAGTCAGCTGTTGCTGAGCGACGGAGTTCGAGCAACAAGACGGCGTGATTTCGAAGTTTCGTTGTTCGAGAGTGGATTTTAAGGCTTGGAATTGCAAATGAGCAGCTAAAACTCGCTCGTATGTTTTTGTTGTCGTAAAATTTGGTCACTCCCCTATTTGGTGTCGTGGTGATTATGCTGCTGTTTAATACTTTTATGGATGGCAACCCAGCGTTCGTCAATGATTCGCATCAGGACAAGGGTGGCAGTATGCTGTACAGACAGGAGACATGAAACTGGAAACTGGAGACTGTAGACTGGAGAATAGAGATTAAAGATTGGAAATTGGAGACTGGAGACAGGAGACAAGGCCGAGAGATGGCGATAGAGGCTGACAGTAATATTGCGAGTAAAATGTAATAATAAAATAGTTGAATGTGGAGATATATGACAGATATACACGAGCAAGTGCCATCATCGAAATAAACTCTCGGAGCAGCCGACGCCCGTCGGCGGAGTCGACAGCGCCGGATAACGTAATCGACCAGCAGCGGAACCGGTGCACCGGAGGCTGACCAGCGAGGATGAAGTTAACGCCGCCGACGAAGCTGAGCAGTCGTCGACGTCTGCAGATGTGTCCCACGGCGTAGCATATCTCGGCGGTGAGCAGCACCGCCGCGCCGGCGAACAGGAACGGCCCAGTGGTCACTACGGCATCTGCAACGGCCCAGCGGTCACTACGGCATCTGCAACGGCCCAGTGGTCACTACGGCATCTGCAACGGCCCAGCGGTCACTACGGCATCTGCAACGGCCCAGTGGTCACTACGGCATCTGCAACGGCCCAGCGGTCACTACGGCATCTGCAACGGCCCAGTGGTCACTGGCATCTGCAACGGCCCAGCGGTCACTACGGAATCTGCAACGGCCCAGTGGTCACTACGGCATCTGCAACGGCCCAGCGGCCACTACGGCATCTGCAACGGCGCACGAGCGGTCACGTCTCGGAGCGTGCGGCGCGACGGCGGCCTGGTTACGGCGGCCTGGTTACGGTGGCCTGGTTACGGTGGCCTGGTTACGGCGGCCTGGTTACGGTGGCCTGGTTATGGCCGCCTGGTTATGGCCGCCTGGTTATGGCCGCCTGGTTACGATGACCTGGTTACGGCGGCCTGGTTACGGCGACCTGGTTACGGAGGCCTGGTTACGGCGGCCTGGTTACGGTGGCCTGGTTACGGTGGCCTGGTTACGGTGGCCTGGTTACGGCGGCCTGGTTACGGCGGCCTGGTTACGGTGGCCTGGTTACGGCGGCCTGGTTACGGTGGCCTGGTTACGGTGGCCTGGTTACGGTGGCCTGGTTACGGTGGCCTGGTTACGGCCGCCTGTAACGGCAGTGATGGCTGTCATGGCTGCTGGAAACACAGTCACCCTGGTGCACAATATTACAGTCGCTCTGACGTACAATAACACAATCACTATGCTGTACAAAATTACAGTTAGTATGATGTACAATAATAACATCACTCTGATGTACAATAATACAGTCACTCTGGTGTACAATATTACAGCCACTCTGACGTACAATAACACAATCACTCTGCTGTACAATATTACAGTCACCATGATGTACAAAAATAACATCACTCTGATGTACAATATTACAGTTACTCTGCTGTACAGTCACTATGATGTACAATAATACAGTCAATCTGATATACAATAATACAGTCAATCTGATGTACAATAATACAGTCAATCTGATGTACAATAATACAGTCAATCTGATGTACAACGTGCATGTACAATCATACAGTGACTATGAAGCACAATAATGATATCACACTGATGTACGTTAATACAGCAACTCGACAACATGTACTTCGATGCGAGAAATTGATGGATGGAGCAATTGAAGTCGAATTTCGAAATGCTGAGGAAGCAGGGAAAACTCTAGGCTTAACTGAATTCAAATACAGCGTACGAGAGCAGGGCAGGATGCGTGACGTCACGATACCTATTTTAGTGGAGCCACACAGGACAAAGAACTTCTCAAGGAGTGCTATGAACTGTTTTGACCTGAGGGACGTCTCCGATGCGGAAATTGTGGATGGTCTATCTGAATACGGTGTTGTGGATGGGCGAAGGATGAAAGTGCGTCGCGGAGGTGACCTAAAAGCTACGAACAATATTGTGTTGACTTTTAACTCCACAGACCCCCCAGTGGCGGTGTACGTTGGCTATGCAAAGGTGAAGGTTCCCGTTTTCATACCAAACCCCATGCGATGCTTTCGATGCAAAAGATACGGATACACGACCCAGTAATCCCGAGGTCGCCCGACCTGTGATAGATGCGGTGCTTTAGAGCACACCGGCGAAAACTGTGACTTTGAAGAGCTGTGGTGTGTAAATTGTGGTCACGGACGGTCTTCGCACACTGCTTACGACAGAGCATGTCCAATTAATGTCAAGGAAAAAGAGATTCTTTCACTGAAGTGCACTAAACAGATACCATATAGACAGACCAGATAAATGTACTTGGAAACCCACCCAAAAGTGTCTTATGTAGGCAAAGTAAAAGACAGACAACCTGCCACCAGTCACCGGGAGCCTCCCAGTGCTTCCCAGTTTCTCTCGCAGCTTAGCAACCTCCTGAGATCTTTTAACCTCATTTGTACCTTGCCGGAACGATGCCTGACTTCAAGTGCTGAAGCACCTCGCCCCCAGGAGGCAGAGCCTGAAGTCCCCTTTAAAGCGCCAAAAACTGACAACTGTCCCGCCGTCGCAGCCCTGACCTCCTCCGTGACTGGGCCCGTGAAGCAACAGAAGGCGAGGAGCTCGAAACCCACCGCATCACCTGCGCCCCCTGCCGTTGCGACAGGGATTGCTCCGCTTGCTGGCCTCACTAGTCGGCGTGCAGGAACTACCGCCCCTGTGATACAGACCAGTGCGTCCTTCCGCCTTCCACCAGTGGAACCAACCATGGACCAGGCCTCTAGGGTGCAGGTAATTTCTGGAGCGCCAGATCGCGGAGCTGCGGGTCGGTCAGCCTGGCTTCACCCACAGGGGGCACCCTCTGGTGCCAGGTACAAAGGGTCGTCGCCCCCAGCAACACTCTCATCCTCGCCAACACCAGAACGACAGACGGGCCCAACACTCACACCAACTAGGCTTGGTGAAAACAGTACACCAGGTTCTTCACCAGCAACTTCTAGCCGAACCATGAACCTCCATGGGAGGTGTCTCCTACGGATGGCGACATTCCGCGAAACCGTCCGAGCTGCCGGCCGAGCTCTGTAGACGGTCGCGTCCTGGGGTCGTACAATCCCAGGGCAACAGCCGACTACTACTTTCAGGAAAAGTTCTGACTACCCTGGGAGCGACCACCTATGACTGGTGGGAATTCTAAACCTGGTAGCAAAATCTCTTCTAGTCAAACCTTAAATGTACCTCAAGCAGTCCTTTGTTCCGTGGAACTGCAGAGGTTTTAGGAACAGCGCCCAGGAGATACAGTTAATTTTCTCTCGCGATTTGCCTCCAAGAGAACAAGCTCAGACCTGACCTTCCTTGTAAGTTGAAGGAGTACTCAATTTTCCGGAAAGACCTAGTGACTGATAATGCTGCACATGGTGGAGTCATGCTGGCCGTTCATCATAGTGTCGGAGCAAATTGGGTTGTGCTAAAGACTGGCCTCCAAGCAATAGCAGCTCGCATCCAATTAAGTCATTTCTATAACGGTATGCTCATCTACCTACCTCCTGGGACTGCTTTTACCCGAGACGAGCTCGTACGGCTAGTTTTAGAACTTCCACCACCCTTCTTAGTTTTAGGGGATTTTAACGCTCACCATACAATGTGAGGCTGCGATAGCGTGAACACGAGAGGTCGCGTCTTGCAAGATTTTATAATGGAGGAATCTTTGTGTATCTTCAATACTGGCACTCGCACCCACTTTGTGATCCCATCCGGACATTCCTCGGCCATATATTTGAGTCTTTGTAGTCCACAGCTGGCACAATATCTCGATTGGTCTGTGTCTGATGACCCTATGGGCAGTGATCACTTCCCAATCTGGATCACATATCGAGGGAACTCAACACTGAATTCCAGACCCCAACGGTGGAACCTACGCAAGGCGGACTAGGATAAATTTGAAAGTCAACTCAAGGACGTGTTTTCTACTCCGTCTGGACAAGAACCACGCTCAATTGATATATTTTCATCACTGCTCCTAGAGGCAACAACAGGGTGCATCCCGAAAACGTCTGGGCACCCCCGTCGAACCCCTGTCCCATGGTGGACCACAAAGTGTCGAAACGCAATTCGGGCACGACGCCGTGCATTCAAAACATTTAATCGCGACAGTACCACAACCAATCATATTTTGTTTCGTAAGGCGAGAGCGAAGGTACTTCGGATCATTTCGGAGGCCAAGCGCGAATTATGGAAGGCCTATGTCAATGCCCTAAATCGGTCTAGCTCCTCGTCACAGGTATGGTCGCAGGGTGAAAAGAATTTCCGGTGCATGCTGTTCGGTTCCTCTTCCCGTGCTGGGGATAGCAGACCAGGATGTAATTCACCCCGCGGAAGTTGCGTACGAGATTGGTCGTGCTTTATCCCAATGAAATCGATGCAGCATTGCTCATCCTGAATTCTTACGCCTGAATTCTTAGCTTCGTGCGAGTCGATACCAGTTGATTTTACGACGTTCGTACACCATTCATACAATCGCCGCTTTACCATGCAAGAACTAACGTTCGCCATTATATTCCTGCGGACTACGTCCGAGGTGCCGGACGGTATTGATAATGATATGCTGAAGCGTCTTCCGCATCGCGCTCTTGTCTGTTTTCCCGTTTCTTTCAACTCCTTGTGGAGTTGCGGCCATTTTCCCTCCTCTTGGCAAGAACCTATTGTGATCCCTATTGCGAAACCAGGAAAGACTTGCCGTGACCCCCTGCATTATCGCCCTATCTCGCTGACACCATGTCTTTGTAAGCTCATGGAGCGTATGATAAATGTTCGCCTCAGCTGGTTTCTTGAGAAAGAAGGCATCCTTACAGGCTCGCAGTGTGGGTTCAGGAAAAATCGTAGTGCCATAGATCATATTTTACGACTGGACACAGAAATAAGACAACTTCATGCAAAACAGACACGTAGGAACTATTTCCTTTGACATTGAGGCTGCTTATGACACAGTGTGGCGACACGGAATACTGAAGAAAGTGTTGAACCACGGGATACGTGGACCTATGGGGACCTTTTTACAAAACATTCTGTGTGATCGTACCTTCCGTGTTCGCGTTGGAACTCATATGTCACCACGCTTTGTCCAGGACAACGGTGTCCCACAGGGAAGTGTGCTTAGTGTTGCGTTGTTCGCAAGTTTAATTAATGACATTGAAAACGGACCATCACCGAATATTAAAAGGTCACTGTTGATGACTTGGCCATCTGGTCATGTGCGGTAAGATAACCATCCATGGAAGGACAGCTACAGATAGCTGTAAGACGCTTTGAAAAGTGGACGATTATAAACGGCGTTCGATTTTCTACTTCAAAAACGGTGGCTGTTCCCTTTTGCCGACGTCGTCGACACTGTCCAGATATGGCAGTCAAGTTGTATGGCCAGCAAATACCTGTAAAGCCAGCGGCTCGCTTTCTCGGCGTTATTATGGACAACCGTTTATCCTACCGCGATAATCTCAACACATTGCGAAATAGTTGTTTCCGAGCAATGAATGTTATGAAATGTGTCTCACGAACCAACTACGAAGCCGACAGAGCAATCTTTTTAATGCTATATCGATATTTTATCCGCTCGAAGCTCGATTATGCATCTTTCATATATGACGGTGCCAGCGGCTCCATGAAATGGAAGCTTGACATTGTGCACCACACAGCATTGCGGATTGCCACTGGGGCATTTCGGACATCACCAGTTGCGAGTATTTTGGCAGAGGTCAACGAGCCATCCTTGGCAAGTAGACCCGAAAAGCTTGGACTCCGGTACGCAATAAAGCTGAAACAATTTCCAGCGCATCCCACCTACAAATCTGTCTTTTCGCACGGCATGTTGTGCGGTGTCTGTCTTTTCGCACCGCATGCTTTCACCTCTTTCCATGGGCAAAGAGGTGAAAAATTACGACCATTTTGCGTCAGAATCCGCTCGCTGCTTAAGAGACCGAAATCTCACTACGAGGTGTGGCGAGGGAGAAATACATGCAAATTCCACCATGGGAACTCACATCACCAAAAATTGATGTGTCCCTGGCGACTATCAAGAGAGGACAAACTGTCCCAGCACATTTCAGAGCAGAAGCTCTCGAGCTACTAGAATACTATCGATCCTACCCTCATACATACACTGACGGGCCCAAGACAATCAACGGAACTGGATGTGCATTCGTATGTCGGACAGCAACGAGATCATTTAGCCTACCACAATATGCTTCTGTGTACACTGCTGAGTTGGTTGCGATTATTAATGCCTTACGTTTTGTTGAGATGGGAGGTGAAGCCATACATCTTATCATAACCGATTCGTTGAGTAGCCTTAGGACTCTTCAGTCCATGCACCCTTCAAACCAGTTCGCTCAAGATATCGTAGTGCGATTGACGGAATTGGGCAAAGCAGGTAAGATAATTGTCCTCTGTTGGGTACCGAGCCATACCGGCATCACCGGAAATGAGCTGGCAGACGCTGCCGCCAAGCGTGCCGCGCAATCACATCATAGGACTCGAGCCTTGCCCCTTCCCGCGAAATATTACTACTCAAAAGTAAATGCTTTCCTCAAAGGAAAGTGGCAAGAAAACTGGAATCACCAGGTTTTGAACAAGCTTCGATCCATAAAACTAGTTCTGGAACAACGGACATCATCGCTGAAAAAATGTAGGCGAGAAGAGATGATTCTGGCACACTTACTCACACGTATGCAACGCATGGTTACATTCTGAGAAGAGAGGCGAAGCCACGCTGTCCCCGATGCAGCTCACATATGACTGTTCGCCACATACTCTTTTCGTGCCCCAACTTCACGGTGGAACGAAGGCGCCACGTCGGTTCAAATTTCGACAAATTATCCTACTGTGATGTTTTAGGCGACAACTCGGAGGTTGTCCAAACAGGCCAACTATACCGGTATATATCGGCTGTTCAGGTACACGCAATATATCCCTTCTACAGATATACACATGTCGCTAAATGGAATGCTGCGAAAAGTGAGATATGGGCGATACATAACCAGTAGGAGTGGATGCGCCCCTAAACCCAAATAATCAATCAATCAATAGAGCAACTCTAATTTACAATAACACAGCCACTCTCGTGTACAATAATACAGTCCATCTGATGTACAATAATGCATTCACCCTGATGTAGAATAATGCGTTCGCTACTGTATGATAACTACTCCGATCTGCAAAAATATAATCACTCTGGCGTACAATATTATAATCACTCTGATGTACAATAATACAACCACTCTGATGTACAATAAAGCAACCATTCTGATGCCAATAATGTAATCATTCTGATACGCAATAACCCTGATGTGAAATAATACCGCCACCCTGATGCGCTATTATAAAATGCCTCTGATGTGCAATAATACAATCATTCTGATTGGAAATAATGCAGTCACTCGAATCGGTGATGCAATCACCGACGGAGTGAAGGTCAGCTATCTATTCAGACATTGCAGCGATTCAATCAGCTGATTGCAGTCATTCAATTAAAATGTCCGCCCCTCTGTGTGTTTGAGTAGTGAAGCGTATGTCTGACAACACAGCCAACATTTCAATGCAGTGGACTGCATGAGACTGGCTATTATTACATAAGGCAAATTTGGTTTGATCTATGCAGTGCACTTGTACAATAAACACAGATGCTGATTCTGCACTGATGTGTGTGGAGCCAATATCGTTGCAGCATGTACCTGGTTCGGTTTTTTGAACGGAAACGCTGGGTGTATGGAAGCGAATGCAATGGCGGAAACAGTCAGATCGATCGTACTACCGTATGTCGATTTTTTGAAAAGGGGGGGCCGGGGGATGGAGGGAAAAAAATATAGCAAATTACAGGGGTAAGAAGGAGGGGGGGAAAAAAGCGGGGCGGGGGTTTTTAAAAGGGGAGAAAAACCCAAACACACACACACACACACGCATACACACACACATACACACACATACGCACACACACACACACACACACACACGCACACACACACACACACACACACACACACACACACACACACACACACACACACACACACACACACACACACATACACACACATACACACACACACAAACACACACACATACGTGTTTACCGTGACTAGCGAGGACTATGACCTGGCGGTCACAAACGAGGACACCCTTTATTTACCACCGCAGAAGCATCGATTTCTTCTCGGTGATAGAGCAAGATCTTCCGAGTAAGATGAAGGGTCGATTTAGGAGGAAGTGTCAAATTGTTGGCTCTCAGTGCAGATTGAATTACCGAGGACATCGGCAAAACCGAGGACATTGTGTGTCCATACATGTTTATCGTGAATACCGAGGGCAATGTGTGTCCATGCATGTTTATCGTGACTTCCGAGGACAATGTGTGTCCATATACATATTTATCGTGAATACCGAGGACAATGTGTGTCCAAATGTGTCCATTGTGCACACCGAGGACTGTGGCCTGATGGGCACCAATGGCAACTTCCTTTAAATGCGAAAACAGTGTGTTAGGTTTATCCTAATAAGTGCATATGTGTGGTCTTATGTGTCTGTGATAATTCCTGTACCGAGTCCAAACAACCTATCCCAGCTGATGGGAAGATTCCTAAGCGTAGGACCGTCGTCTTAAAAAATCATGGATTCGTATCCTAATGTTCGCAATCGTGTGGGAGGGAGGGGGAATGAAAGCAAGGAAATTTACCCAATTGAAAAGCTATTAGATTATTGTCACAGTTGAGCGAAAATTGTATGGTATGTACACCACTGACGAAGGCTTAGATTAGATATATCGCTCGATTATATCTATATGTCGTTTATATCACAACTGTACTTTAAACCGAAAAGCGTCCAAAAACCACCGGAGGACTAATTATCATGTGCGCAAGCTGTACTCTTTTCAATCTCCACGTCTACGCTCCCTCCTGTGCCTTTCAGAGAGGTGTTGATTAACAGAAGCGTGGTCAGGATTCCATCCTGGGTATGCCACCAGCCAAAAGGGCCATCTGACCGTGGAAAATGAAACGTTGAAAGCCTGTCCCAAAAAGTGTTTTTCTTATGCGTAGAACGTGTGCTTTTCTCGATAAGGATGTCACTACAATTTGTAGCACACTCCCTATTTTAGTGAATAGTCGTACAGTTATTTTGACGTAGGGTTTAAGCATTTTCACTATGAATGCAGGCATGCGATTACGCTTGACGTGGGATGTGCTGGCCCTCGCCCCGCGGCCATTGCTATGTCAGGTATGTCGACGCTACTGTTGCGGGCCAGTCGTCCGATGTGAGCTATGTCCAGTGCCCTATCCATGTTTTTATGTCCACTTCAATTACATATAATCGAGACTAATTTGAGCTGGTTGTGCTGTGGGAAGCAATGATCCAAGATTCGCAATGCTAAGTGTCGAGGAAACTATGTCAATGCATTTCGAAGTAAAATATATCCTAAACCCTGAGTAGCATCGTGAAGGTATCAGCTACTTGCGGTTCCATTTCAATTCGCCATAGCCAAATATTCAGGAATCACTTTCCTTTACATCCTGACGGTTAGCTGAGTGAATTCGGTCACACTGGACCAGGGGCATCGCCACCGGGGTGGGCAGTGAGCGAGGGAATTTACGCCCTGCCCTGTGGAAGGCGGCGTTCCTGACATCTGAGGAGGCCCCGTCCCGGAAGCGCACAGAAAAGTTGAAGTGCTCTCTAGAAGAAAGGCTTCACACTGAGGACCGCTACCATCCCCTACCATATTAGATATAAGCAGATATTGCTGTAGGAAGTCCCACAAAGGTTGAGAGATTTGGACAGCCTTACAACCCACTTTTCGGAGTGAGTGATTGGTTGGTTATTCGTTTCACGACACATCGACCATTGAGTCATGTAGCGTCGCCAATCTCTCACGCCGATTGGTCGCGGGCGAAGAGTAGCGACAGGTGAGACTCGAACCCACAACATTTCGATTGTGAGACGAGCAACTTACCCCTAGACTACTCGTCCCTTCGGAGTGAGTGAAAAACAATGTATATCGTCACACACTTTGGGAAGGTGGCTCATGAGCCTTCGATATCTGGATCCATCATCGCTTTCCTCATCATCCTCCATCCTTCATCATCCTCCATTCGACATACGTACCCGCGGTGTGGAAGGGCTTAAGTCTTCACACATTTCTTATTGCAGGCCAAAGCTGAAAACTTGGAGGCAATCCAATGTGCTTCCAGACTCAACCACCGCGCGAAAGAGGCGGGAAAAGTTTCTGCTTACCGTGAAGGGGTGGGAAGGGTGTCGCTCCCCTGACCTTTAAGGAGGCCCCTGCTCGGTAATACACAAAACATTTGAAGTGTGGTTTTCAGGAGACGGCTTCACACTGAAAATCACAACCAATCAGAAACAGAATGTAAGTCAAAGCTAGTGTTTGTAGTTATCTCCACAAAGATCTCAGAGACTTTTGTTCAAGGTCCTTCCTTTTGGGATCCTTGTATTTTGTGACAATGTGAAAGAAGCCATGCGTGCATTGGTGGAATATTGCATGTATTTCAGGGATGCACGGCCCTTACATGCAAGGGGCGTTTCCTCATTGGGTTCCATGTTAACAATCGCCGGGCCCAAGGTAGTGGCTCACAAAGATAGGATAGGTACCCGTCTTAAGACGAGTAGCCTCCTATTTCAACATTTTATTTAAGGTCACGATTACTGACCTAAGGTCCCGATTTGGATCTATCCACTGGTAACACTCAACCAATGACATGCCAACAAATTAAACCCCACAGCGAAGCTCGTTTTGACTGGTGTCACAGCAGTTGTCTCGGTAGTTAAATAAGTCAACTAGGACAAAGATATGCCGTGATGTGCTTATTTAATACATGTCAGCCATGTTTCAGGCTAGTTGTTCCATTATTAATTCGTGTCCACGGAAGTCAAGTACCGGGTTCCATGTAGGAAAAGTTGAGATGAGATGCGACAGTATATTTAGAGCTTTGATGAAATAGCATCCATGTCAATTTTACAAAACTGGTTTCATACATCCACACATGAATAGACATGCTGAGCACAAAACAAACAGTGTTCTTCGACACGGCACTGCGGTACCTACTACACATCGAAGATGCGTCATACATCCTGCGGTCACATCACACCATTAGTCTGTTATGATCTGATGGGTGCTTGACATCTGATGGGACATGATTTCAGCTACTGTTGGCCCGATATAGAAAGCTCCAGAGCGAACACTTTCCGAGCATGAAGTAGCTCAAGCCGGCTTTCTCTGATCGCCCGTGCATGGCAGGCGGACACCGTGGAGATCTACGATCCTTCCCCGCAATATTTCTGGCGCATTGGTGCTGTCAGGAAGTGGCGCATAAACGCAAGAACATGTGTTAAGTACGCCATCAACTCGTCTCCATCCCAACTCTCGCTACACCGGAGTTACATGCTTAACGTCGGCCTAAGCCACTCACGATACGAGCACTAAATAAGATGGATGGCTTTCGGTTCTTCTGTGCTGCAGTGCAGCTTCTCCAGGCACCGATGCAGTATCGAGCATGCGGAAATATTTTTGCTTCGATGAACATTCGCGTTGTGCCTTTGGGCACCCCGTGGCACATCGTAGCTAGGCCGACTAATAACATGCGACATCGTTCAACGACTGCGGGGATGTGCTTGTCCTATGTAGATGAGGACCGATGGTGACACCTAGGATTTTGACACTGAGATAAATTGAAATTCCGTCGCTTCCGAACTAAACTGAAAAGTTTAATTCAGAAAGTTGGTATCGAATAATGAACAGGGCTGAAGTAGAGGGCAGGGCATATCATTATCACTGGATGAGGGAAGGCCAGGTAAATAGCAGTGCGTAGTATGGTACAGTCACCAGGATATCCTTCCCCGATATACACTGGATTTAACGATGGCTATGTGTGGAGGGATATGCAGCCGGGTAAATGCGGAGGGAACGTCCACCCATCCTGTTGACGCATTAGATGAGCTTTTGAGGAAAAGGACATTTTCTGGTTAAAGGACAATTAGGCGCTCCACAAGGGTACGTCGAAAGTACACTTTCCGAAGATTCAGTAGTACACTTGCTGGGCACACGCACGGTTGCCAGACGGCTTGGAGCAAGATTTCATGTATTATAAAACACATCCAGAACGCACCAGTCGTTTACAGCCCTTGTTGAAATAGACGCAGCACGTGTCAGCCAGACTGGCAGCGCCGGCACAGCTGCGTGCTCATTCGTCCCACACGGTTAGGACAATTCGACTGTACTCGACGACTGTGCCTGACTGCGCCTGCACCACCGCCCCCGCCACGAGCCTCAGTTCAGTGCCAACGTTGAGAGCCGCAGTCACCTGCAACAGTTGGATTGTCGTTAGGCACAATCCTAGAGCTAGAAAGTTCTGCAGTCAGGGACCACGCTGCAATAAGCCATAGGTTCTAGATACCAAATGCCAGTGGCGAGATATATGACGTCAATTCTTTGTTAGTTCATTGTTCCCACCTTCCCTATTTTGGAGCATATCCTCGTGATCAGACCTGACAGCGACGTGAAACTTTGCGCCTTTGTAGAAGACAACATACCCTGCAACATATTCCAGGGATATCCAGTTTTTATTCTCATCTAATCTCGTGACCTGAATCGTGGTGACCCAGATTATTGTTGCGTTTTCGTTGGAGAAATATCTGCACATAAATGTGCAAAACGGGTAAGTATTTCGAAGCCCTGGTCTGACAGCTCTCAGAAAGCATAACCCTCAATTGAGACTTTGATAAGAAGTCTCATTTTAGACGAGAAGACTAAAATGAGAAGCGCTGCCGACTTTGACCTCGTCTAGCTCATGTGGTCGTCATGATATGTACTGCCCCTCGGGAAATGTATTGTTGTCCTTATCCCCAGGATTAAAAACGCGGCAACACGTGGACACCATAGCTTGCTATCCAGTGCTTTCTTATCCAGTGAGTTCGACAAATGACACGTTTGCCTTGTAGGCACGAATTTGAAGAATGTTCACCGGACCCTTCATCATGCAGCGACGAATATCTAACCCGGTGCACCTTTGGACATAAGAAATTGTATCCCACTGTACCTTGCAGCTCACTTCCATAATCATTCCAGTTTTGCTACACATACACAAATTAGCGTATTTAGGGTGCCGTTGGGCCGTGCCCCTCCATCCCTTAGGCGTCAAAGGGCAGTTACTGGCTAACAGGGCGCCGAATGCGCCCTTTTGTCCTGCAAGTGGTGTGCCCGAAGCTTGGATGGGTGTTCCAGATGGATGAAGGATGTCTCAGGTCTGAAAGCAAAAATATGTTGGTGTGCAAGGGGTGGGGATGGCCCAGTAGTTACGATGTTGAACTCTGGATGCAAAGGTCCGGGGTTCAACACTGGCACCGCTCTGGATATTTCCGAATCCCGCGGCCCACTGGCGACACAGTGTGGGCTCCGCTATTAGGCATGATTGTGCATACAGTGGGTCGTGAACCACCCAATAAGCAAAAAGGTACGAAAGTGTGCGCCGTGGATCTACACTACGATCCCAAGGCCTGTAGCTGCTTTCATAAACTGAGGGCGCACACCCATGATTGCATTATTTTTCAGGTTTTCGGTCGGTCCGAGCACTGTTCTCTCTTCCAATGTGTTTGGTATTGACTATATGCGATTGATAAGTAACATTTCTATATTTCGGTGGATTATTTTAAACCAGGTGTGTATGCTTGACTAACGAAATTGTTTCCTTCGTTGTGAAGCTATTGCAAAATCATGTATTTATGAGAGGATCATGCCATTAAGCATGTTTTGTTTTCTTTCTCAAAATTTAGTGTGGGGTCTTTGAGTCCAGTGACTCCCCGTGCTGCGAAACACTGACATATGAGACCCGTGGTTCATACTTTGATAAGATGATATGACATCTGGCATCGGCCGTGGGTGTCGCATTAGGCCGCCGCAGGGTGAGCAGGGTGGTACTGGTGGTGCTAATGTGTTAGGTGTCGTCTGCCATGACCCCGAGCGGTGGGGCGACGAGTGGGTTGCTTGTGGGAAACTGAAGGGGGATGCTGGTCTGCCTGAGCCAACAAAGCAACTAATATTATTAATGGCTTGGCTAGTTGTCTGCCAAATCCAGAGTACGTCGGGTGACTATATTGGTAGTAGTGCCACCGTCAGTGGCCATAGC
This sequence comes from Imbricaverruca yamaguchii, assembly GCA_034440575.1. Taxonomy (NCBI): domain Eukaryota; kingdom Metazoa; phylum Arthropoda; class Thecostraca; family Neoverrucidae; genus Imbricaverruca; species Imbricaverruca yamaguchii. The sequence continues at coordinate 2,575,558 of JAOTOL010001663.1, forward strand.
CTACATCTGAAGTGGGCTGAACGTAGCGGAACCCTGAATTATGAACGGCAGAACGTTTGTTGTTCTTTTTTTCCAGAAGAGACGACGCACCGAAACGGTCACGGCAAGGACATGCATATAGTGCATTCAGAAGTGGCATGCACGGCGCACGGAGCCGTTGTTAGGGAGGGGGTCCGGCGTAAGGGGTCAAGTTAGCCTCGCAATAATTCCTGAAAATGTGGAAAGTTCCATAATTGGAGTGCAGATGTCTCCAAGAATACTTCTCGGGGTGAGAATGGGTGACTGAAAAACAGAATACCCCTTATTAAATACCTATATACTTTTGCTTACTATTTTTGTTTCCAATTTCCAAATGCCCTTGAAGTATGAAGGAGAAGTTCCCTTTAGCATTGTGTACTTTTTGGAGGGCAATTGGTATTATTGTGCTTTAGGGTATTCACGAGACAAATTTGTCATACATTTTAAACCTCCGTGAAGAAAAGAAAGGGGCTAGGATTGGTTAGTCTAAGGAAGGTTCTAATTTTTTTCCGAGTTGGAAAATATTATAATTTGTTTGGACTTTTCGAAAAGGGTTCGATTGCATTAGGTTTTCAATTTGATATTTTTAAGAACGATACATTTATATTTAACCATTTATAAAACAAATCCTTGCATGGGATGCTAGGCTAGGTTTGGTTAGGTCATGTTGCAATTTGTTAACCCTTAACATCATTTGTGTATGCTAACCTCACTCGACAGTCTTCAATTCGAAAATTCTGGTTGGCACCCCAGCCTCTTTGCATGATTTCAAATACGCCACTGGACGAAAATAACACATTGATAGGAACTGGAAGTATGTCAGGGAGATTGGTTGGTACCGTCCCGCCATCTGACTGGTCTCCATTATAACGGAAAAGGCTCGTCAGATGTCACGCATTTGATTTCCCTAATCTTGTTCTTAAAACTTCTGACATTTGTGAAAAAGCATGACAATCTATGCTTTTCTTTCCTAGCCTTCCGTCTCCCCCCCCTCCACCAACCACCATGACCTGCCTAGTCTTCTGACCAGGAAAAACCTCGAAGGAGCTCCATACACATACTATTTAGCAGTAAACACACAACCAAGTGCAGGCCTGGCTCCATCCCGTCCTTGGTAACAAACAAATACAATAGATGCAAGCAATCTGTACATCTTCACAAGGCCAAAATAGGATATTGCGCGCAGAAAGCAACCTCTGTTTCATGGATCCTTTTTTATTTTAGGTCCCCCTTCACAAAATTACGTCTGCATTCCTCCTTATCAGCTCTACTCACTTTTTGTTCAAAGGAAGCCCACCTAAAGCGGGCATCTACTATCGACATGCCATAAAATCAAGGTAGAAATATACTGTCTACTTTGACACAAAATTCATCCGCACAAGTATACAAATATCGACCCCTTTAGACAAAGCCTCGCTATCTAATCATGAACAACCCAGGCCCTTGAGTACCACTCGGTACTCGCTCCCAACATTGGAGAATTGGAGGATTGAAGGATTAATGTCACCATACTTCTACTCCGAGTGTCAACTATGCTGCCTCTCAGGGTCTTGCATGTTTCTACAGCTTCCTTGGACATATCACTGCCTACATCGTTAACTTTTACAATGAATCATACTGTTGCAGCACAAATACTACCACTCTACAATCCGCAACCATTCTAGCCTAACGCTACTACTCTACTCCAGAACCCCTTTTAGCTAAACGCTCACATTTAGAAACCGGGTTTGGGGAGCAATGAATAATCTCGATTTCGAAGAAAAAATCTTCGTTGGATATGAACATGCGTCGACCCTGTTTAAGACCAGATATATCATATGCTTAAGGCCTGCTATATCAGGAAATGTCCTTAGAGTTACAGAAAATTTCATTTTGGTGCAAATTTTTGGTCTAAATTCACCAATTGGAGAAGGGACATGTTCCCTTTGGCTTCGCTGGATCCGACCCTAGAGGATCAATTTCCTTAGCTTAGGCCCTTGAGAAATATGCACGAGTCTGACTAGCTAGGTTATTGTTACAAAAGCCACCATCCAAATACGTAACCCTCGAGTCTCATCAGTTATTTTTATCATCATAATGAGAGAAATAACTGCTAACAATGGTGCGGCCAGAAACTTCTTAAGGGGCGGGGGGAGGGGGGCGACCCCGAAAAATGTGATGAAACACAGGACGCTTCCGGCGCGCGAAGCGCTTCGTAAATTTCTGGTTTTCCGTGGTTAAAATTCCAACATTTCTCAATCCATCGTATTTTAGGGTGCTAAGGGTATAGTGGGAGGTGGCCCCCGCCCTGCCCACACTATCGGATAAGCATTTGACTGCTAGCTCTAGCCTGCTCGTCCCTCGAAGCCTCTTCCTCACAGATGCTCCTCCAATTATCCTAAGACCTGAAACTTATTACTCGTCCAGGACGGGGTTCTTCTCCCTTTAACACGATGACCGGAGAAAAGGCGGAATCCGTGCACTACTGTTCTGTTCCGACGATGTCATGCATGAACAGGGATATTGTAATGAAGTCTTCTGATTGTCTCACAAATTGATAATACATCCTACGCAAAAAAAAACTTTTGGAGCTCGCTCGTAATTATGAAAGCTGCGGGCATGGCTAGAGATACCGGTCAGAGAGAGATGGGGTGGGTCACTGGTTTTGCACTGGTTGGGTTTAAGTGTTAGTGTCTCACTTTCCATTTTCAGTAGTTTGAACATATGTCCAGAAAATAAGAACCTGGACCACCCCGCCACTGGTTTGATCACATATTTCCAGTCTTGAATGCGAGGTACAAATACTCCCGAACGTCGGCCAACCGGCCCTCCGCCCAGTTGCCATGTGTTCAAGGTCACAAAGGCTTCGTTGGCATAACGGCTCGCGTCGGAGAATCTCGACCTCATTTGATCCTACCGACCCCCCCCCCATCTCCCAAACCCCGGTTAGCGTTATGAGATAGGTTTTCGGGTGCGCGTGTTCACCAATCTGGTAGCTGAGAGCGGATTTCGCTCTCTTCCCCGGTTTGGTTTTTCGTCTGCCGTCCCCTACCCAATTGTGATGGGGGAGAAACTCGGTGACTTTTTCTAACTTTCTTCTATAGTCGCAAAATTTTAATCGCGTGACATCAGAGGCGGCACCAGGGCAAATATTGGGAGGCACATCTGACGGATTGTTGCGAAAACGTAGGAACAGCATGCCTAAATATCATCATCGTGTTACTGCTCAGGTGATTGTAATTTGTAATTCAGTTGCTCACATTATCTTGTTTACCTACAAAAATGCTTATTTTGAGCCAAATCATGTCAGAGGCGAATCCAGGGGAAGACAAAATTGGCAACAAGCGACCGGTTTTCTGAAAGCGGCATCATTACGTTGGCGTTATAAAGTTTGGAGGAAGGAGAACAAACGGTAATAATGCGTCACAAGTAGTGAGGGAGCGATAAATATTCCCAATGGCAGATCCAGTTGATGACGAGAAGTGTTTAGAACATGCACAAATACGCTCAACGTATCTTCCAGCCAAAGACATCCCTTTCAGAGGAAAAGGCGCCCCATTGAAACGAAAAGGCACTCCCCGGAATCCTCGAGATCACCCCCACCCCCACCCCAACCTGCCCGACCAACGAATTTTGCCGCCGAATGAAAAGATCGAACTAAGCACCTCCAAGGAAAACATGTCCCCACCTGAGAATTCCTGCACCAGCCTATAATGAGGGTCTTTTATAATATGATTCCCTGGTGACTACTTTGCATGTGTGTTTATTTCTGAAAATGATGGGGGGTGGGGTGGAGGAAAATACACGAAGGGAATGGGTAGGCCGAAATGGATTGATTCAGGGCAAACTCCATAGCGTCATATGTTAAAAGTTGAGAATATTGAGAATATATAGACCCATACGGCTTTACTTTTTTCTCCATGTTTTCCTCCTGACTTTGCTATTGTAAAAAAGCCCATCTCGACATCATAAAAATATAGATCTCACCGGCAAAATTAGCTTGAACTATTCAGTTTTGAAATCGGCCCAATAGATTCCGAGATCTCAGGGGGACAGTTTTGGAATGACCTCCCCAAATCTACAGATTCAGGTCTAGCAAAACCATACCGTAAAGGGGTTAAGTTAATTTGGTACCAAGTGTCTTATCACCTTCCATGGGCTGCTATTGTCCCCAGCTCCATTATAGCTCCATTATCTCCTACACCCACCTACGAAAGTTTACCATATACATTTTTTTCTCGCAAATGTATGGATACATATCACTGACTTTCAGTACAAACTCAGAATCAATATGTACTTGTGGCGACCCAATTCTGATATTCAAACGCTTGCATTCTTTGGTAAGAGAACTTACCATACCCATTTGACTTCTATGGGTTAGCCAATGGTATCATACACAAGTTAGCTCGTTGGCTATGTGGTATCATATGAATAAGGGCATGCAAA
>JAOTOL010001663.1:2585000-2740000 GCA_034440575.1 Imbricaverruca yamaguchii
ATTTATATATACATATATATATACATATATATATATATATATATATATATATATATATATATATATATATATATATATATATATATATATATATATATATATATATATATATATATATATATATATATATATATATGCCGTTAGGTGTTGTTATAAATGCCGACACATGGTCAGTACATGCCTATGCATACACACACACAAGGACAGTTGCACACGTACCCGCACCATATATTCTCCTCCACACACGCACCGTAAATGTGTCTGGATCATTTGATCTGGTAAACGATACCTATTGGTGCAAATTAGTTCCTCATTATTCCTGACATTGCTTTAAAAATACGGCACTGAAGTCGGCTCAGCTTGGCTCAATGCAAATATCTGGAATGTCGGTCGCACTGAGCTTCACCCGGTCGGTGTCATGTGGCCAGATAATTATACAATAACTTCATTGTGGACCGAATCCTTCACTGGCCCCATGACACAATATTTATGCACCTCATGTTGCAATTCAACATATAAATGTGGTATGCAATGCCGCCCAATCTTGAAAATATCACATGTGGTTTCACATCAAGAAGATCGCATGTTACGGTTACACTGCAGAATGAAGCAGTATAAGCTAAACACTTCTGATTGGAGAATAGTTGAATGGCAGCCACTTGAAGAAGTATTGTATCTCCACAGATATCTGAAGATATCTTCCTTGTTATGCAGCGCATAATGATACACAGATATATATCCGTGTATATTGCAACATAACGATATATCATGCAACACACGACGTGCATACAACAGCTTTTAATATAACTGAACCAGGCGTAATTTAATCAAGTAATTAATCCATGTGTTAATCAATCTGAATTAAGCAAGCAAGTGCCGCCTCGGGATTTGCCGCCCAGGTAAGTACCTCGGCTGGTTCGAGCGCGGGCCTGCACCGGTCTCCCATGTCCTGGCAAGACAGGGTTCGAGTCGCTTCACTCGTTCGCATTCAACCCCGACTGGGAGGGTCAGTTGACAACTAGCCCGATAAGGTGGAGGACGAGCTATCAGTGTGGGCGTAACGGTGCACTGACGGCACTTGGCACTTGGCATCGTTCGGCCAAAGGTATATCGTGGAAGAATACTTCGTGGATCGGGTGGCGCGGCCGGGGTCCACGTAACGAAATATGCTCAGCAGTAGGATACTGGTCCGCAAAGCCACCAAAGACAGAAGTCAAAATAATATTCTTGAAAGTGTAAAAGTTGGACATTTATCATTACCTTAGGGCAAGACAATATTTCCTTGACATCATAAACTTCCCCTCTCCTTTCGCTACATCCTTTGCATCCAAACTCCTTCCAGCCTTTCTAGCTCATTCTGGGTTGCCGAAATCCGGAATCCATAACGATCAATTGTTTTCCGACAGGAATCCAGCAGTAGCCTATTCTCTGAACTACCAATGCTGTTTGCCCGACTGAAGAATGCATGGCGGGAGCAGTGTAGACCGTGTTTCTCACCATGGTTACTGGCGAATGGCTACGTGACGACCGCACAATTACCCTGGTCAAGCAAGCTTTCTCGTCAGCCCGAACCAATCGCAACTACAAACTCTCTTGCGAAGAAGCAAAGTGAACTAAGCATCCGGGAGATGTCCCCCACCCAACAGATTAAGGTCGCATACACTTTAACATAAGACTCACTCAACGCATACGTCAAGTAGTCATATACTTGCCTGGAAAAACCCTCTTGCTGTATGGGCGGCGCAAATGACCTCTATGGTCCTACCCGCCTCTTAGCCCACTTTCAATGTCAGGTGTAGCCCGTGAGGAACGATCCGGTAAGCTTTGGGTTTTGTAGTCTTTTGGAACATAACTTTCTCGTACGCTTAATGGTATGCAAAAGAAAATTACATGGTATATTGTCGTTATTTGCGAGGAAGTAATTTCACGGAATTCTTAGCTTGGCCTGGGAGAATAATGTTTTCATATATGTATAGCTTTATGATGCAACGCAACTGGCTTTATGATGCCATTAAGTATAGTCCGAGCTGTAGTGCCTTTGGCACACGTGGGAGTCAATAGGAAAGATTTTCTTCAATTATTTCGATATTGAGCATAGGCATTGTTGCATGACCGCAATGGTTCTCAGATCGTCACATTCCTCAAAATATTCTTCGCTGGCAGAGCTCATGGCCATATCGTACCACAGTCGTCATGACTGAGAAAACACGAAGAGATGAATATTTTCCAGCTACCACTTGCCAGTTGGAATGTAACGACGCTTACGTAAGTCCATTTCTGTAAGCGTCGGTACACTCCAACATAGACCACAGGCGTGATTACCGCACAGTGAATAGAAACATCGCGTATTGTGCGGTCATCGGATGCTCCTCGGCTGCGGGGCCCGATCCGGAATAGTCCCAACTGCATTCACGGGTGCGGTGTTGCTTTCCTGCAGTGCACTCGTGAATTTCCTGTTAAATCCCGTGCATTGAGGAGCAGCTCGGGATCGCTGTCGCGAGAGACACGTCGCCGGGGTGTCGTGTGGTGACAGCCGATGGATGACGGGACAGCCATGAGCCTGACGAGCACTGGGGTGTCGTGTGGTGATACACGAGGGAGGACGGGACGGCCATGAGCCTGACGAGCACTGGGGTGTCGTGTGATGATACACGAGGGAGGACAGGACGGCCATGAGCCTGACGAGCACTGGGGTGTCGTGTGGTGACAGCCGAGGGATGACGGGACGGCCTATAGCCTGACGAGCACTGGGGTGTCGTGTGGTGACAGCCGAGGGATGACGGGACGGCCTATAGTCTGACGAGCACTGGGGGTGTGTGGTGACGAGGGATGACGGGACAGCGAGTTGGGGTGCGTGGGACGGACCATGAGCCTGACGAGCACTGGGGTGTCGTGTGGTGACAGCCGAGGGATGACGGGACGGCCTATAGCCTGACGAGCACTGGGGTGTCGTGTGGTGACACCCGAGGGAGGACGGGACGGCCATGAGCCTGACGAGCACTGGGGTGTCGTGTGGTGATACACGAGGGAGGACAGGACGGCCATGAGCCTGACGAGCACTGGGGTGTCGTGTGGTGACACCCGAGAGAGGACAGGACGGCCATGAGCCTGACGAGCACTGGGGTGTCGTGTGGTGACAGCCGAGGGATGACGGGACGGGCATGAGCCTGATGAGCACTGGGGTGTCGTGTGGTGACAGCGAGGGAGGACGGGACGAGCATGAGCCTGATGAACACTGGGGTGTCGTGTGGTAACAGCCGAGGGAGGACAGGACGGCCATGAGCCTGACGAGCATTGGGGTGTCGTGTGGTGACAGCCGAGGGAGGACGGGACGGCCAGGCGCCTGGCGAGTACTGAGCATATTGACGGAATGGACCCGCCCGGAGCGATGTCTGAGGTCAGCTGACGGCGCCCGTCAGCTGATCACGCCAGTCGGCTGTTGCGTCAGTACGTGCTGCACTAGAGCCACATCACGGAGCAGTGGGTGAGCATGCCCATCAACACCCGATGCACAACGAAAATGCGCCGACATACGATATTTGCACCGTACTGGTTGCTGATGAACTTCAAGACAGATGACATGCTGACACGGGCTTGGGGCCCATGACACAAAATGCTCCGAGGAGGCCGAATTGCCTACTTTAACAAGGCAAATGTTTTGGCCACCAATCCGCACTTGTTGCCTCATTGCAGGCTCAAGTTTGACATCCTTCGTGTTTCCTCCAGCTGACCGCTACTTGTATTGGTTCAATGAGCACATCACTTAGCCAGTCCCGTCTCGGGGGGGGGGGTCTGCAACCGCCCCCGTCAGGTTTTTCGCGGTTAGTGGACGAACAGCGCGCGGCAGCACGCCCAAATTTGGCATACCTTTTCCAAAATCAATTTGACACACTGACTCGAAATTTTGAAGTCAGGTCATCTAGAGCCAACGAGTTAGTCAAGGTCAAGTGAGGTCACCTCCCAAGAAGTTCAACCAGTCGTCATGCTTTAACGGATATATACAATTTAATGAAACCTTCAGCGTTTGCTTATCTTTAGGGATGCAACAAAACGTACGAGTGGATTTTTTGTGCTTTTGTTTTTGCTTTTGACTACATATAAATTTTGAGTATTTGCCAAATTGCAGTTCAAATAGAAGATTCTGGCTAAAGTAAGCATTGTTTATTGGGAGAAGTTGACTTCCAACAACGTTTCTCGGTCTGCTCTACCCATTGGAAAAGGAAAATTAAGAAAACTTGAAAAGTCAACATTTTGAAATTATGACGATTTATTTGGGAGGGGGGAGGCGACAAATTAATATCCTGGTCTATTTCGCTGTCCTTTTCTCATTCCAAACAATTTTTTTTCCTCACATATATCCCCCAAAATGAACTCCACAGAGCCAAAAACATAATGCAAGTCATGAAAAGTCGCGAAAATCTAGCCCCCCTGATGACGTCACTTTTGGGGGAAATTATTTTCGCGGTGGACCCGGACCCTACTCGTCGAGCGCTTTCCGATGACACCTCTTTAGTTTTCGTGCGATGCTTAGTTTTGATTTTAGAGGGGGATTACTAACCACCCCCTCCCGAGAAGGGGTGTGAGAATCTGACCGGGAAGACGGCGCGGGTTAAATTGACACTTGCCTCGTCAACATACTTTCAGCCAATTGTGAAATTTCGTCAAACCTTTATTATGAAATGCTATAGCATTTCATAGCTATTCGTTCATTCAACAACTCACACATGAGCGCATCACCCTTTACCTTTAACATGTCCATAAGTTCATAATTAATCCATGAGCTCTGTATTGTGCCTCCTGTTGAGCAAAGTTACGGACAAGATCGAAAGGGCTTGAAGTCACTTGGTCCTGACCACCTTCATCTTCTATCACCAGATCACGACATACTTCATCTCCCATCACCAGATTACGACATACCTCATCTCGCATCAGATGATAACGAACTTTTTTTCGCGCGATTTATAGCAACAGACATTCCCTCTTATCAGCTGAGCATGATATACGAGCAGTCGACGAAAGCTATTCTTTCATATCAGCTCCTTAAGGCGTATCAAATCCCACGTCGGCTGCTCACTACATATTTCATCCCAAGTCAGCTGCTCACTACAAATCTCATCCCACGTCAGCTGCTCACTACAAATCTCATCCCACGTCAGCTGCTCACTACATATCTCATCCCACGTCAGCTGCTCACTACATATCTCATCCCACGTCAGCTGCTCACTACATATCTCATCCCACGTCAGCTGCTCACTACATATCTCATCCCACGTCAGCTGCTCACTACATATTTCATCTCACGTCAGCTGCTCACTACATATCTCATCCCACGTCAGCTGCTCACTACATATTTCATCTCACGTCAGCTGCTCACTACATATCTCATCCCACGTCAGCTGATCACTACAAATCTCATTCCACGTCAGCTGCTCACTACATATCTCATCCCACGTCAGCTGATCACTACAAATCTCATCCCACGTCAGCTGCTCACTACAAATCTCATCCCACGTCAGCTGCTCACTACGTATTTCATCCCACGTCAGCTGCTCACTACATATCCCATCCCACGTCAGCTGCTGAGGACAGACTTCGGCGACGTCGAGTCGAAATTGCTTGGTGAGCTGCGGCAACAATCTCTATCGACGATAGCCAAACAAACAGACGGCGGAAGAAAGGTTTCTTTCTCGGATGCCGCGCTGAACGTGGATCAGCTCGCCTTTATTTGTTTGCTGGTCTCGGTCTCCCAAAGTGCAATGGGTCGTCCCATAGATGTAGTGAGTAAGGACATAATGATGCCGGCGTGGGCCGCCGCCGATAGGAGAGTCTCATCGGGAAAAGACGGCCAGTTTTGGAATGAGCCGTAGGAGATGATAATGGTAGACAGGTGAAGCTGCGACAATACAAACTGATGGGTTATGATGCGACGTGGAATAAGATATATTTTGGTACAGTTCGATTTGCAGTCGCACCAATGTAGTAACCTTGTGCGTTTCATTTCTTTCACCCTTATCCATTGATAGGAAAGAGTAGTGATACTTCTTTCCTTTGTTGCCTGGCAATGTTAAACAACACCCTGCTGAGAAGTGGCATAGATTATCCTTATCTGGAACATGTTCGTGATATCTGAAAAACAATACAGTTGATGCCAGCACAAACTTCCCAGCACCCATTACTGCATTAGTTATAAGGTCATAAACTCATAAAATGTTTATACTTAATAAGAGTCGCAAGGGCCCATCCAGTTGAGCCTGTAAATGGAAGATACCATAAGCCGGGTAAAAAGACCCACCCAATCCATCACCACACCCTAAGCAAACCATCCACTAACACCCCACACACCTATCAATGCCTATCTACCTTAGCTATCCAGCCCTATTCCCTTGATCCTTCTTGGCACATGTGTATTGAATTCCCTACCAATAACTTGGAAACTGCATCCATGCCTGCCTAACACGCACACTGGAGAGGAGGGGGGGGGGGGGAAATTCGCCCACCCCTCCGATTTGTCGTAAAAAACTCCTGGTTTTACTGGTCAATATAAGCCATTTTTGTATACTTGCTTAGGAATGTGCGGCATGTGGCACAAAATCAGAGAAACGAAAATCTGCCGAAGAAATATCCCGCCGTCAAAGTCAAGATATTTCGTGGCGTTAGGCCACAAAAATTGGCGCTGATGCGCTTCACGTACATCGACAATAGGGAAGCGTTCATGGCAATACAAGCGACCTGTTTGATGTATATTGTCATGCAATATTGCTCCAAGATCATGCTAGGCCACTTAGGTCAACTCAGGTCAATGGAACCAAACTTGCTCAACTGGAAAGTTGTCATAAACGCGAGTAACAGTATAAGCCGTAGGATGCCATTTTGCATGTTACTCCTTCCTGACAACTTTTTTGTCATTGTGAACCTAAGCGTTTCCATACTTCATTCACGTACTTCAGTTTTTTTTTCGTGAAGCCGATTGCACCGGCCGCCCACCGATCTGGTGGGCGTCCCGGTTTCGGTAACTGGAATCGTTAACTAACCCAATACAGTGCTGATATATAGGTGACCTGAGGTCAAATTCTGGATGTATCATTTGTATTGCGTCATTTGTTATTTCCAAAGCATCATTGATGCCCATTTTGGAGCATCTAATCATAATCGCAGCGATCCATAACCATATTAAGCCAAGCCACGGAAAAGAAGCCAAATTTGACATATTTGGCTTGTTTGATTTTGAAGATATTGACTTAAGAAGATATTGATCATGAAATTTGTACACAATAGAGTTCGCCACCATACCCATCTACCCTGGAACTTTCGTTCCTCTGGCTCTCGTAGAAGCCGACATCTTAGGGGTGACGGAATCCGCACCCTATCCAGTGCGCGTAATTTTCAGAGCACCCTCAGGGCGCATGCTAAAGGGTTGAAGGGTCATCATAGTTGCAGGAAATCTGCCATATATCAGCCCACTTCTTATGTCCTCCGAGTCCAGTTAAATACTACTAAAATGATCACTACTGTGAGCCACTTCTACCAGCTCGATGTCATCAGAAAATTTCAACACTATTCCTCAGCCCTGCCTCAATGTTATTGACAAGAATTATGAAGAGAAGTCGCCCTAAAAAAGAGCCCTGTGGTCCTCCACTCAGAATATCCTTCCAATCAGATTTACATTAATTTATTACCACGCTTTGTTTCCTTCCCATTATCTATGCTTCAATCCAACCTTTTACTTTTCCAACAATCCCATGCTGCTGTAGATGATGAATTAGCCTTCCATGTGGAACTTTATCAAAAGCTTAGCTAAAGTCCAAATATGCACGGGTTGGCCCACACAAGACATTCTGATATGGTAGGCGTCAGGTGGTAAGACGTCACAGTGACGTTAATTTTCGTTATTTTCAGCCTAACTTGATTACAGCTTGCACTGTTTGTCAAGAACCGCCGTATACGATATAGATACTATGTCGGTGCGTAACATGAAAACTAGGGTTCAACAAACTGATCGTATTTCAGAATTTCCATTTGCTTGGCCACGTAACTGGCCCAAATTGTACCATCGAGGAATGATAAGCATCGTTGCATATGTGTCTCCACACGGATCTGAGGCTCCGTGGGTAGTTGCACTCCCTCCCACACCTCACGACATTGCTGCTTAAGTCCGGGCACCTTTCGTCTTTCGAACAACAATTTGAATAAATCAGAGCAAAAAACCTTGATTTAGCCCTCCTCCCATCTTTACCATTTGGTGAATCCACCAGTTTTAGATGACAAAGGTTAGTGGTTTGATTTCCTTACACTCACATAACTGTTTCAATTAAAGTACTTATTGATACCATTCAAGTACACGGTATACATTCAACACGAATTCGAATTTCAACTTCATATTGATACTTTGGGTATTGTGCATAGCGGAGTGGATTTCTCGAAGTCATTTGCTAATCTCATCTAGAATTCCGTCCACCCGGCCCTTTCTCACCTGCGTATGAAAATCAGCTGTTCCAATGCACTCAGTACATTTTATCAACGTAATAACTGTTCACAGCGCATATATTAGACGATGCCACACTTCACAGCTGCACAACAGAAACATCAGCAAACGAGCAAGTAACAGCAAAGCATTATTTGTATTACCACAGCGATGTTGCAGTGCCTCGCTAAAACGGTTTCACTTTCACAGGAAAAGAATGTAAAGATCAGTCAGGAACGCGGATGAGCCTAACGGAGATAAATCGTTGTGGTCATTGCTCATCCGCTTCAGACGTATTGCGCTCCTTAAAATAAAAGGCATGACACCTCTATATCGGGCGTCTGAGAACTTGGATCGTTAGATGACGCAACAAGTTTACATCGAGTTCCCGACTACCGCGGTATGGTTCGCTAACTTCTGACGAAGAAGGAGCACCGTTATGTCGCTCCCAAGAGGCGATGAAGCCTCGAACTTGCACCATCATCAACACTGCGACGGTAAAGCCTCAGGCAGCTCTACAAACTACAAGGAGCCGCCGCGATGGCTGCCTTATGTTGCCGCACAAACCGGTACCGGCCGAGTTAATGTTGATAATCTGCGGTTACCCCCACTTGAGGAAAATCGCCTGCATCTGGTTGATCCTCGAGCGGAATATCAGCATGTTTAGTTAGGGGGGTGATCTACACAGCCATGCCCATTTGTTCCCAACGGCCGAAATCGGCTGTGGTGCTGGACCCCTGTGGAGAAGAAGATGCCCGTTAGCCATCTCTTCAGTGCAATCATCGCTTGTTCACCCGTTACAATCTCGCAAAAAACGTGAGAAACGTCATCCAGCGAGTAATTTTCTGCGGGGAGAACCTATGTCGTATGGGCAAACAGATTGGCGAACATCGTTTATTCCATTATCTGACACACGGATAGGCATCGCCACGGGTTTTGGGTAGGTAGGGATGTGCGTATATGAGGAGGTTCATTCTTTCCAAGCAAAGCTATGTGAGAATTGTCAGATTTCACGGCTTTGGGATGCCCCTTTTATCACTGTGGCGACGCCAAGCGAAGCACGATACCTGGACAACACCTCCAATAATACTCTGCCATTGTTGTGGTATGCATCAGTGTCGTGATCTCGTCCAAAAAAGTAGCTGTGGTGCCGGCTTATTATGAGCATCACTTTTTCGTTGCCTCCATCGTTGGCAGCAGCCTACTTTTCGGTCATCGCATGGCTCCACGCAAACTCTATCACGTTAAACGCGATTTTGGCAAGTGCTATGTCCGCATTGTTACCACCCTCATACGCTGCGGTTTCTCCGCAACTTCAACTTTATCAGACGCCAAAAAGAGCGCACATGACACTGACGTTCAGCACATAGGAGATGTTGTAGGCATTTGTCTGTGGATAGCAGCGAAATAGATACATAACTGTTTTGTTCGATCCAGCCTATCGTGTTCCCTCTGTCCTCAGCCTTATACTATGTTCAATAATGGATGCCGATTTGCACACCCCTGAGGGGACCATTTTGCACATTTGCACCCACAGCAATTTGGCACGTTGCGTGGCAATTTTTAGGTCATGTCTTCTAAGGTGAACGAATTAGATAAGGTCCAGTGTGGTCATCTCCAAAGATGTTCAGCCAGTCATCACTCTTTAACGGATACATATATTTGAATACAGCTTTCGGCGTTGGCGTAACTGCAGGAATGCAACAAAACGCATTGGGGGAATTTATGATTTTTAAAAAGTTTTTGATGGCCTTTGTTTTGCTACCTGCTTTCAGTCAGTCTAGACGACGCAGGGCCCTGCATCTACAGACCGAGCTTCTTCATCTTCAGTTGTGTACAGGACAGAACTGGAAGTTTGACATAATTTCATTGTTAGGTGGGCAAACAAATTCAAAGGCTAGGTACTGTTCAAATACGGTCAGTGGCCTGAGTTCCAAGATGGTATGGACGCAGCTACCGCCAGTGTATGCTCAAACCCCGGTCACCAAGTTGTGCGCACCTTTATTGCATTGGACATGCGATTGGGCTTTGGCGTGTTTGTAGTTTGAACAACGCACAGGTTCCAACAGTTGAAAGTTTGCTTCAATAGAAGGTGACTGCAGTAAAACACTGCCTTTCAGGAGACAGAAGCCCGAAATTGAGGATGAAAACTGGCGCACGCTACCTGTTTCTTAGGCCTATGCGTTTGCAAATGTTTGCGTCGTAAACATTTGCAGTAAATGTAATTGTCTTTCAGTAAATGTAGTTCAAGTTCAGCAGAATTAGGACCGCAACGAGCGCATTGACCATCACTGATGAACCCACGGCTGCTATTATGGAGATGCGAATTTTCCACAAAATAACTATATCCAAAATAATATATCAAATTATCGAACACATACAATCGAAGTGGTAACACCACATATTCAGGAAACGCCACCAACTTAATTAATGTTTATGGCCATGAAATGCACAACTTCAACAATCTGCATAGATTGTTGAAGTTGTGTAGATTCAAATCAATCTGCATAGATTAAACTTTCCTTCCTGCTAACCAGCGTAGCATCTGAACACTCAGTGTCGCAAGGCATGGTATGAAGCGACATTATTGTCTCGAAGATAAGACTAGAGTAAACGATGTTGTCTGTGCGCGGCATCAGCCGATGCACGTGCCGGAGAGCTCGTCCCGACCCTGCCTGCCGGCTCTGCAGGATCGTCTCTGGGTTCTTTCGTCTTGTCGGTCAAGAAATCGGCCATGTATTCTGAGTGAGCGACCGTCGCGAGTGACTGGGTAATTGAGTCGCCTCCCGATATTCTACCAGTTCATGTCCGTGCTTTGTCGTCAAGCCGGCTGGCGAGCGCAGGGGCGTCGACGGTGAAGTCTGCGCCCTGTCCTCGGCAGGTGTCCCAACTTCCGGTGGCGATAGCCGTGCACGGCGACCTTCTGCTGGGCTGACGACACAACAGTTCCGTTTTCCGGCACAGTTTGTGGCGCGTGACACGGCTTACATCGAGGTAACGAGATATGGAGGACATCACGTGAAAGCCCCAACTGTTGGCACAATTTCGTTGCGGTCGGGTCAACGTGCTGCGCGTGCGCGTTACGGGGGTCTTGAGAGAACGGGTGTCCGGTGAATTATCGGCCGCCCATAGGAATAGCATGTAAAACCATGATTTCTTGTTCGGCATGCTTGATATTGGTGCTCTAGTACAACGGAATGCAATTTGTATTGATAAATTTCATCTTCAAGGAGACATTGGATCTGGAGAACAGCATGTTTCAATAACATGTTTATAAGCATGGTTAAGATAATGTGATCACCGATTCCCATCTGAAATGCTTATTTTTAGTCGGAGAACAAAACAATGTAATGCTATTTTTCTTAATACCTAACATAACCCAGCCTGCTTTACCCTACCCACTTTTAAATTGTTTCTGCAACATAGGCACGATTTGGGTGTTCAATAATACGAAATGCTAAGAAACCTAACCTGGCCTAACCTTTGTTTTCAGATAAAAAACTTACTTTTTTTCTGAGATAAAATGAGCACAGTTTCACAATACAAGCCAGCATAACCTGTTGTTTTGCTTTGCGAGGTAAAACTTGCGTAAAACATATCGTAAGCACATTACACCACAATAATACCATTATATCCGTAGATGCACTCGATAGAAGCATGATATTGAAATTTGACATCTTAATTTGTAATTAAAGATCATATATAATTGAATAAAATGAAGATCATATATGTGTAGATTAAGGCACTCTTCTTTGTTCCATTTAAACATCATCGTCGATATTTCGCGCTCACACACATGTGTACGGGTCTTACTGTGAGCCATCAACATGTGACAGTCCGGTGGTGTTCGATATTAGACACAAAGACATGAAGATATAAAAGATTAGTGCAACTATGAGCCACAAGGGCCCTTCTTCGTTGCACTCTGTACACTGAAACAGTTGCCCACCAAATTTGTAAATCAGCCCTCCCTGTAATACTGAAAAGCAAGCCCCCTTTTCTTCTAATGATTGTCTATGCTGTTTTTAAAGATGTGCAATGTGCTGCTACTGACAATGTTTTCTGGCAGCTGGTTCCTGTGTTCTACTACCCTGTTGGTGAAGGAAGTCTCCCTTAACCTTGTTCTGCTGTGGGTAGCTTTAATTTTGAATTTATGACCTCTAATTGCATCATTTCTGTTCACTTCAAACATTTCCCCAAGATATCCCCTTTCCAGACCATGGACAAATTTAAAGACCTCGATGAGATCTCCTCTCAGCCTTAATCCTCTCTCAACCTCCTTTGTATCTAAGTGAAAACATATTCAATTTCTTTAATATTTCCTCATATGCCAAGTTGCTTATACCATTAACCATTTTTGTAGCCCTCTTTTGTACTCTCTCTAAAAGCCAACATTCTTTTTCATAGCTAGGAGACCAAGCTTGGATGCAGTATTCCAAATGTTCCCTGACATATGCACAGTGAAGCTTCCTGATGACTTCCTCTCTTCTGTATGATACATTCCATTTATTGCCCCGAACATTCTCAGTGTCTTCTTCCTGGGTTCCTTGTTCTGTTCTGATGCCCCCAATTTTGTGTTTAGAATAACACCTAAATCCTTCTCATGTTGAGTCACTGATAGCACTTGGCCACCCATCAAGTATGGAACCTTCATATGCTGCTTACCTACATGCATGATTTTGCACTTATCAAAATTAAATTTCATTTGCTATTCTACGGACCACTTCACAAGCTCGTCTAAGTCTTTTTGCAGCTAGATATGCTCATTTTGACCTGTTATTGCCCTAAAGAACTTCAAATCATCCGAAAATTTCAAAACTTTACTGCTTAGGTCACATTCAATGTCATTTACAAATATAATGAACAGTAGTGGCCCCAGTACTGACCCCTGGGGGACTCCACTAAGAACATTTCGTCATGATGACTTTGTTCCATTTAGCATCACTCTTTGCTGTCTATCTGAAAGCCACAACTCTATCATTTTAATATGCTACCTACAATACAATGGGACTGAAGCTATATCATTCACCGTTTATGGGGTACCTTGTCAAAGACCTTGCTAAAGTCAAGATATGCTACGTCAACCTGATTTCTCTGATCAACTTGCTATGTGGCGAAGTTAAAAAAATCCACGAGATTTGAGACACGATCGACCTTTTCTAATCCTATGTTGAGTATCTTGAATCAATCTGTTACCTTCCAGATAACTAACTATTCTATCCTTGATAATTGATTCGAGTACCTTGCAGACTAGGGATGTCAGACTTACTGGCCTACAGTTTTCAACTTTCCCTCTGTCTCCTTTCATGAAAATAGAAACTACATTTGCCCTTTTCCAATCGGTTGGAATTTCATTTTGTGAAACTGATCTACAAAATATTGTACTAAGTGGACATGCCAGTTCCTTTTCAGTTTCCCGCAATATCCTAGCATAACTTTCATCAGGTCCTGCTGCCTTGTTTGGCTTTATTTTCCTAATATCATTGTAAACAACATCACTATCAATGAAATCAACATCATTTATCAGATCACATGTCACTGAACTATGGTGTACGGTCGGCAGATTGGTCATATCTTCCAATGTAAACACTGATTTAAGCTGCTTGCTCAGCTCCTCAACCATCTCACTATCCTCCCCCGATGTAGTCCCGTTTACTTCCAGTGGACCAATTGTGCTAGAAACTTTACTCAGCTCGTAGAACCTAAAGAACTTGTTACTGTCCCCATTACAGTGTCTAGCTAAATCCAGTTCTTTTGCTCGCTTTGCTGCTCTGGTTTTTTGCTTCACAGTGTCTCTAGCTTTTTGATACGCCTTTAGATTAACGACATTTGAAGCTTCTTTAAACACTCTAAATGCAGTTTTCTTGGCCTTAATTGCTTTTATCAAGTCTGGTGTAAGCCATGCTGGCTTTCCTACCCTTCTTTTGCGTTTTTGCTTTTGGGGGACATGTCTAATCTGAATTTCCTTCAAGTAAGATTTGAACTTTTCCCAAATTTCACAGGCATTTAAATTGGAGAATTCTTCTTTTGCCATCTGATGGCACTTAAAACCGCTCTCATGCAGTCAAAGTCTGATCTGTTGAAATTTGGAACCTTTACCAAATTGTCCTTAATTATTCCCCTTGCATGTGCCTTAAATCTAGCTATGTTATGGTGACTTCTTCCCAGAGATTCTCCTGCAGTCAAGTCCTGAACCAAGTCACTTAAATCCGAGAATACAAGGTCCAAGAATGACCCATGCCTGGTAGGTTCCGATACAAACTGATGTAAGAACAGGTCCTCTTCAAGGCATTTCCTAAACATTTTGCATGATGCGGAGCCAACACCAACATTTTCATATCCTTCTAGATTAAAGTCACCAGGAATAAGGCACTTCCTCTGAAAGTTTCTACTGATTTCCTCACAAATCACCTTGTCAAGCTCCATTTTCTGAGAATGTGGCAGGGTTCCTGATCGGCAGAAAGCTCCTATCCTCAGAGTATTGCTGTTGCCTTTTCCCACAGTGACATGAAGCCAAATGGACTCAACAGACACATTTTTATCCCCACCTGCTACTTTTTGAGAACTCAATAAGCTATTCACATAGAACATTACACCACCCCCTTTCATTGCTGGACCCCTATTGCACGAAAACATATTGTATCCCTTGATCTCATAGTCCTGCAAGTTATCTCCAAAATACCCTTCACTGACCCATGCCTCCGTAATGCAAACAAAATCTGGTTCCTCCTCAGCAAGATAACACTTGAACTCATCAAATTTGGATCGGATACTCTGAGCATTAAACATCATACACTTAACAAATGCTCCATAACCACCTTTGGCTTTTTCATACTGAGGAGTTCTTTTATCACTAGATGAACTATCACTCTGCCTCCTTGAAGTACTGCTGTCCCTATTTGTTGACTTTGAGGTTCTATTGCCTGGGCTGACACTATTGGAATATTCCTGAGTTGGCAATGCAATTTCATCCCTCCCCACCCCATTTCTTAGTTGCCCTGAAGGACATGCTCATACACTTTGCCTAACACATGGACCCCCTTATTGGAGAAGTGCAGGCCATTCCTCTGATAGAGGTCCCACGATGCATAAAACCTGCACCACCCGTCTTCAAAGGTGAAACCTACCTCATGGCAGAGCTTACCTACCCTGGCGTTGGCTGCCAGTGCCCTCAGGGGATGCTCTAGCCCTAGGCAAAATTGTTATTACAATGACTCTATTGTTACCCTTCAGGGTGGCCAGAAGGGCCCTGTAGTCCCGCAGAAGCTCCTCACTCCTAGCAGGACCTATGTTATTTACCCCTACCTGAACTATAGCTGTACTAAACTGGTGATCACTGGTGACCTGTGCCACCACTGATACCAGGTCCTTCACCTTGGCACCAGGCCCGGTGATGCACCTCCTGTCCCTATATTCTGTAGGTGACAGGCTGGACACGCTTTTCCACCTCTGAAGAGAACGTCATCTTGCATCAGGCAATTGCTCAGGCAGAAGTCAGCAATCGCGCACGCGAGAAATACGGGACAACTGGCGCGGTCTCGGCGACCATAGGTCGAGAGATTTACTGACCTTGTTAGATGAGGCAGGGTTTTGCTGTTTGCATGGGTGCGTCATGTGTGGGCAAAAATGTCTACACGCCATCAATCCATAACCACAAGTTAATACAATATTTACAGTGTTGCAAGGAGTCCGCGCCATCAATACATAACCACAATGCATCAATGCAATACATACAGTGTCGCAAGGGGTGCGTGCCATCAATACGTCACGACAATACGTCAATGCAATACATACATTATCGTGAGCATTCGCTACATCAATACATAACCACAATACATAAATACAATACATACAGCGTCGCGAGGCATCCGCGCCATCAGTACATAACCACAATACGTCAATACAATACATGCAGCGTTGAGACACGTCCGTGCCATCAATACATAACCACAATACATAAATACAATACATACAGCGTCGCGAGGCATCCGCGCCATCAATACATAACCACAATACATCAATACAATACATACAGCGTCGAGACACGTCCGCGCCATCAATATGCATGCAGGGTCGCCAGACATCAGCGCGAATGTGCCAAAGATTATTCGCGCGTCCAGTTGAAATACCGACGGACCTATGCTGACATTAACATTGCCATTCCGGAGATGATTCGTGATAAATGACCCTCAGTTTGCCATGAACTGGATCACATCGCCAGAAGTTCTAACGGTGATTAATTATTGCTAACGAGTTGGCTCGCTGCCAGACCAGAAGTTCGGACGGTGACGCCACTGCACAGTGTGATATTTCGATGGAAAACTGGCCAGAACTCATTGCGGACAAAGTATGCTTGTTACAGGGCGAATTTTGGTCTCCATAGAAAATGCTTCAAATCTATAACATATGGAGGACCTCCACTGCCTTAAAGATTGCTTAACCCAGGAATGCGACAAGTCATACCCGCAAGAGGGAAAGGCGCTATTCGCTCCCCTCATTTTGCTTCCGCGAAACTATATCGGGAACCAAATGACGTAGACAGCTGAAATTGTACGCACATGAATACCTAGTGTGCCTTGTTCGAAAGATTGACGTCCGGCCATGTATGGTGACATCATAATGACGTCATGAGCGAAGTCCATGGTAGTTCCCATATCGGATAGTTATTAGTTAGCGTTTGCTATGCGAGCATTCTGCGCTGTAAACATGATCTAATAATTGCTACGCAGAGTGGATCCAAGATCTTCTTGTCCTCAGCGGCTAATATTTTTTCAAAACATATCCGTAATATGACACACAGATGAAATCTGGGTCTCTGAAGAGTGAAGACACGTCGAGCAGTGTTCCTGTCGTTGGACGTACCCGAACCGATCAACCACGTGCGTTCGAGTATGTCGTTAGACGCACTCGAACGCACCTGGTTCATCCACGACAAGACCCAGTCTCTCCCGGAACTGTTGCCGTAATGTCTTCTTCAGGCCATTCATCTGACGGGGTGTGCACCCACAGATGGTGCATGTCATGCTGCTGCAGGTGTTGGTCAGAGCGTTCGACACCTTGCCGTCAATCGTGGTGAGTTGAAGATTGTACGCCACACTGAGACTGATGCAGTCTGTTGCGGTGATGCAAGTCGACCTCCGTAGACGTATCTCGGATTCGACACTGTCTCGTTCTTCCCGGGAGGCCTCTGCTGTCTCGCGCCTGTACTGGGACCGCAACGGCAGCAGAAGCGGGTTGAGTACGACGTCGGGTTGGTCCAGACACAAGCGCAACCGATCGTCTTGTTTTTGTTCTGCAGCTGTATCGACGTCTCCCATCTGTTTGTGTACAGATGGGAGATCTGTCTGTTTGTCCCATCTGTGACCCCGTCAAATCCCCATTTGATGTGAAGCACCTCCGAAGTGTAGGTGCTGGATGACGTCGACGGCTGGTGAGTAGCTGGAACTGAGTCGGTACGGGCGACAGACGGACGACACGCCACCAGCCGCTGCGTCGTGTGATCCAGGAGAGCCAGCAGAGTCGCCTCAGCTAACGTCTCGGTGAATTACATGTTGCTGGATGCCACATTTTGACACACACATTTCCAGCGGCCGGTCATCTGAAACGCACTCGGGATGGCTCGATTTAGGGTTTCTGAGAGCACGATGGATCTTGCTGGACAGATTCTGTGATGCCCCCATCTGTCGTAGCACGAAAGCCACGTCCTACATGTCCTCAGCACGAGCACTTTACCTGCCAGCCTGCACGAGCCGCAGAAAACTGTGCTGCTGGGGAAATCTTGACGACGGCCAACGCGCTGAGCTAATCGAAGATTCTAGCTGGGCGCCCTCTCCACGGCCTCGTCATCAAAGCGGGCCTTGACATCATCATCACTCACGACGTGGTCATTACGCTACAGGGACACGGAGCACACTTCCTTTCCTGAAAGACAAGTCGCAAACTGACCTCTGAATTTATCCTGGGCTCGCTTACATTTAACCAAATGTCCTTTGAGTTCTGGGCGATCAAGTCGATTGCCTTTTTCATGTCCACAATCGAGGAATTACTCGGGAGATAACCCCGAGGGACGTTCTCCATAACCAACTGCAAACTATAACTAACACATAAGCATACTAGTTTTAACGCCCAAAACGCTTTTGCATTGGTTAACAAGTCTGCTACTTCCTCTCTGCTGACGCGCACCTCCATGCTCACTGTACGCAGAATCCAACCACACTGACTCAACCCTTACAGGTAAGGACTACTTTCAGACCATGAGAAACGCTATGTGTGACCTATCTGGACTCAGTCCTCTCGTCAGCTAGGGATGTCTTTGGCATAGCGATCGCTGGACCAAGTTGCCCGGTCCAACACCTCGCCAGTCGGCGCGTCGCGGCGTCCGGCTCGGGCTTCCCCGTACTGCCCGGGCCGGCCACCGCACCGCGGCCTGTCCGGATACAATTGATCACTACCGGTGTTAGAGCGGCTCGGTGCAGCTGAAACTTACGATCAAAGGATCGCTGATTTATTTGAGATTGGTGTCTGGTTGTGTGCTGTCGTACGTTTTTTATCCTTATTCGAACTTGGAGATACTAAATAGGTGAACGACTATTGAAACAACTTATTGTTTGGTACAAAATAGCAAATTGTGAATCGTTCTATGCCTCTTTGGATCGCTTGGTACATTTATGATTTTCGTGACTATCATTTCATATCTCACGTAACCAGGTTTGTATAATGCATCGTAATTTACTTAGTTGTCAAACTCTCGACAACACCTATGTAGTACATATGCATTTTCTGCCGCACGTAATAGTGTCCATGTTCATGGACTTGTTACTATGTCAAATCTTGTGTAAGTTTTCCTAAAAACTGGTGTGCTTGAAGCAATTGCTGACGCAATATATATATATATATATATATATATATATATATATATATATATATATATATTTATTTAGATATATATATATGTATACATATTTACATATATATATATATATATATATATATATATATATGCATATATATATATATGTATGTATATACGTATATACACATATATACACATTTACGTATATATTATAAGCTTAATCCGAGTTCTTGTTGGGGTGGCATTATGAACCAGGGCACCAGGATTAAATGGTTAAGCAGATCTTTTAGCGTGAACCATGAATCCACTGGAACCATAAATTCCAGTTTAACAGCAGGATTTTGACCGAATGCTTAACGCGCTGTCAATGCACCGACACGGCCGTCTGGTAGTTCGTCCCCGGCCTTATCGGACCAGCTGCCAACTGACCCTCCCAGCCGGGGGCTAAATCCGAGCGCGCAAAGTGACTCGAACCATGGGCTGCTAGGACAGAGGAGACCAGCGCAGGCCAATGCTCTAATAAACTGAACTACCAGGACGGCAAATGATCGTCTTATTTGCTGGATAATGAGGCTGTGTAGCATCTTGTAGCAAAAGGTCATCACATGGCCACAGACAGCAGAGGTTTGTGAAGTATTTCTTAGTTTGGGTTGTCGTGACTCTCTTGACAGAAACAATGAACGGGGAAATATATCGAACTGTATTTGATCATAATCTAGTGATTAAATTATACGACTATTTGGCATTCGTTTCGCAAACTTTTGAACAAAACACAGATGCTTACACTGCATGATCTGAGCTGATGAAAACATGTAAGGATGGTATGATGCGTGCGACAAGAGCATTAACATACAGTACGAGGAAAGTTCATATGAATCAAACATATTATTAAAACATTACAACAGTATACTAGTTGCTTTTACATACAACAGTATACATCGCTCCCAATGTCCTCCAGCATCTTAGAAAACGCTTGATACATCCTATCCACCAGCGCACTTGAAACAAAGAAATGAATTAAGTCCTCCGGGCTCATCATGGGAACCATAGCGTGTTCATGCCCACCAGGCGTGACAATGTGTCCTAAATTGAGGAAATTAAGCCCGTTTAATGAAGGCAAGTGATTGACCTCGGCGGAACTGCTGTATTTTGATTAGAGCTGAAAATAACGGGAGGGGGAGGGGCGCCAGTAACCTCGAGTGAGAAGACTGGAGTAGTGCTCTGTGCTGGTCGGAGCTGCGATATTATACCTTCAATGGTTATCTACTTCCAGTTGCATGCAGTCAGTAGGATTGCATCTATATGATCTGACAGTTATCATGGACTGCCGAAGCCAGTGATAGATGGTATTATACAGGAAATAGCTGCATTGGTAGAGAATACAGTAGAAAGTTACGTCGAAAGATCTGCATGCGTGAATGTAACAAACAACCGACAACCAGAACTGCGCCTGGCTTCTGAACTTCGCCTGCATATGGCTACCCGAGTCAGAATATGGCTCCCCAAGCCAGAGCACGCCACAAAGCCAGAGCCTCGGAGGTTCTACCCGCTGTCTCCCAATGCAATTGCAATACAAGTGAAATTATACAGCACTACGTCTTGCAGGCCATCCGTAGTGCAAAAACGGCTCAACAATACGACTCGGTTGCCCAGTGGGTGCCATTTGATAACGTCCAAGAGCATTCAGAAGCATAACCCACGCAGGCTGATGGGGATCCATGGCCCTCGCGGCCAGGGTTAACGAGCGATTTTCCCCTGAGTCTATGGAAGCCGATCCGATCTGAATGGGTATTTCGTCTGCAAAACAGGCTGGCCGCCCCGGCCATCCGTTTCAATTTGTCGCCCGGCGACGATGCTGGCGGCCCATTTGGCGCCAGCCGATTGTTGCCAGCCGACACTGGCCCTATCTCTGTGGACAGCAGTCTGCGCGGCAATTCTGGCGATCCCTCTTTCTCTTCCTTTCTCTCTCACTCTCACTCTCACTCTCTCACTATCTCACTCTTTCGCTTTCTCATTCTCATTCTTTGTCTCCCTCCATCGATCTCGCTCTCACTCTCTTTCTCTTTCTATCTCTATCTATCTCTCTCACACACACACACACGCACTCTCTCTCTCTCTCTCTCTCTCTCTCTCTCTCTCTCTCTCTCTCTCTCTCTCTATATATATATATATATATATATATATATATATATATCTCTCTCTATCTCTATCTCTTTCTCTTCTTCTTCTTTTACCCACCCTCGAACACTGGCTGGCTTGTTGAAGGAGGTATGACTGGAAATTTGAGACACACAATTGAACCAGAAATTAACGCAATTCGTCCGCGATTGCTCTGGCGTTTTGCAGTTGTTTTTGGTGTATGGCATTCTAATATAATCATGTGACATTTTGCTATATTTATTCACCGACGTATCGTGCTCCGGTGATATTAGCAATGTTGAAGTTTTTTTATTCAGTGGTATTCATTTTCTGATCTTGTCACCAATGATAATTGTCCAGTTTGTTGGGCAGTAGCGACAACCTTCGCTTTGCTCAATGCCTGCCTGTGTGTCTGTTTTTTTAGTGCTAACCTGGTGTCTCCTCCTCTCGTACCGTTTGTCTTACAAGAATATTCAGTGGCATCGTAAAGGGATTCTTAATATTTATGTTAACCACTCGCATCTCATCTCCTGCTTGCTTTCTTCATCATCATAACTAATTATGTCCATATGAAATTGATAGGTTAGCATTAAGTACCGACCCTTTCTTCTTGTCGTGAGGGTATGGGGCACCGCTGGACACCTCTTTCTGGAAGATGGATTATGCATTTCTGTATGTGCCAAGCAGATGTATAACTGAGCGCAGGCGACGGTAGTGCCTCTAGCGGCAACATAATGAACTGCATGCTCGGATAAGCATCGGTGTTTATGTGTTGCGCATGGAAGTATTGATGGGTTTGTTGGTTGTATTAAGTGAAGTATGTGTCCGAAGATCTACTCAGTGACGGAAGCAAGCATTTAATGCCAATTGGCGTGCATACCACTTGGAATATTTATCCAGTGACATCAATTGCTTGCTACGAAACTAAATGCAAATATATTGAACTCATGGAAATAGTGAATTCTTGACTGTTTGCTGATAACATTACTGAGCCTATAATATCACTCTGTTCTTTAGTCACATCTGGTGATTTGCATGCTCATGAGACTCGCAAGTGTACCGATATGCGTGGGACGAATCGCGATTAGGGCAGAATCGTCTGGAATAAGATGCCTGTCGCCTAACCGGAAGGCTGTGTGTTCGAGTTCCACGTGTCTCCACTCTTCCACCTGAACAAGTGACCGAATAGTGCTAGAGGTTCGCGCCTCATAGAAATGTGAAAAGGATTATTTTTACCAACGTCCTGATATTGCAGGATGCAGGTATCAGGTTTTGATCCGGTGTCAGTGTCAACGGACGGGGAGTGTCAGTACAAGAAGCATCTTTCCTCCGAGACCAGCGTGTTTTTCGAGAAACAGTGATGGGCGAAGTAGACAGACGAGACACACTGATAGGTTTCATCCCGAGTGGAGCCGACAAAAAGCGACAGCGCGTCCCGTAGGAGAACTCACGCAGCGCTCACCAGAGACGGCCAGCATGGGTCAGAGTCATCATTTGAAGAATCTACCCTCGTGCGATTCCGCCGAGCAGTGGACACGGCGACACCGTCACAGTCGACTACCAGCCCAGAGAGCGACGGTCGGCTGCATCTGGACGTCAACCAGCTGAAGAGCACACATCACTGACCCCTGATACGGTATTGGGTGTCAAATCGAGAGGCCGCAGGCATCCGCCGTCATATGACATACGTTATATGTCACCCGTCATCCGTCACCCATCATCCGTCATCCGTCATATGCTATCTGCTGTCTGCTATTTGTCGTCCGTCATCTGCTATCCGTCATATGTCATTCGTTATCTGATATCCGTCATATGTCACGTCTCCAGCATATATCGTCCGCCATATGCAACGCCACATCATCCGCTATCTGTCATCAGTCATCCATCGTATATATCTGCCATCTGGCATTTGGCATCTGCCATCTGACATCTTTTAAATATCATATATCGTCTAAAATATGTCATATTTCGCATGTCAAGTGCCATATGCCATATGTCAAGTGTCATAAGCCATATGTCATTTGTCATCTGCCATCTGTCATCTGTCATCTGTCATATGTCATGTCGTATATCATATATCGTGTCATATATAATCTGTCACTTATAATATGTCATCTATTATCTGTCATCTATAATCTGTCATCTATAATCTGTCATCTATAATCTGTCATCTATAATATGTCATCTATAATCTGTCATATATAATCTGTCATCTATAATCTGTCATCTCCAATCTGTCATCTCTAATATGTCATCTATAATCTGTCATCTATAATCTGTCATCTATAATCTGTCATCTATAATCTGTCATATATAATCTGCCATCTATAATCTGTCATCTATAATCTGTCATCTATAATCTGTCATCCGTCATCCGTTATGTGTCATGTGTTCCAGATCGACATTGGGCGTATTATGTTCAAGACATACTTTTTGTTGCGAAAGCCGAAAATAGCTGGCTAGCAGGATATGAGGTGAGTCAACGGTAGGCTGGTGACCGTGCTGACATGTTGCGCAATATACCCTATTCTGGGAGCACGGGAGATACCTTGCTTTCATCGAATGACCAGCTTTTAGCCCGTAGCAGGGTGTATGGGATGGTTACAGGGCCGAGCTGGGAATAAATTAGAATTTATCGCACCCTATCGTACAATCAAGAAAAACGGGTGACCACCTCAATGAGCTGGCAATTTGCACAGAGTTTGACGGAGCCATGAAAGTACTGGGATGCGATAGCGTCTGCATGAGTACAGGGACGCACGAGGGCATATGGCACTTGTTTGAGGTGACCCAGCAGCGACCAGCGAATCAGCGTGCGCCCCAGTTCCACCCTAGTGAATTGAACCTCCGCGAACTATTCTAGCGCTGCGATAGTGACTAAGATTAGCTGGCGGCCCGTGAACGCTCAGAGGACACTTGTTGTTAACCGTCGCTATTCAACTTCCGCAGCAAAAGTCACTTCATGGAAGATCGAGCTGCTTAGCCACGCGATGTGGGAATATTTTCAGCATATAATTAGTGTTGTCGAATCAAATTGTTCGGATGTACTGAGATGCTATGCACCTGATTGGCTCTAGTTTCCCTCTTTTAGTTTATTTGCGTGGTATGCAAACATGCATTTTATTGTACTGCTTTAGGAGTTGGTTTTTTTGCAGAACTTATCGATCCACACAAACTGCTATCACAATCACGATACAGGGAATGTCATATTTCCAACACTGCCCGGGTCATTGGTTGAGTTAGTGGATGGCAATACAATGTCACTTGATTTAACAGAACGTTAATCTGAGCTACCATGGACGATTACATTTGGTTTCGACCTGACGTGGCTGTCGGCGACAGACGCATGTTCGGTGTTGACCTGACCTGACAGGCGGCACACACTGCCCGCGCGCCTGCTGCTGACAGCTGACATTGCCACAGCTTCACCCAGCCAGCCACTCGGCGACCTGGCGACCTTCACTGCACAGCATTATCTGCCGACGTGGCTTATGATCGGGAGACGCAGCCACTGCACCAATGGACCCGACATCTGACACATGCTGACCTGACATCTGTCACATGCTGACCCGACATCTGTCACGTGATGACCTGACATCTGTCACATGCTGACCCGACATCTGTCACATGCTGACCCGACATCTGACACATGCTGACCTGACATCTGACCTAGCCTCAGGCTTGGCCAGGACTAGGCCAGGACTGCCCTGGGCTGAACTGACATCTGCTCTGGCTCTGAACAATGTCTGTCCCGGACTGGACTGACATCTGCCCTAGCCCTAGACAGCATCTGTGCGAGGCTGATTAGACTGAGTTCTCGAGCCATTTGCATGATGTGGCGCGGCCCGTGATCCAGAAGAACACCCCCTGGTGCCACCCAGGGGACATTCTTCGGAACCTGGCCGCCGACAGCAATCCTGCTGTCCGCGAGACAGCATCCTGTCGTTTGTTAGCATTCAGGCAACGGGGGCAGCGACGAGGAGGTTCGCCAGCTTCCGACTTTGAACAGCAAATTTGCTGACTAATGAGTTGTGAAGACATGATTGATTGTGGGCGATAGAGCATCACGGGGCTAACCGGACATGACAGAGGACAGAAGAAGAGTCGGCTGCATAGTCGACCAGTCGATGCAGGTGAATCCTTACCCTGTCCATACTCAGGTGAATCGTGTTGCATCTGTGACTGAGGTTTCAATGCATAGCGATAATGATAGCGAATGAAAGGATGCGTCCAGATCGTTTAAGAAGGCCTGAGGCCGAATCAAGGTTTAGAAAAATGAAGCACTTGCTAGTGCTGCTCGAAGAAACAGATATTGAACGGGGAAGAGTTCGATAAGCTCAGTTTTGGGATCGATTGGCCCGATCGACTGGACCGGCTGTACCCAGCTCTTGGCCCGTCACCATTAGTGGAGGCCGCCCCGCCACCCGTGTCACATCTAGTGGTATGGCTGTGGTGGAGCAGCTGACACCGACTTCTGCTGGAAGCAGAAGGTCCAACATACAGCAGCGTGGCCGGCACGGTGAGCCCTCTGGCGGACGTCATCAGCGGCCGGCGGCCGAGGCGGCATGTACGTGTGGCACGGGGCTGTCTGAAGTCTGGCTATGTGCGCACATCAGCTGGCTGCGCCACAACTCTACTCCGCAGAGTGCAGAGGGACGAGCAGCCGAGCAGCTGCGCCAGAGTGCAGAGGGACGAGCAGCCGAGCAGCTGCGCCAGAGTGCAGAGGGGCGAGCAGCCGAGCAGCTGCGCCAGAGTGCAGAGGGACGAGCAGCCGAGCAGCTGCGCCAGAGTGCAGAGGGGCGAGCAGCCGAGCAGCTGCGCCAGAGTGCAGAGGGGCGAGCAGCCGAGCAGCTGCGCCAGAGTGCAGAGGGGCGAGCAGCCGAGCAGCTGCGCCAGAGTGCAGAGGGGCGAGCAGCCGAGCAGCTGCGCCAGAGTGCAGAGGGGCGAGCAGCCGAGTAGCTGCGCCAGCACGTCACCAGCCAGCTGGCGGATGTTCACCCTCACACTGCCGGTCATCCGGCATAGCCTCGGGTCTTCTCTGTCGTGTCCACTGTGTCGTCGGACCGCTCGGCTCTGCTGGGTTTTTCTTTTCTGTGTTTTACTGCTGCAACTGCGCCCAAGGGCGGGCTGGTGGCGCTCCCTGTGCCCGCCCGTCCTGGCGACACCATACTGCCTTCGTGTGGCCCTGTCCTGCACTTGGTTGGTTGGTTATTTGGGCTTTCGGGCGCATCGACTGCGTTGGTCATACAGCGCCCATGTCATACAGCGCCCTGCACTTCTATTGGCACGTTTTGGTGCTACCTAGTACTTTCTGATTTTGTATTCGAGCTTGTCGCCTATAGCTCTCATGATTGATGGCTATGCACATGTTTTGAAATGTTTTGCATTACATTCGGTATGCATGTGTTCCAACAGCGCCGATTTTCCTCACGTGGAGAACCGTGTTTGGACCAACAGTTACAGACAGCCTACCCTGGCCATCAGAACCTCAAAACCATACATGCATATAACCATGTGTGGATAATGGCATGGTGCCTATTGAAGGTGTGCCCTATTTCATGTTAATGCTACTAAAACATAGTATGGGCACTGGCCGGAAATGACCACATCAAAAGCGTCCACTGCCACACCAACTTTGATTGCGTGATCCTTCATTCATCCTCAGAAACGCAACCAGCACCGAAGCCAACTGTATATGCGTATCCAGGTGTTTTAGAGTGCTTCAGATCTAATCATAAGCACGTTGTTCCCAGGTCACCTAATGCATGTGCAATGTCGCCTAGCGCATATCCTATGTCGCTTAACGCATGTCCCATGTCACCGAACGCCTACCCCACGTCGTACCACGCATGCCCCATATTGCCTAACGCATGACCCATGTCGCCTAAATTCATTGATTCCATGTCACCTAAACGTTTGTCCCCACATAGCCGGTTATCATTACGTCCATGGCATACATCGTTGGTAAACTTTAACGGACGATACACGTTGCTTGTTTAGCAGTCTCCACCGCCGGGAAAGGTATATGGAAGATGAAAAGGAGCAAGACAATTTATATGTATATATATACATATATGTGTGTGTACATGTATGTGTGTTCAACACCATATATTACATATAGAGCTCGCAGGAGCAGCAGTGCCAAACATGACAATTAAATACGCAGGGTTCATCTGGCATGTATAATGTAGCACGTACGTACAACGTAGAATTATGCCATCCGTGTCGATAAAAATATGTGTGAGCCTAAGGCATGGAATACAAGGTGATTATAGTCAGGTGAGTCAGATGCATCATAGAAGTTCACTGTTTGTACATTATGAAAATTTGTGATTGGTATGATCGGTCGTATTGTGGTTTATAGTACCACCCAATGGAATAACGTGCTCCCAGACTCAATTATCCAACGCAAACGATCACGAACACATACAATGACGGGGCGAGGGAGGAGTCCGCTCACCCATCTTCGTTTTCAAAATACGTCATGGGTGTAGATAAAGTAGCGTCAGTTTGTTAATTTGTGACAAATTGATAAGTACATCACATGCATATTTTAAATGCGTACATGAATGGAGCACCGTAGGGGTGCGCCTATCGGTGCTGTGCTCTATGTTTTTAGGGGCAAGTGCAAACTCAAGGTTGTTTTACCCCGCGAAAAAATTAACCTTGAACATGGGACCCTATGGAGTGTGCAGTCCATTAACACAGTCCATTGGACCAGTCCATTGCTTCCTTTGTTGTGGCCCTCAGTCATTTTCAGACATCGACGCCCCTGGGTGCAATCTCGGCCTACCTTCCGTCAGCCAACAGCCCCAAGGTTTTGTCCGAGCAGTGGTGGTGATGGAGAGTGGCGCGCCGCCCGAGTCCGCCACAGTCGGCCGAGTCCACTACAGTCGGCCAAGTCCACTACAGTCGGCCGAGTCCGCCACAATAGGCAGAGTCCGCTACAGTAGGCAGAGTCCGCCACAGTAGGCAGAGTCCGCCACAGTCGGCAGAGTCCGCCACAGTCGGCCGAGTCCGCCACAGTAAGCAGAGTCCGCCACAGTCGGCCGAGTCTGCTACAGTCGGCCGAGTCCGCCACAGTCGGCCGAGTCCGCTACAGTAGGCAGAGTCCGCCACAGTCGGCCGAGTCCGCTACAGTGGGCAGAGTCCGCCACAGTCGGCCGAGTCCACTACAGTCGGCCGAGTCCGCTACAGTAGGCAGAGTCCGCCACAGTCGGCCGAGTCCGCCACAGTAAGCAGAGTCCGCCACAGTCGGCCGAGTCTGCTAAAGTCGGCCGAGTCCGCCACAGTCGGCCGAGTCCGCTACAGTAGGCAGAGTCCGCCACAGTTGGCCGAGTCCGCTACAGTGGGCAGAGTCCGCCACAGTGGGCAGAGTCCGCTACAGTTGGCCGAGTCCGCTACAGTGGGCAGAGTCCGCCACAGTGGGCAGAGTCCGCTACAGTTGGCCGAGTCCGCTACAGTAGGCAGAATCCGCCACAGTCGGCCGAGTCCGCTACAGTAGGCCGAATACGCTACAGTTGGACGAGTCCGCTAGAGTAGGCCGAGTCCGCCATATTAGGCAGAGTCCGCTACAGTCGACTGAGTCCGCTACAGTCGGCTGAGTCCGCTACAGTCGGCCGAGTCCGCTACAGTCGACTGAGTCCGCTACGGTCAGCCGAGTCCGCTATAGTCGCCCGAGTCCGCTACAGTCGGCCGAGTCCGCTACGGTTGGCCGAGTCCGCTACAGTCGGCCGAGTCCGCTACAGTCGGCCGAGTCCGCTTCAGTCGGCCGATTCCGCTACAGTCGGCCGAGCCCGCTACAGTCGACTGAGTCCGCTACGGTCGGCCGAGTCCGCTATAGTCGGCGAGTCCGCTACAGTCGGCCGAGTCCGCTACAGTCGACTTAGTCCGCTACGGTCGGCCGAGTCCGCCATATTAGGCCGAGTCCGCTACAGTAGGCCGAGTCCGCTACAGTGGGCAGAGTCCGCTATAGTGGGCAGAGTCCGCTACAGTCGGCCGAGTCCACTACAGTCGGCCGAGTCCGCTACAGGGGCCGAGTCCGCCATAGTAAGCAGAGTCCACTACAGTCGGCCGAGTCCGCTACAGGGGCCGAGTCCGCTACAGTAGGCCGAGTCCGCCATAGTAAGCAGAGTCCGCTACAGTCGGCAGAGTCCGCTACAGTCGGCCGAGTCCGCTACAGTGGGCAGAGTCCGCTACAGTCGGCCGAGTCCGCTACAGTGGGCCGAGTCCGCTACAGTAGGCCGAGTCCGCCATAGTAAGCAGAGTCCACTACAGTCGGCCGAGTCCGCTACAGGGGCCGAGTCCGCTACAGTAGGCAGAGTCCGCCATAGTAAGCAGAGTCCACTACAGTCGGCCGAGTCCGCTACAGGGGCCGAGTCCGCTACAGTAGGCCGAGTCCGCCATAGTAAGCAGAGTCCGCTACAGTTGACAGAGTCCACTACAGTCGGCCGAGTCCGCTACAGGGGCCGAGTCCGCTACAGTAGGCCGAGTCCGCCATAGTAAGCAGAGTCCGCTACAGTCGGCCGAGTCCGCTACAGTCGGCCGAGTCCGCTACAGTCGGCCGAGTCCGCTACAGTCGGCCGAGTCCGCTACAGTCGGCCGAGTCCGCTACAGTCGGCCGAGTCCGCTACAGTTGGCAGAGTCCGCTACAGTCGGCCGAGTCCGCTGCAGTCGGCCGGCCACTGTTTACGATGTCGTTAGGTTTATGGCGAGGGGATGACGCTCGTGAATGGATGCATGCTTTCCATGGGTTTGCTTTGGTGGGACTGGACTACACCGCTCATGGCCACCACCCGCCAATGGAGACATGGCGAATTTAATTTTTGTGTGCCTCCCATGGAAGTGAATGGCAATTCAGTGATTGTCAGATTGTCGTATTTACCAGTTGTTTCGCTATTTAAAAAAGTTACATGTGGATCATCCATGTGCACATACAAACACATATACACACACACCCATATATATATATATATACATATGCTGTCCTTGGCTTGTTAATTCGCCAGTTGATTATGTTCGTGGTTCAATGATATTATCTGTCTGATATTATATAACTCTATTGTGTGCAAATTTCGTGAACTTAGGTCAATATCTTCAAGGTCAGATGAGGTCAAAATAGCACAGTTGTCTGGTTTTGCGTGGCTTGGCTTGTCATTGTTATGGATCGCTGTGATTGTGTTTAAGTGCTCCAAAATTGGCATTAAAGATGTTTTGGACATTACTAATGATGCAATACACATGCCAGATCCGCCATTTGACCTCAGGTCACCTATATAGGAGCACTTTATCAAGTCATTGCGTCTCCAGTTACCGGAACCGGGCTGCCCACCTGACTGCTCCGTTGGGCGGCTCGGCACAATCGGCTTCGTAAAGAAAGGAGTGAAATGCATGACTAAAGTATAGAAACGCTTAAGCACACATTGACAAACAGTAGATTTCCGGAAGTGTAGGGAGTAACATGCAAAGTGACATCAATCGCATGACAGTCATTTCCATTTATGACAGCATTCCAGTTGACCAAGTTTGGTTCCGTTAACCTATCATGATGACCTCGGCGACCTAATATGACTTTTAAATTATATAGCATAACTATATGCATGGAACAAGTCGCTAGTATTGTCAAGTACACGTCCTTTTTGCGAATATACGAGAAGAGCATCAGCGCCGATTTTTTTGGTCGGACGCTGCGATTAAAAAAATAACTTTAACGGCCCATAACTTAGAAACGTTTCGACCGATTTTCATGTTTCTTGCTTTGAACAATGCGCCGGACATTTCTAAGCAGGCACTGAAAACATGGCGTATATCGGCTGGTACAATATTGAGTTCTTTAGGAAAATCGGAGGGGTGGGCGGATTTCGCCCTCCACTCCTCCAGGGCGTGTGCTAAGCTGTCATGAACTTGACCTGACTTGACTTCGGTGACCTGACATCACTTTGAAACAATGTAGCATAACAATATGCATAAAAAAGTCGCTAGTGTTCCCAAGAACACTTCTTTTTTCCAATATACGAGAAGCGCAACAGCACCGATATTTGTGGACTAGCGCTGATACTTTTTTACTTTACCGACCCCTAACTCGAAAAATGTTCGGTCGATTTTCGTTTTTCTTAATTTAAACAACGTGCCGTTCATTTCTAAGCAGGTACAAAAGCAATGGTGTATATCTGCCGGTAAAATCTGGAGTAATCTACGAAAAACCGGAGGGGTGGGCGGATTTCGCTCCCCCCTCTAGGGCGCGTGTTAACACATCAACCAACATCAACATAGAGCCCTGCAGACGCACCATTGGCAAAATGGCAGAACCAACCCCATTTCATGAGGCGTGAAATGACACACCCAGACAATCAACTTTGTCACACCAAAGCCGCCAGGCCCCTGATCGACGCGGTTGTCTCCTATATGTGATTTACTGGAGCTATTTCGAGCGACCTGTGTGGCCGGCGGTCCCCGGCGACTCTATTTCTCCGCCATTGCATTGACGACACGTGTGACACGTCCGGCGGCCAAACTAATGACCCGACCGGCCCACGACTCACGACCCGACCGGCTCACGACTCGCGACCCGACCGGCGCACGACTCACGACCCGACCGGCCCACGACTCACGACCCGACCGGCCCACGACTCACGACCCGACCGGCCCACGACTCACGACCCGACCGGCCCACGACTCACGACCCGACCGGCCCACGACTCACGACCCGACCGGCCCACGACTCACGACCCGACCGGCCCACGACTCATGACCCGACCTGCCCACGACTCACGACCCGACCGGCCCACGACTCACGACCCGACCGGCCCACGACTCACGACCCGACCGGCGCACGACTCACGACCCGACCGGCCCACGACTCACGACCCGACCGGCCCACGACTCACGACCCGACCGGCCCACGACTCATGACCCGACCTGCCCACGACTCACGACCCGACCGGCCCACGACTGACAACCCGACCGGCGCACGACTCACGACCCGACCGGCCCACGACTCACGACCCGACCGGCCCACGACTCACGACCCGACCTGCCCACGACTCACGACCCGACCGGCGCGCGACCGTCGCCCCTCTCGGCCAGTCGCAACCGATGGACACCGTGGGAAGCGGTCTGAACTTCAGGTCACAGCCTGAAGCTAATCGGCGGGAAATTAAACGCTCATCGCGGTATTTCTGGCAACTGAGCCAATGTTCAGACGGATGGTCGAGACAGCTAAATGTATGAGCAAAATTGTAATAAGGATGGGACGTTTTTATTCTATACCTTTCCCATACTCAGCCAATGTTTTATAAAAAGAGCGATTTTTGATGACAGAAATGATCTCCTTGATATAATTCGATGAATGAGCAGTACGCTCATATTTACATTGGTCACGTTGAATAGTACAAGCGTGTGTGTGGATATGATATATCAGACCTCTCGGTCAGAGGGGCACACACTAGAAGCTGCGTGGTAACCTTTGATGGCCAGTGGGGATGTTCCTGCCTTATCCTAACGGGAGGGGGATGCAGGCAGACCTTCAGTATGGTTGTCTAGGGCAATCCTATTGAATATAGGGCAACATACTGTACACTTATAGTATATAGTGCGTTGTCAATCCATGAAACACACTTCATCCAACCATTAGGATTATTGCTTCTAGTCCCTATACCCTGTGTCTTATATGTTTGCCCTGTTCTTTCTTTCTTGCAAGCTCTCTTCAGCCCAGATGTTCCCTCTGGGTCATTCCACGTCAAATCGCACAAGAAATTCCCCGACCCCCTCCGATTTTGATGAAAATTGGTACACCTGTAGTACCAAGTAAAAGAACACATCACGCCAACTTTTAGCCCAGAGTGACCTCTGGGGTCAGATCTAGAGGTCATCCTAGGTCAGGATTTTTTACCGACTTGACATCAATAAATTGCAAATATCTCGTGTGTTATTTAACTTACAATTCTATTTTCCTCGTCAGGCCGCGTTGATTGATGTATCACATGACTTAGCTAGCTGAACATTTGATCCTGACCCCAGTTTACCTCCAGGTCACCCTAAACCGAGGTCAAGTGATGACCTAGCTTCATCATATTATACATCATGATTAACCAGAGGATCTCGATGGCATTAAAATTATTTCTCTATCTTGATTCTATATAAAGTTATTGACGAAAGTGTGACATGACCTCATAATGACCTCACGTGACCTTGCAGAGGACACTTGTTCAAAATAAAACTTGGCTCGTTTGGAGTAGCCTAACCTAAAACTAGATAATATAGCCTGTACGAGCCAAATTCAGCGTTTTTTGTTCAGGAAAATATTTTTGTTTCCCTGTTGGCTTGTAATGGAGAGGTCACTGCCAGGTCTTGTGAGGTCAGGTCAACTTGAAAATCTGTCAAATAGTTCAGCTTGCCACCGATGATTTGCCCACCAAATTTGACGATAATCGGACCACGGAAACCAGAGTTATCATCGATGATATAGTAAATAGCATCGGGGCATGCTTCGATTTGGTCCAATGACAATACCTACTCAAAGGCCGATATCTCAAAAAGGTTTAGAGTCTCCGCCTTTCTTTTTTGCACGCTCTTAGATAATATCAGGACCATTAATTCAGCCACGTTTAGTCGAATTAGGGGCAGGCAAACATATATAAAAATGCATTTCTATACTTTGACCTCGTTAGGTCAAGGGTCACGGAGAGGTCACGTGCAACTTTTGCCATATTTCTGAATGGCCAATGGTTTCTGCGTACCTTAACACCAATGTCGTTCCGCTAAGTTAATTAACATCTAATATATATGCATTTGATTGTTGTCAAGTCGGTAAAAATAGGCGACCTAGGATGACCTCTAAATCTGGCCTCAGAGGTCACCCAGGGCTGAAAGTTGGCGTGTGAGGTTCGTTCACTTGGCACTACAGGTGTATCAATTTTCATAAAAATCGGAGGGGGTCGGGTTCAAAATAGCCAATTTTTGTGCGATTTGACGTGGAATGCCCCCTCTCTTAACAGCTCAACATTCATTCATTGTCCTTTCCTCTGCAAGTGTTTGTAGAATTTCTGACATGGACTGGCTAAAATAAAATCTTAATAATAAATATCCTGCCTAGTACTGCTCATTTATTTCATTTCCTGTTGCAATGCTGGCATTTTGAAAACATAGCATGAAGAGAAATAAGGAGCAAAGGAAATGTTGCCATGCACGACGTAATATTTCTTCATGTTCAATGTTGTGAAATAGGCATTTATGAATTAAAAAGGTAAATCTGGCATTACCCAAGTTTTTGTCTTTGTCTGCTACCACTGTGAATGGCAGAATGGTCCAACAAGCATGCAAATATCTTTTAACTTTTTGATATTTGTTATGGGGTTATAAGATTTGCTGCATCGAATAGACTCATCCTATGTAGGTGTAATTTAAACATTTCATCATGTGTTCACGTGTGCTGTAAGTCTCCAAAAATGTTGTTTTGGTGTGCAAGCGAAATATGAAGCATAAATTGCATCTGACTGAATATAACAGACATTGTAGTGCCTCGTCGTCATGATGAGAAGACAAGCTGTCCCTTACCTCACACCAGCGTGAGGCGCTGTCCCAGGGTCGAGTCGCAATTTCAATACATTGATTAAGAACACAAACGCAATCTGTAAAATTCGCAGAACAATTTCAAATGTACGTGAGAGAAAGGATAGTCTCCTCAAATGCAAATTGTAGCGCCTTCTGACTCACATGTGATCAATGCAAGTGCATGAAGCTTTTGAATCCTTTGTTACAGATGGCAGCTTTTCTGAAGAAAAGAGGTTTTTAGTTGGAAGTATTCACGAGTCCGTACTGCTGTGCGCAAGCACATTGTTCCGGGCACTGAGGTTCTCAATGCGGATAGAAAACACACTCAAATACCTGCTCTGAACATGCTCGACAAAATACCCTGAGAAAGAGATCATTCTGCGGTCCAAAGAACAAACCTAATTTACATGAACGTCGACCTTTCAAGTTGGCTGCGGTGTTCCATGTCCCCGCTCATAATGTTTATGTTACTGGTATGGATCCAGCGCAGTGCAGTAATATTTCTCGAAGTGACCGACCAAATGGATTCGACGTAAATCACAATCGCTTGATTAGCCCTGAGATGGATGAGTGTCAGCGACATGGCGCCTACTGGATCTGCCAATACTAATGGGGTGCTGAGGTCATCGCTCGCAGCTTCAGCTTCAGCTGGTAGGATCGAACCTCTGTCAACTTTATCATCCTGGATGATTGGTGTCGTGCCAGTCTGCCGCGACGCTACGACAGCTCCTTCCGAGGACCTCTGCCGTGGTACGACAGCAGGTTCCCTTCCGAGGACCTTTGCCGTGGTATTACGACAGCAGGTTCACTTCCGAAGGACGTCAGCATAGTTACTACAGCGGGTCCCCTTCTGAGGACGTCTGCCGTGGTATTACGACAGCAGGTTCCCTTCCGAAGGACGTCAGCACAGCTACTACAGCGGGTCCCCTTCCGAGGACGTCTGCCGTGGTATTACGACAGCAGGTTCCCTTCCGAAGGACGTCAGCACAGCTACTACAGCGGGTCCCCTTCTGAGGACGTCTGCCGTAGTACTACGACAGCAGGTTCCCTTCCGAAGGACGTCAGCACAGCTACTACAGCGGGTTCCCTTCCTAGGACGACTGCACAGCTACAACAGCGGACCTCCTTCCCATAACGTCTGCACAGCTACTACAGCGGACCCCCTTCCCAGAACGTCTGCACAGCTACTACAGCGGCTCCCTTTCCCAGGACGTTTGCACAGCTACTACAGCGGGTCCCCTTCCCAGAACGTCTGCACAGCTACTACAGCGGCTCCCTTTCCCAGGACGTTTGCACAGCTATTACACCGGGTCCCCTTCCCAAAACGTCTGCACAGTTACTACAGCGGGATCCCCTTCCCAAGACGTCTGCACAGCTACTACAGCGGGTCCCCTTCCCAGGACGACTGCTCAGCTACTTCAGGAAGCTGTCTGATGCGAGAGATAAGCTCTGTTGATTGATTATCGGAGCTTCGGAGCTACAAATTAGCAAGTAATCGGTCAAAATAGGTCAATATCAGATATCGTTTATTTAAACGGCATTGATGGATTCGTTTCTGCAAGTGTAATATTCAATAAATATCTGATAAAAATGACTGACAGTATGCACAAGTGCTAGTTTAAAATAAGCTTCCATGTACTCTAGTCATGTCTAGAATATATTACATATTGAAGCATAATATAGAAAGTGTGTTTAGGATGACTTACAGTAAATAATTCTAAAACATGCGGAAGGAAGAGAAAGGATTATCAGAGTTCCCAGTCAAAATAATAATAGGCAAGTTGACTACAAGCCAGAAACTCCTCACAATGTTGCAAGAATGAAAGACAAACTATGAATTGCACCTCGATGAAGTTTCCACAAATTTACCTGCCAAGATGCTGAGTTTTTTGTTGACGGATGTAGTCCAGAAGTCATGGACTATGTACGTTAGCTTACATGAGCATGTTAGCTGGTCATCTGGCCCTGTTAGATTGAAACACGATCCACTTGTCAGGAACGTTTCCACTTCAAAAACCTATGTCACCCCTTAGCACGAACACGAAAGAGAACGGCTGATTCTGTCCTCCCATAGTTGTTTGCAAATAAGGCCACATGTAGGAACGCAGCAAGGCAATACTCACTAGCTGCCTAATATAAAGGGTCAGTAGGTAAAGGTTCACACCAGAAACGTAGCTGTTGCAGAACGACATTTCAGGAAGTCATGCATAGATTCAATTTGAAATGCATGGACTCCAAGCACATAGACACTCAGTTCGGTGCTAAGCAGATTACGGCATTGAAAAACACTGATGTCCGTTGGAATTTAATGGCAGCGCCCTTTGTTCGTGCCCTTTGGATGACTAAACTGAGCCTAGGAAATCACTCGGACCAGTGGTGTAAGTACATGATATTTTGTTTATGGATTTTGTTTTTGTACAACGGAATATATTGTTTCAAGAATGTGATTCCTCACAAGGAGTCTCATATTCGTCGTTCATCACATGCCATCTGCAAAGGTGGCAGCTGACATGCGGTGACTAAACCATGATAATTTAATCTCTGGTAGTATTTATTTAGAAAAAATAACGGAAATTGATCAACATCCATCCGATAACTCGTTTTGAAACGACCTTAATGAGAATGATTCTCACCTATTTCATCAAACAAGTTGAGCTCGCACGCTTTGCCCAAGTGTGGAAAATGCGAAGCACGCTTGATCTCAACGCAGTTCGTAGTTCGCACCAGCGTCCAGCGAATCTTAGAACACCAGGTCAGACAATCGTTTTCGCGGGGACGATTTGCTGCTGTTTGCTGTATTTGATGTGAAACAAATCATTGTTGCATATGGCTGGCCGGCTTTAGGCGCATCGACCATGACGATCATACAGCTTATTATATATGGGTGGCCATTCATATACTTGTGTGATCAAATTATATACATGTCTGCACATCGTTACATGGTGTTTTCCCGCAACTTCGGTAACAATTGAACTATGTGTGAAATCATGTTCGTAGTTTGCAAGCGCACATGCTTAACTAAGCACTCCTTGGACAAGACGGTACTATATATGTTGCATCAGTGTCAGCATTGCTGTCATATTCAAAAAGACTGGGCAGTAGTGATCCTGAGCGACGCCATATTTTAAAACTGGCCCTCTTTGTCCTGCTTTTCTTAACCCGCGCACGGCTGGAGGGCAGATATCTGCCCCCCTCCGGTCTTTCCTCATTTGCCGCCAAACTAATAGGGATAGCAAGGCCAAACCTTGGATAGCTGTTCATTGGTCGTTTCCGCATGTCCTCATACATTTTTAATTCTGGGTCATCTTAGGTCAGGTCACCAGGTCAGGCGAAGTGACCAAACTACACTCGGAGTTCTAGGTGGCATAACTTCCACAATAATTGGGCGATTGATTTCAAACTTATAGCATGCCATGATCTCATCAGGGACCATAATATGTATATCTGTTTTTTTTCGTAGCATTGATCTTAGGTCAGGTCGCTGCCATGGCTTCCCCATTATAGGGCTATGGTAAAATATACAAATGTTTCCTAGTTACATATTTGCGCTCGAAATGATCTCACAACGGTTGTAACATGTAGATGGAAGCTGTGCTCAATGTTACCGCTGACATTTTTGCTCAGTGACCTCACCAAGGTCTCTGAGGTCACCTGAGATCACTGCACATTTATGCGCACTACATCGCACTGCATTGAGCTAGAAGACTGAAATTACCATCATTGTGCTTGTATCGTCAAGACGTGTCGATTGATACTTTACATGACCTTCCTAGACCTTGACCTGAGGTCATGACTTCATGACCTTGACCTGCGTTTCGGTTGACCTGACCTTAAAGTACACCGCCTATTGTCGATAGCGCATTTCAAGGACTGTCGAATAACGTTCACCATTTGTTTCTATCTGTTCCAGGTCCTGAGATATGTGTCAATATCTGAGTCCAACCTGATGTGGTCGAATTTGACCTATGATGACCCAGTGACCTGAATGTTGACCTGAGCGAAAAAAATTACCGAAACACTTTCGATAGAGCCCGTCGCCAACTATCCAACGCCGCTTTCCGTTTGTCGCTAGCTAGCATAGTTCCAGAGATCTTAGGGGGGGCAGACATCTGCCCCCCCGGACATGTGAAGTTGGCGCGGACCGCCGGACGTGCGAGTGTTAAGGTAGAGCTTTGTACAGCCGT
The DNA here is from genome assembly GCA_034440575.1 of Imbricaverruca yamaguchii. Classification (NCBI taxonomy): domain Eukaryota; kingdom Metazoa; phylum Arthropoda; class Thecostraca; family Neoverrucidae; genus Imbricaverruca; species Imbricaverruca yamaguchii. Next base: position 2,624,188 of record JAOTOL010001663.1, read on the forward strand.
AAGCCATATTCGTCGTGTTACGTAACTCGTCGTTGAATGACCTGCAATGTAAAATGCTGCAAAATTATGTGACAGCTAAAGCAGGCTTTCACCTCTCGACTCACGAATTAATTAGCGCAGAGGTCCCGACAAAATGGAGTTATAAGAGCCATTTGTGCCATAGCTGGGCGAAAATATGCCGTGCTTCAACCGTCCCAAGAGGCCGAAACAATTCGTCGGGCGTTCTCATTTGGAGGATTCAATAGCCTCCCTGTGGAAATGTGACACACTTCATCAGCGTCCTCTCGGAGAAGACAGCTCTGGAAATTTTAGGTGAATAAATGCGCATCTTGGTGAAGACATTCCAGTGTATTTACAGGCATAAGAGTACTACGGAGTACGACAGAGTACGAATTGGAGTACTAAAAGATACCCTCAAGATTCTTAACGTTATCGGAGAACTTGCTTGCGCACAACATGTAGTCGCTCGGAGAAAGACTGACCTTGCTCTTCCAGCAGAAAAAAAAATCCTGGCGGCTTCCTGACCATGAAAATATGGGGCATGATATAATTCCATGCGTTCGAACGTGATTACCTAATGTTTCAGGCTCTCACCGCTGTATCGATACTGTAGAAAGCGTAAGATGGCAGGTGACATGCAGTGATTCAACTATTGTTGTTCCTCGTATTGTTATATCAATTTATCTTCTATTATGCCACTGTTAACATTGAGGTACGTAGAACTCCCAATTTTCTCGGTAGTTTCTTATTTCCTTCTTCGTTTGCTTAGAAGTCTTGCAGAGCTCAGAATCTAAGAAATCAAATGTACGTTCAGATGGATATTTACTACATACCTGAGTTATCCTCTTCTAGCCCGCATGTCCCATTTCTCATCACTTCTCGCCAACGGTTAAAAGTCCACTCATGCCAGCAAGATCAGGAGGTTAATCCTGCTCGCTTTGGTGAGTGAAGATAGGCACCCATGCCCCTCCCGTTTTGCTAAACGGCCCACTGGTTCGTTCGAACTGACAGAGCCGCTGCGTCACCTTAAACGTTACCAAGCACAGGTGCACGGTGTTTAGGACTTTTCAAATTGACCGCACCCCTGCACGGCGTGGGTTAAACTGCCTCCAGGAAATCATTTCCAAATTCACAACAACCCAACTGTAATTTCTTGAATGCAGTGTGCATATTATCCACATATCAAATCATTCCCACGACGGCCTCACTGGCGTGGCACCACGTACGACAATATAGGTGGTAATCCGTGAAGCGAGCTTAAGCAGTGCCGTGGAACTGGCGATCGATCAGAACATTTTTAAGCAGCTTGAGTCGTCCGGAAAGCATGGTTCGTAGTGACTAGGACCAGGTTAGTCTTGATTGCAGAGTATTTTCAGCGCAACGATTGAGGTTATCCATACGAACCGCTTTCAACCGGAGATTGGCGTCTTACAGGGACGTAAATCAGGTGAGAAGCAGAACATTTCTGTGTCACGACACGAGCCACTATTGTCACAGAGACGATGCTCCGGAGAAGAGCAGGTGACGATGGTCAATTTAAGATGAGAGGAGAAGAGAAGGTCAGGGTCAATTCAAAATGTGTAGCCGGTGTATGGATCCAAGTAGTGCAGGCAGGCGGTTCGATGTTTTCATCAGTGTTCCCGCACCTGACCCAACCGTCGTGCAATTGGTGAAAAAGGTGGCGTTCGACTTCACCTCTGAAGTGAGCAAACTTTTAACGGGTGGCCAAATCTCACGATCTTCCTCGCAACCGTTGCCGATATATGGATGCAAAAGTGTACAACACCGGTGGCGGCGACGGTGGCTGCGACGCAAGTAGAATTCGTTTACTTTATCTTTTACCTGTCACGACTGAGGTGATTGCAGACGTCAATGTACGATTGCGTACTAAATGATGTGGACATCATTTTGGAAAGAATCAAAGTTCTGACGAAGCAAACGTGCTTGGCTCACAAGTAAGCTGAGGTGGCGACTCTGTAGTTGCTTCCTCTTTTCTCCTCGATTGTTCTGGTGCACGTCGACGAAATAGTATACTTCTGTGCCAGTTATTCCCTTCCCGCTAATCCCATCGCCTCATTCGTGAACAGCCTGAGCACGCCCCTTACTCAGTAACGCAGGCTACAGAAGCACATCTGCTGCATGTGCGCTTATCTGCACAACGAACGTTTGAACACTCACGTGGCGTCTAGGAAATGTGCCACAGCCCATCCGCTGCAAGTACACTAGTCCATCTACAATCTGTGCGCACACTCACGTAGCGTGTAGCAGATGTGCCACAGCCCATCTGCTGCAAGTACACTAGTCCATCTACAATATCTGTGAACACTCACGTGGCGCCTAGGAGATGTGCCACAGCCCATCTGCTGCAAGTACACTAGTCCATCTACAATATCTGTGAACACTCACATACTGTGTAGCAGATGTGCCACAGCCCATCTGCTGCAAGTACACTAGTCCATCTACAATCTGTGCGCATACTCACGTGGCGTGTAGCAGATGTGCCATAGCCCATCTGCTGCAAGTACACTAGTCCATCTACAATATCTGTGAACACTCACATACTGTGTAGCAGATGTGCCACAGCCCATCGGCTGCAAGTACACCAGTACATCTACAATATCTGTGAACACTCACATACTGTGTAGCAGATGTGCCACAGCCCATCTGCTGCAAGTACACTAGTCCATCTACAATATCTGTGAACACTCACATACTGTGTAGCAGATGTGCCACAGCCCATCTGCTGCAAGTACACTAGTCCATCTACAATCTGTGCGCACACTCACGTGGCGTGTAGCAGATGTGCCACAGCCCATCTGCTGCAAGTACACTAGTCCATCTACAATCTGTGCGCATACTCACGTGGCGTGTAGCAGATGTGCCACAGTCCGCTGTAGGTATGCTTCTGCAGTGCATCTCCAGTGCCATTAGGAAAGCGTTCAGTGGTGTTCAGCCACGCAGGAGTCGCCATGGCAACCGCCACCAAGGTGGCCGAGGTCACGGCCGTGCCCGGGGCGATCCATCTCAGCCAGCGGACAGCCATGCTGGACGCATCGGTCATGGCGCTGCCTGGGAACATCAGGTCACTCGGGTCATCTCAAAACTGAAGTCTGCTTTGGCATATGTCTGAAAGCTTATCACTCAAAGAGTGTTATGTTGGGCGACATTTAATATGGTGTCAATCGAACTCGTAGTTGACGGAAAATTTCATATACTGGTAGCTAAACCCCTGTGGGCACATCTTAAATTCGCTATTTATTATACATTACACATATTAAGGAAAATCGATTTCGAATGGCTACTACGTGGTTCGAGTAAATATTCGGAAGGGTGGAGTTGACGGTATGCGTATTTAGCCAATCATGAGGTTTCATACAAAGAAGAATAGGTGCAAACATATATACAGTATTCACAACGTGGCCAGATGCCGTACAATTCACGTTGTTAGAGGTGTTTCTTCAACCCCGTCTTGAAGTGCACTGAATCTGGCTCGCGCATCGTCTGCGAAAGCGTATGAAGTGCTGCCACAGTCGGGTAGGTAAATCCCCGCCTCCCGAGTTCCGCTTTTATGTCTGGAATATGGAGATCGTCGGACTTTCAAGTGGCTCGGTGGTTCACGTCTCGTCCCAAAACAATGCTTTTGGCGATTCGTCGGGAAGCGACGTGGCTGAAACTCTTGTCAGCACATTCAGAGAGTGGTACATATGCATGTTGCCGACTGAGAACCAGTCCAGTTGGGCTGAAACATCGCCGATGTGGTCAAACTTTGTGCGTACGGATTTGAAACAAGCGGCAAAATTGAAGTTTTTATCCGCATCGTATTGACAGGCTTCTTAGACACCGATGCAGTACCGAATTGCACTTATCACCAGCCCTTCAGTTAATGGCACAAGCATATACTAAGGAAGACAGTGCTTGCTGTGACTCAGGCCAAAGAGCATATCAATGCATCACCGAACCACGTCATTTATGTGGGCTGAGATAATGCCCTTGTCACAACCCACGCCGAGGTTATTTACAGTGGGCAATTTGATGATAGCAGGTCCCATGAATGGCATAGAAACTGGAGGTCGCTTTGAAATGTTTTAACGAGAGCCGAGAACAGTAGGCTGAGTTTTTTGTTCGCTGACTTTCGTCCCATTTTCGCGAAACAAGTGAGAGAAAAGTGGGAGATTGTGTTCTATTGAGGTGACCACTAACCAATCTCGCCGGATCGGTCCGATATCGTAGTCTGTGTGTCACTGACATATTTAACTAATTCTGCATCAGCTACATATAGCGACAGGTTATTAGCGTATACCGAGAACGGTAATACTCCTAATGCCCATCACTCATTGGTTCCGATGGGATTAAGCAGCTGCGACACAGCGTGGCAGCCGGAGGGAGTCTGAATATGAACTTTTTGGAAACGAGTCGCGAGATAGCACTTGAGCCAGGTCACATCTTCTCCATAGAGCTCGAGCTTGTGAGAATAATGATATGGGGGATTACATGGAAGCAGCTTTAACAGTCTAGCGACCACCACAGTGCGAAGCTACGTAGGTCCATGAGTTTAGCAACTTTGTCTGTGATGGTAAGAAACGCTGTGTCGGTCGGGTGGTTGGATCTGGAACCATGCTGATTTGAAGAGATCAAGTTTGATTGATTGATTATTTGAGCTTAAGGGCGCGCCGACTACAAAGTCATTTAGCGCCCATGAAGAGATCAAGTGATGTGCAGTGAAGTATTTGAACAGCTGCTCATTCACAGTGCGCTGTGATCTTGGTTATGGTCAGTAGGATAGAGATGGGACGGTAATTGGGTTTTCGAAAGGTTTCGATACTTTTTGGGATAGGTTACACTATGGTAAATTTCCAGAGATCGAGAGCTATGCGCGAAGTGATCCTTGTGCTGACAGTTACCCTGTTTACATGAGCAGGTCAGCCGTAAACAGAAATTTCCGATCCGGTCGATTCGCACGAATTCCGATCGCGCGGCCCGTTTACAAGGACAAGGCAGCCACCCAATCAGATTTTTGCGATTTGACGGCTGACGCAATGTAGTGAAAAGTTCCGAATACTTGGCGCATTTTTGCGCTTCTGAAGCGCCTGCTTCGAGCAGCAACGCACACAAGCACAAGGTGTCATTAATGATCCACGTAGTTTGAGGTTGTTGGGCAGATATATAGTGAATCTATGAATTCGAAGGATTCACGTAGCAGATGACACGTTATCAATGACAACATAGCCTTTTCTTCTTCGTGAATCAAACGGTGCATTGCTTCCAGGCCAGACTATGTTCTATAGTATAGGATCCAGACTATGTAACGGTGCATTGTTCTAGAAAGCCTTGTTTCAGACTGTGCAGTAGTTAAATAAACATGGCAAATCAGGTTCACTACGCAATCCAAGAGACAGCTCAGCAAAACCAAAAAACTGTCACAAATCCGCAAGTTGAGCACTCCAAACGAAGCAAGTCTACCACAGTGAAACCAATCCCCAAAAATGTCAAAATCTTCCGAAAACCGAAGTACCGTCTCGTCTCTATCCTACCAACCACAACCGAGATCACAGAGCGCATCGTGAATGATCAGCTTGTCAAATATACGCTGTGCCTACTTCACAAGGTGTGCTGACTACAGGAGCCAGTTTCATTAGCCGGCACTATCCAAACAGTCGCCGAGAACCGTGACCGCCACCCCGGTCATTACCGGGATCTGCACGTTCCTAGGTCGCGAACAAAGATGGGCAGGCGCCGCTTTTGTTCCAGAGGTCCTGCACTGCATAATGAACTGCACACGAACTGAGGACACTGCCAGTTCCCACGTTTGGTCGAGGCTTTAGGTGGCATTTGTGGGACCAGTCAGACTGACCTGATCTGCTTCGTGACTTCTTATCATACTCGCTGACCTCTTATCATACTTGATGATTTATTTTGATATCTACTGACTTCTTAGTATACTTGCCATACATACCAGCGACCCTTTCCGTGCCGCTTGTATACGGAATTGTTATGTTGTATGTGTGTCTGTGACGGCCACTTTTTCCTGTGATATCTGTTTTAAAAATCTGCAATAGGCTGCAATAACCACGAGTTTATTGTGGATGGCCTACATACACGTCTTTCCCTTGTATCTGTCCACCACATCGTAAAGCTAACGATTGGGGCAGGCGTCGGTCGATCTCCGCACGCGTGTCGCGGTGGGACGCCGACCGGACTCGCGTCGATTCAGGTCCTTGTAGCGGCGACGATGGCCAGCGCGGGGAGCCTTCCCGCCCCTGAGCCGTGAGGTCTTCTGTAGCGTCAGTGACGGGTGACGCTGTCGGGTACCCATTTCGAGTCGCTTAACTGGTCATCTAGTCATCTAGATCTGGCAGAGTCACATTCAAGAAGTAATTATGCTGTTTGTCGGGACATTGGCTGATGAACATCAGTACCCTGTCCATATTTTCCAGGCGGCAGTTCCGCTCAGCCCTATCCAGCCTAGCCGGTCACCGTGACCTCCACGTGCACGGTGCAGATCTGCAGTTCGACATCTCCACCAGCGCACTGTTCGGACCGCTCTATAGTGATAATTTCGAGTGTTCCGAGTTTTGCTATGGCGTCGCCGACGTAACCCCGCCGGTCAGGCCGATCTAGTCGGGTGATTGTGTACCCAGGTGTGGGAATGAGTGTCGTGAACGGACGGCTTCAGCCATGTCTCACTTAACACCACCACGTGGTACCTCTGCCGGGCGATGTCATACTGCAGTAGCAGTAATTTCGATTTGATTGATTGCATGCTGAGCTGGCCGACATATAGCGGGATGGGTTTGGACTGAGTCCTCCACACCCGCCCGCCCCTGGAGCCGCGCCGACTGTCCCTCGTCCCGCACCGACTGCCCCTCGTCCCGCGCCGGACTGTCCCTCGCCCCGCACCGACTGTCCCTCGTCCCGCACCGACTGCCCCTCGTCCCGCGCCGACTGCCCCTCGTCCCGCGCCGGACTGTCCCTCGTCCCGCGCCGGCTGCCCCTCATCCCGCGCCGGCTGCCCCTCGCCCCGCACCGACTGCCCCTCGTCCCGCACCGGCTGCCCCTCGTCCCGTGCCGGCTGCCCCTCGTCCCGTGCCGGCTGCGCTCAGCCGCGAACATTTGTGGGGAGCGGAAAATTCACTTCCGATTCATTGCATCGTTGAGAACACTTATTGGGTGCTTAGGACGGTTCGAGCATCATTAAGTCAGGACAACAATTTCAATATCTCTCCTTAGTCGTTTGCCGGAACTTCCCAGCTCGCATTAGGGCTCGTCTTTTCAGTGTTATGTTCAATGGCAGTTGGTCTTCATCGCCGACAGATAGACAAACAGACGGGCAAGCTGTAGATTTGCGCAGTTTGTAGCACCGCACAGGCTGCATAGCATTACACACAATACAGAACGCGTAACACCACAGAATATCTTGCCATCACTGATGTTATGCTGTCATGCTTTATGTTTTGACGTATGTGCTCAACGTCACGCGGGGTAGGAGGCGCAATTTCATCAATAATTGTGCGGATAAGGGCAACGGCAATGACGTGATAAGGGTTACCACAAGGTTGACAGGGTCACCGTCTCCAAGTCCATCGGTAACTTGTCGAAAGGCGTGCCGTGAATCAAACTCAAGAAGGCCTCACAATCCAGGCTTTTCAGTCCAGAGCCATGACAGTGCTCCTCCCCTGCCTTTCTTCTCACTATCAGTTACTGCTCAGTGTCGAATTAGTACTATCCTGTTTTTCGCAGTCAGTGGGCAGTTCCACAATTATCTAAATCCGGCTGTATCACGAACGAATGAGACGGTAGTTTTCCAGCCCAGTCGCATCTGGCGGACGCATCATGTGTCCTATCTAGTGCACTAGGTCATGGCGCTTCGGGAGAGACATGCGTATGGTATTGGTATCTGGAAACCCAACGTCGAAGTATGCAAATAAGCGTCGGTAGGGACACAACAATCCCAAATGACAATCGGGAAAACAAACGGAAATCGTTTTCAAATTGTGTGAACATATTTGTGCTGTCGGTGTGTGGTAAAATTCATATTGAACATACATCCATATTCCCATCATGTAATCGCAAAGTACACGCTACGGCTTGCAACAGTGAAATAAGTGAAATGTGTGCATGTGTGTAATCATTGTTGATGAAAAGGGCTGTGCCGCCACCCGAGCCATTCCGGCACCCTAGCCGGCCACCCGAGCTATTCCGGCGTCCTAGCCGGCCACCCGAGCCATTCCGGCGTCCTAGCCGGCCACCCGAGCCATTCCGGCGTCCTAGCCGGCCACCCGAGCCATTCCGACGGCCTAGCCAGCCACCCGAGCCATTCCGGCAGCCTGGCCAGCCACCCGAGCCATTCCGGCTGCCTAGCCAACCACCCGAGGCATTCCGGCGGCCTAGCCACCCACCCGAGCCATTCCAGTGGCCTTACCAGCCACCCGAGCCATTCCGGCGTCCTAGCCGGCCACCCGAGCCATTCCGACGGCCTAGCCAGCCACCCGAGCCATTCCGGCAGCCTAGCCAGCCATCCGAGCCATTTCGCTTGCCAGGCGAAGTGTTTTCACCTCGCCACCCCATCCCTAATCCAAACAGAGCGATGAAAAAATGTTTGCTTCTTACGACGCCAACAGCGAATTTGATATTTTCGCTGCCATCCGGAGCGATACACAGTAAAATTTTCCCTGTCCAGTGGTGGCGAACCGTCCAGTGGTAGCCGTGGCGACCCGTCAAGTGGTGGCCGTGGCGACTCGTCCATTGGTGGCGACCCGTCCAGTGGTAGCCGCGGCGACCCGTCCAGTGGTAGCCATGGCGACCCGTCCAGTGGTAGCCGTGGCGACCCGACCAGTGGTAGCTATGGCGACCCGTCCAGTGGTAGCCACGGCGACCCGTCCAGTGGTAGCCGTGGCGACCCGTCCAGTGGTGGCCGTGGCGACCCGTCCAGTGGTAGCCATGGCGACCCGTCCAGTGGTAGCCGTGGCGACCCGTCTAGTGGTGGCCGTGGCGACTCGTCCAGTGGTATCCATGGCGACCCGTCCAGTGGTGGCCGTGGCGACCCGTCCAGTGGTGGCCGTGGCGACCCGTCCAGTGGTAACCGTGGCGACCCGTCCAGTGGTAGCCATGGCGACCCGTCCAGTGGTAGCCGTGGCGACCCGTCCAGTGGTGGCCGTGGCGACCCGTCCAGTGGTAACCGTGGCGACCCGTCCAGTGGTAGCTATGGCGACCCGTCCAGTGGTAGCCGTGGCGACCCGTAAAGTGGTATCCGTGACGACCCGTCAAGTGGTGGCCGTGGCGACCCGTCCAGTGGTGGCCATGGCGACCCGTCTAGTGGTGACCGTGGCGACCCGTCCAGTGGTAGCCGTGGCGACCCGTCCAGTGGTAGCCGTGGCGACCCGTCCATTGGTGGCCGTGGCGACCCGTCCAGTGGTGGCCGTGGCGACCCGTCCAGTGGTGGCCGTGGCGACTCGTCCAGTGGTGGCCATGGCGACCCGTCCAGTGGTGGCCGTGGCGACCCGTACAGTGGTAGCCATGGCGACCCGTCCAGTGGTAGCCATGGCGACCCGTCCATTGGTGGCGACCCGTCCAGTGGTAGCCATGGCGACCCGTCCAGTGGCAGCCACCCGTCCAGTGGTAACCATGGCGACCCGTCCAGTGGTATCCGTGGCGACCCGTCCAGTGGTGGCCGTGGCGACCCGTCCAGTGGTAGCCATGGCGACCCGTCCAGTGGTAGCTATGGCGACCCGTCCAGTGGTAGCTATGGCGACCCGTCCAGTGGTGGCCGTGGCGACCCGTCCAGTGGTGGCCGTGGCGACCCGTCCAGTGGTAGCCATGGTGACCCGTCCAGTGGTAGCCGTGGCGACCCGTCCAGTGGTAGCCATGGTGACCCGTCCAGTGGTAGCCGTGGCGACCCGTCCAGTGGTAGCCATGGTGACCCGTCCAGTGGTAGCCATGGCGACCCGTCCAGTGGTAGCTATGGCGACCCGTCCAGTGGTGGCCGTGGCGACCCGTCCAGTGGCAGCCACCCGTCAAGTGGTGGCCGTGGCGATCCGTCCAGTGGTAGCCATGGCGACCCGTGAAGTGGTAGCCGTGGCGACCCGTCCAGTGGTAGCCATGGCGACCCGTCCAGTGGTAGCCGTGGCGACCCGTCCAGTGGTGGCCGTGGCGACCCGTCCAGTGGTAGCCATGGCGACCCGTCCAGTGGTAGCCATGGCGACCCGTCCAGTGGTAGCCATGGCGACCCTCCAGTGGTAGCCGTGGCGACCCGTCCAGTGGTAGCCGTGGCGACCCGTCCGGTGGTAGCCATGACGACCCGTCCAGTGGTAGCCGTGGCGACCCGTCCAGTGGTAGACGTGGCGACCCGTCCAGTGGTGGCCGTGGCGACCCGTCCAGTGGTAGCCATGGCGACCCGTCCAGTGGTGGCCGTGGCGACCCGTCCAGTGGTGGCCGTGGCGACCCGTCCAGTGGTAGCCGTGGCGACCCGTCCAGTGGTGGCCGTGGCGACCCGTCCAGTGGTAGCCATGGCGACCCGTCCAGTGGTAGCCATGGCGACCCGTCCAGTGGTGGCCGTGGCGACCCGTCCAGTGGTGGCCGTGGCGACCCGTCCAGTGGTAGCCATGGCGACCCGTCCAGTGGTAGCCATGGCGACCCGTCCAGTGGTAGCCATGGCGACCCTCCAGTGGTAGCCGTGGCGACCCGTCCAGTGGTAGCCGTGGCGACCCGTCCAGTGGTAGCCATGGCGACCCGTCCAGTGGTAGCCGTGGCGACCCGTCCAGTGGTGGCCGTGGCGACCCGTCCAGTGGTAGCCGTGGCGACCCGTCCAGTGGCGGTCGGCCGCGTCGCCGCGAGTCGGGCCGTCCGGCCGACCGGAAGTCGTCAAATTCGCACGCAAAAAGGTAGACTTGCGTGACGAATGACCGGCGGACGCGCCGGTGACCGTCAGCCGCCCTGGGATTGCGTGGTCGGCCGGAATTATGTGCGATCGCACCGGAGCCGTGCCCGGCAGCCGGCTGACGCGGCCGGCCTCCGCCGGTGCCAATGCCTGGCACGTTTCAGGCTCCCGGCACCGCCGAGTCGACCGCCAACGGTCGGCGCGACAGTTGTCCACGCGCGACATCTGAGCGGCTATGCTCAGTCAATGGGGCGTCGGCACACAATGGAGCGCTTGCCACGGACTGGTCGCGCCGCATCCAATATTATCTTCTGCCTACTCCCGCCCCCGTCCCAGCATCTCACCAAGTTGCTTTCGGGCGGTGGAGAGGTTTTGCTTGATAAGATTGCTTTGATGAGATTGGTGCTACGTGGCGACTGCAAAGTGGAAACGAATTGTTTCCTGGTTGTATCAATAGACGCGATGCAAACATAATGGCATACAATATGGATAGTAATAGTAGTAATAGTACTGTAAGCAAACCTAGCCTAACCGCCACGGATGCCTGATGACCGAAAATCAACCTATGTTGGATCACGTAAAACCGACATATACTAGATCGCGTAACTTGGATCTTACAAAATATACCTATTTTATATGATGTAAAATATGCAGATTTTAGATCATGTGAAATTTAAGGGTGTTGATAAGACATAAACATGTTGGATAGCTCAAAACGTACAGGGGTTTGGTCGCGTCAGACCCATTACTGTTGGGTCGTGTAGACATACGGAGATTTGATCATTTCACGTAATCCCTAAGGATGTTAGATCGCACGAGATCTATTGACATTGGATCACGCAAGCCTACGAATATTGGATCACGTAAAATCTGTTGATCCCAACCGGCACAGATCACCCACCCCATACCAGTACTCACTGGTCGGAAATCAGAGACGATCCCGTCCGGAATTCGGAGGCAAGATCGTTCGAAGTCTAACCCGCGCACGTCCGGGGGAGGGGCAGATATCTGCTCCCCTCCGGTTTTTCCTCATTTGCCGCCAAACTAATCGGGTTAGCAAGGCCAAACCCCCGCATAGCTATTTATTGGTCTTTTTTGCATATCCTCATACATGTTTAATCCTGGGTCATCTCAGGTCAGGTCACCAGGTCAGGCGAAGTGACCCAACTACACTCGGAGTTCTAGGTGGCATAACTTCCACAATAATTGGGCGATTGATTTGAAACTTATAGCATGTCATGATCTCATCAGGGACCATAATATGTATATCGTTTTTTTTCGTAGCATTGACCTTAGGTCAGGTCGCTGTCATGGCTTCTCCAGTATAGGGCTATGGTAAAATATACAAATGTTTCCTGGTTGCATATTTGTGCTCAGAATGATCTCACAATGGTTGTGACATGTAGATGGAAGCTATACTCAATGTTACCGCTAACATTTTTGCTCAGTGACCTCACCAAGGTCTCTGAGGTCACCTGAGATCACTACACATTTATGCGCATTACATCGCGCTGCATTGAGATAGAAGGCTTGAAATTACCGTCATTGTGCGTGTATCGTCAAGACGCGTCGATTGATACATTACATGACCTCCCTAGGCCTTGACCTGAGGTCATGACATCATGAACTTGACCTGAGTTTCGGTTGACCTGACCTTAAATTATACCGCCTTTGTTGATAGCGCATTTCAAGGACTGTCGAATAGCGTTCGCCGTTTGTTTCTATCTTTTATAGGTCCTGAGATATGTGTCAATGTCTGAGTCCCACCTAATCTGGTCGAATTTGACCTATGATGACCCAGTGACCTGATTGTTGACCTGAGCGAAAACAAAATGACCAAAACACTTTCGATGGAGCCCGTCACCAGCTATCCAATGCCGTTTTTCGTTTGTCGTTAGCTAGCATAGTTCTAGAGATCTTAGGGGGGGGGGGCAGAAATCTGCCCCCCCGGACATGCGAAGTTGCCGCGGACCTCCGGACGTGTGAGTGTTAAATGTCTGAGGCATGGATAGCTCGAAATATACCTTATATTTGTAATTGGCATACAATGAGCTCACCAGAAGTCATAGTGGGTATCTCGAAGTAAATCTATGTAAGTTCGTTTGATAAAGATAGACCTTGTTTCTTCATAATTAAAAAAATCAAGTTAGCATGTATCAACGAGCATGTATCAATGACCATGTATCAATGAATTTCATGATATTAAAAAGTTGGGAAAGTGTAGGAAGGGTCGGGCCAAAGTCAGGTTGGAAAACCGAAGTCAAAACTATGCATGTTAGAGATGCATTAAACATTTATTTGTGGGCAAATGTAGTACGAAAGTCATATCATACCTTATTTTGCAATTTCTGGCCATGCCGAGGTCCTTAGAAATCATAATTCGTCAATTCAGTTCCTTAAGGTGTATCTTAGGGACAGCCGTGACAATAATTTAGATATCAATCAGTTCAAAAAATCAATTTTATCCGCCTATGCCGAAAGCTTTCTTCTTTCTTCACTGCATGAATTCCTGAGAAACCAAAAATGATGCAATGGTATGCCGGGAGCTCGCTGTATTTTGAACACGACAAAACTGCTTGATTCCTACTTCTCCCTACTCCCTTCCTCTGGAAACGCTTCTGCCATTACTGCGCATATTCAGGAAGGCAAAATGGTCAACATGTTTGTGTTTTGCATCAGTGATGTTGGCTGGAAACTAGTCCAAATGAACATAGCATATGAACACCGCACTAGCTCTGAAAGCTCATCAAATCATAAATATTGGTCTGATATTCCCTCTAGAATCTCTATCCGGAGCCACTTTTGTTGAACGAAAAAAATTGTCATGATGCGTCCAAAATAATATCAAGTACAAGCCCCGATGGTTCAGAATCATGTCCTTAAGAAGAAAAAGGAAGCCTCAGAATGGCTTCAGAAGCCCACGCCCTTACGCAAAAGTGTCGAACATTTGCACCCGCAGAAATGGGACATAATTAAGCATAACTGATGTGTTCGCGAGACACGAGGCGGATGCACGCCGCCGCCGTTTGCCTGCTGCACGAAGCGTGATCGACGGCGCATAATTCAGCAGCCCAGTGTTGCAGCTGGCCGCCGCAGGGGATTTCTCGGGATCGGCCGCCGCCGTGCCCATGGCATCGTGCGGCCACAGTCTGTCTCCTGCTGTGCATCACCACACTGTCGCCCTGCCGCTGAAGCGAAGTCACTTCAGCGGCGCCGAGCGTGGCGGTTGGCGCCAGCGTCGGCGTCTGTGTACCTCCAGCGGCCACGGCAGGCTGAAGTGAATCAGCCTGACGTGACTCTGGCTGAAGCGACTTTGGCGGAGGCGACTCCGGCGCGGTCGGACCTTCCGCTCGGCTGCACTTGACCAGGCGACGTGCGCTGTACGTCACGTGCGCTGTACGTCACGTGCGCTGTACGTCACGTGCACTGTACGTCACGTGCGTTGTCGGCCACGTGCGCTGTCGACCACGTGCACTGTCGGCCACGTGCGCTGTCGAAGTGGACGTTTCGGACGCGCACGTCAGGCGTTCGTCGTCTCGAAAACTGGCTCTGCGGCGTGCGTGAGGGACGTCGTAGTTTGGGAAAATGGAAAAACGGATTATGGCAGTCGTGGACGATTGTTCTAAAATCACATTCCCGGAGCTATTTAACACTTGGTAAGCTGCGACGACAATATCATGCACGTTTAGGTTCTCCAACATCAGCAATTGGCGTCTCTAGAGATATTCATCGTCAGTCCACCTGTTATCGACACTGGAACACATGATGATTCAGCACAAGAACGGACAGAGGAACAAACCGCACAGAGTTATTTGCTGATCTTGGGCTATACGATAATTAACGCAGTGCGGACAGCGGATCCAGACGTACAGAGTGATCTGCTGATCTGGGGTTATACGACAACTAAAATCAGACTCCTCTCTCTCTCTTTCTCTCTCAAGTGGGCGGAGGGTACAGAAAGAGAGTGAGAAAGAGACACAGAGACGGAGACAGAGACAGAGGGAGAGGGCGAGGCAGAGTGAGAGAGAGGGAGATAACGACATTCGACATATACACCATCAAATGGTCGATGTTGCTGGACACCAATATGCTCATGTACTGCTGATGTTATCCTGTTTGCAAGATGATTGGCTGACTATGAATACACTGGTGAAAGACTAAGGGCGTGTTCGCAGCGCGTGCGGAATATCATATTCTGCATGACGCCATGCATAACCCTTTCTCAGTGCGTTCGCAGGAGGTGAAGCTTTTTGTTTACAATCACGCCACATCGTCGACAATAACTGCGCAGGCAAGAAAGCAAATTACACAAGTACACAATTATAAAACTAGATATAAATTACACCAAAAAGAACTATAGTGCTCTTCTGTACGTTGGGGGAATATTTTCATCTCACTTATCCCTAATTCCACTCCTGATGTTCCATTCTAACGCCCAGCCCCACTTTCAGATACCGCATTCTATAACGAGTCCACCATAATCTGCAGCCTGCCCAGCCAGACACAAAACCATGGCACATTCGACGACATCATCCCGACGACGTCATCATCGACATCATCATCGGTGACGTCATTCAACGAAAGCTCACCGTTTCGGGGCTGGCGGCCACTGCACTAGTGGCGCGGTTGGTGTGCATTCTGTTGTTCAGCTTCATAATGGTTGGTTGGTTGGTTATTGGAGTTTAGGGGCGCATCGACTACATCGGTCATGCAGCGCCCATTTCATAATGGAATGTTGACTTACGCATAGTACAATACATTGATAGTTCCTGTCTACAGTGTTTATTTTGCCCTACCAAAACTCCATCTAGGCAATGGTGCTATATCTAGATCTTACCTAGGTATGCCATATTTGTATTAACAGGTAGCATATCACAATCAATGCATTCACGACTGTCCGTTTACTTCCCACGCAATTTGGCGAGGCTCACATTCAGAATCGTTGCGTCATTTTGTACTGTCTTGATGTACTAGCCAAACGCGAGGCAACTTCACGGCCCTGAACAGGGGTCACTCGGAAGCGTCACGCTCCGACCGCGCGCAGCGGGACCCACACAACCGCGCACCGCGGGACTCACACAACCGTGACTCACGCGAAGAGTACCCGCCAATCCCACGGCCGCCGCTCTGGCGGTGTCACTTCAATATCTCACGTGCTGTGTCCGCTGCCTAGATGTCGCCACACGACACTACACATTTGCATCTGATCTCGACCGAGTACGTGACAAAAGAATGCATACGTCCGAGCTACATTCGGGTCACTGTAAACGTCAAAACGCGCAGAATAGTTCTGGTGTTACGTCATCTATGACGTAGCAGCATATAGCTGTTGTCATCCTGGTCACTGCGAAAACACTCTTAAGCACTGAGGAATTGAAGTGAGGTAAACCAACAAGTACATTGCCGCTATCGGTGGTCACTGACATGAAACGAATTGTGATGTAGAGGAATATAAACGGTAGAAGGTAAGCATACAATTCGATTGAGCGCAATGTCCTCTGTAATTCCACTTCAGCTCAAATTTTACGATGCAACTAGGACTGTCCCATCAAGACGCGCAACTAGCGTACGAAATTCGAACGGCTACAAGTCAATGTCTTGCCGTTCGTACAGGTTAATTTATGTTATCATTTAACAGCCTTATCTCACGAGTGGTCGTAGCCGACCAATGGCACGCCAGCGCCGAAACCATTTCTAATGCAGTCTCCGAGGAAGCGAGCTCGCTCCCGCTTCAAAATTAAAACATGAATTGGCAGTGAACGTGCCGGTGCAGGTGGGCAGTCGCTGCTCGGCGAGCGACCGTTGGCCGGTGTGCCAGCATCAGCACATAAGAATATATAATGAGTTCGCAACAGCGGAAAATAGCACCATGCATGCTGTTGTACTGCTCGGCGTAGCGTTCTGTCGATATTAGTCAACAAAGGTTTGCATCAGCCCGGTTGAGCAACCGTAAAGGTCCGTTCAATTTCACTCAAGAACATTGCTATCGGGGTCAGCATAAATTCTGATGTGGGGACCGAAATAAATACCGCGGGGCTCCTAACCAGGGTGGTCGCCACCGGAGGGGGGGGGGGGGGCAGAGGGGCAATTCCACCCCCCCCCTGCCGTGAGACTGGGGGGGGGCGCCGCCCCCTGAAATTTGAGGATGCCCCAGGACGAAAAGGAGGCCCCCAGGACGAAAACGAAATCCCAGGACGAAAAGGAGGCCCTCAGGACGAAAAAGAGGCCCCCAGGACAAAAGAAGGTACGTCAGGACGACAAGTAGGCCCCCAGAAGGAAAAGGAGGCCCTCCAGGACTAAAAGGAGGCCCCCAGGACGAAAAGGAGGCCCCCAGGATGGAAAGGAGGCCCT
Organism: Imbricaverruca yamaguchii; assembly: GCA_034440575.1. Classification (NCBI taxonomy): domain Eukaryota; kingdom Metazoa; phylum Arthropoda; class Thecostraca; family Neoverrucidae; genus Imbricaverruca; species Imbricaverruca yamaguchii. The sequence goes on from JAOTOL010001663.1 coordinate 2,641,412, forward strand.
CCAGGACGAAAAGGAGGCCCTCCAGGACGAAAAGAGGCCTTCCAGGATGAAAAGGAGGCTCCCAAGACGAAAAAGAGATTATACAAATTAGGGGCCTCCAGAAGGAGGCCCCTAGTTTGTAAAAAGAAGTCACCTAGGAGAGGGTAGGAGGCCCCAGAAATCAAGCGAGTGCCAACTATTGACACAGAGGCCCCAGAACGAAAAGGCCACCAGGACGAAAAGGAGGTCCCCATGATGAAAAGGAGACCCCCAGGACGAAAAGGATGCCCTCTAGGACGAAAAGGGGGCCCCCCAGGACGAAAAGAAGGCCCTCCAGGACGAAAAGGAGGCCCTCCAGGACGAAAAGGAGACACTCCAGCCCTCAGTTTCCCATTCCCGAACCATACTAAGGGCCTAAAAACAATAGGAGGCCCTAACACAATGGAGGCCCCTTTTCGGGGAACAGGAGGCCCCCTTTCGATCTCGCCCCCTGGACGAATTTCGTGGCGACGCCACTGCTCCTAACACTCACGCCGGAGCCGGAAAAATCGATCCCGAGAACGAACATGCGTTGGAGCTAAGTAAGCAGTTAAACCAAAATAGCAGTAGATACATCTCTTTAAAAATAGGAACAAATAATGCAACTTTAATGTGCGGAGATCCGGTGAGCGAAATGGGAAATCGCCACCATCAAAGAGAGTACGGCAGTAATAATGTTGGAAGACAATATCCTGAGGAAATTTAAATGATTGTTCTGCGTTTTTGCATTGCAAGTAAATATGACAAGACAATACGCTGCCATATGCGAAAATAGACAAGCGCAGTGCAATTCGACGCACTCGGAGGAAAACAAGTAGCGTCTTTGCAGGCAGTGAGATACATCGTGGTCGTCTCTTGGATATAAAAGTTCAAAGAGGGCATCGACGCCCTGAGAGGAAAATAAATGTGAGTTTGATAGACAAAAGACTTTCGGATAATAACTGTCATGGGAAATGCTGTAGACATGTGCTGGTGAAGACAAATAAGATTGCTATTAATTCGTAGTAAGCTAGTAAGCGTAGTAAGCTGAACAGATATGGGGCACCAAATATTTACGAATATTCCTCAACATATGGCTGTGTCTCATTATTCATTAAGTGTGCCACTTCCTAACTGGGTGCCTAGACGAGCACTGCAAGACATATGCATGTCAATCACACTGATCTGGAGCAACGAACTTCTAACTCAAGGTTGATGTATGATATTATGCTTTGAATGGAATGATTTGAAGTTTGGCGTGACAAATTGGTGCTCTAGTGCATAAAGCCTGGTAGCTATCATGCGTTATGTTTTAGGGCAAATACTTATATTGCCTGGTAGCTACATTCATTTGTATCTGAAAAGGGTAATATATTACATTTGTCATTTTGAAACTGATGTTCACATTATGGTATTTTATTAATTTGTAGTTGGCCTGTTCCGTGCATGCCCTGCTCATGTTCGTGTACCATACGCTAGAATAGGGCAGATGACTCCACAGTATGTACATGTGATTTCAAGTGAAGTCTTGGATCAGCTGGTAAAATATGGTACTGCTAATGAAAATTGTAATCCACATGTCACGTCAAGTGTTAGCATATGCATTTTTTTGTCCTGTTAGCTAAAATGTAGCATGTTGTTCATGCATTACCGCACCACATATGAATTACTGCAGCTAACCAGGCTTAAGCTACTGACATTTTTAACGGATTGGATAGCGGATGAACATCTCTGTCTGGCCCGGATACGGATACGGATCGGATTGATTCATAAGGGATTCGGAATGGACCTGATTTGAACATCTTAAACCGACTTATGACCAAGGTGCATACATGAGTAAAGGGTGCAATATTGCAAATGTTGTAGCTATAATGCTGAGTAGTGTGACCATACTATCAACTTATCTCACTTTACCCTTCGTGATGCCTTGCAGTATGACCTAACTTCTTCAACAACATCAATCATACGGCTTGCTATAGCGTCCCGGTGATAATCTGCCAATGGATATCAGCTTGTTCCATCTGTACAGCTTGGTCAATCCTACGAAACTCGGCGGCATTGGCCAGGTCAGAAGGCGAGAGAGCGAGAGAGCGAGATAGCAAGAGAGCGAGAGAACGATATATATAGCTGGGTTAGGATGATATGTGGCGGAACAGGGTGAGGGAACGTGTCTCGTATCTCACATGAGATGGTCATCAACGATAAATATATCCCACCCTTTGCCGTTGCATTTAGACATGGCGATGCTTTGCTCGGAATGCTGCTCCGGCATCAACATGAGCACAATAAAACACTCAACGACTGAATTCAGCTCAGCCAACGACTTAACATATACGTAAGTACGCCGAGTTACAGCTATCAAAAGTTCGTTCAGATGTTTACGCGTTCACAGCTGCCAACGTTTGATGGTTATGCTCTGCACTAATGAATCAGACCGTAGGGTATAGGTGACGCGTCCTATTTTCGGTGTTAGGAAGTGAGAGGGTGAAGGTGAGCTCAAAAGCGCCCCAGGACACAATCGTCGCTTGTGCCGCCGGTCAAGCTAGTAACGCTTCGCAAGCAAAGGCGTCAATTTTTGCGGAGAATTACGTTCAGGTGCGTGCCATTACGTTCATCTGTGTGCTATTATGTTCAGGTGTGCGTCATTACGGTCAGTTGTGTGTCATTACGTTCAGGTGTGTGTCATTGCGTTCACGTGTGTGTCATTACATTCAGGTGTGTGCCATTATATTCAGGTGTGTGCCATTACGTCCAGGTGTGTGTCATTACGTTCAGGTGTGTGTCATTTCGTCCAGGTGCTGCCGGCGTGCGTAAGAACGGGGTGCTGAGACGGTCTTCTAATTGTTCAGACGGCTTTTCTAAAAGTTAAATCCTCGATCATGATTCTTAGCAATTGAAAATGTATCGTTCAATTTGTGATTGAAAACATACTGAGCCAATTGCACCACATATGTCTCGTTGTCTTCGTGTGTGCGCCCACTGAACACAAGCCACTTAGGCCTGCTGCCGTCGGCTGATTCGAATAGAACTGACATGGGTTGACGGCAGCGCTACAAGCTCCATTGAGCAGCCCTCATGTCGACATATTTCATGGCCATTGTCACGTCACAACCGAGGCGTCAGCTGATTTACGGCCATACCAGGGAAGGGGGCGGAGACATCAGTGTCGGCGTGTTTGTCAGCAGGCACAAAACTCGGCCGTGCTTCTGGTCACTGGGGAAACGGGTAGCGCCTGTCTCCCACAGCTGATGAGAGTCAACGGGTGGCACCTGCCTCTCACAGCTGACGGGAGTCAACGGGTGGCACCTGCCTCTCACAGCTGACGGGAGTCAACGGGTGGCACCTGCCCCTCACAGCTGATGAGAGTCAACGGGTGGCACCTGCCCCTCACAGCTGATGAGAGTCAACGGGTGGCAACTGCCCCTCACAGCTGATGAGAGTCAACGGGTGGCACCTGCCCCTCACAGCTGATAAGAGTCAATGGGTGGCACCTGCCCCTCACAGCTGATGAGAGTCAACGGGTGGCACCTGCCCCTCACAGCTGATAAGAGTCAACGGGTGGCACCTGCCCTCACAGCTGATGAGAGTCAACGGGTGGCACCTGCCCCTCACAGCTGATAAGAGTCAATGGGTGGCACCTGCCTCTCACAGCTGACGGGGGTCAACGGGTGGCACCTGCCTCTCACATCTGACGGGGGTCAACGGGTGGCACCTGCCTCTCACAGCTGACGGGGGTCAACGGGTGGCACCTGCCTCTCACAGCTGACGGGGGTCAACGGGTGGCACCTGCCTCTCACATCTGACGGGGGTCAACGGGTGGCATCTGCCCTCACATCTGACGGGGGTCAACGGGTGGCAACTGCCCCTCACAGCTGATAAGAGTCAACGGGTGGCACCTGCCCCTCACAGCTGATAAGAGTCAACGGGTGGCACCTGCCCCTCACAGCTGATAAGAGTCAACGGGTGGCACCTGCCCTCACAGCTGATGAGAGTCAACGGGTGGCACCTGCCCCTCACAGCTGACGGGGGGTCAACGGGTGGCACCTGCCTCTCACATCTGACGGGGGTCAACGGGTGGCACCTGCCTCTCACAGCTGACGGGGGTCAACGGGTGGCACCCGCCTCTCACAGCTGATAAGAGTCAACGGGTGGCACCTGCCCCTCACAGCTGACGGGAGGAAACTGGCGGCGCCTGCCTTTCCGGCCGGCGACGACTAGTTGGTTCGCCGCCAACTGACACGTAAGTAGGCGGGCTGATAGTGCCGAGCAGTCGGGGTGCTCGCGCTGTGAAGTGTGTCAATAATACGTCACTATTCAACATGATATTCACATAGCTATGCCGATTTGATCAGATGCCATGATCCCAGACGATAACAGATGATCAGATGTCATCATGGAAGATAGCATATGAGGACATGCAAGCATGACAGATGATGAAATATGACCATGTCAGATGATGAAGTATGAACATAACAAATGATGAGATACCACCATCGCAAATGTGCCAATTCTGTGCACAGCGTGACAGTGATAAAGTTGGAACAGACATGGTATGTCACTATTCGGAAAACTTAATGCAAATGGCATGATAATAGCTCAGCCAAACCCGACTCTTTACCTCTTCGATGATGTCTTTTGTCAGTTTAGACTCGGAGTAATGCCAGAAAACGACGTGATAGTGCCGTGTTATGTTAGCCAGAAAAGGGCATGGAAGTGCCGTGTTATGTTGGCTAGAAAATGGCCTCATAGTGCAGTGTTGTGCTGGACAGAATTAGAGATCCGGGGGGGGGGGTTGTGGATGGGGCTGTGGATCAGAAGCCCAACTGACATCGAGATTACTCGTTCAAGATGGGTCAAGGTGGGTCCAGCAAGCTGATGAAATGCGCAATGTTTTATGAGAAACAGAATCGGACCAAGAGTGCAAAGTACCAAGAATGCAAACTATGCTAATGTAAAGGCATTGGTATGGCTTCCAAAATCCTCCGAAAATCTCAGGTGGTGTTTTTGCATGGCGTTGTGGTTTCTAGGTTGTGTATATTTCACATGCATCCCATAGGCACTGCCATTGTGTTTCTAAAAGCTAGGTGGTGCTCAACCATTCAGACGTGGTGCTCAAGCTCAACCTCAATATCAAGTACAAACACCGTCTGATAACATTAACGCCCATGGTTTTGTGTGATGTTTATGTTCAACGCAGTAAATGCCAAGGAATAAATGAAAAAATACTAGTGGCATTGCTAAATTGCCTAACATGTGGGGGTCACTGATTTCGCTTGACCTTGACCGGACCGTAGTTTAAAATGAATTCAATGAGAAACTCTCAAAAACATAAGTAGGGAGCCTATTCCATTGCTCAGCCACCCTCTGACTACAAACCCGTTGGCTCTTAACTGCCATACACATTGTCTCGACTAACTTGAATTGATGACCCCTACGTGGTGCTCCAAATACAGGAGCATCATTCATATTGGCGTTATCTTGCCCTTTGTCGATTCTATGCATTTCAATCGTATCACCCCAAAATCCTCTATAATTGAGTCAGTGCATATCTAATCCAATGAGCCATTTTTCGTATTCTAAGTTACCTCTTCCACTGATGAGTCTAGTGGCTTTGCGTTGCATTCTTCTTGACATATCTATATTTTTGTTCCAGGTAGTTGGGGCTCTATGCTTGTACATAATATTCCAAGTGGGGTCGCACACGTTGCAACCAACACACCTACGTCTCTTTACTCTTCAATAGCATCCAGACCCCTCTCTCCCATTGTATATCTGAAACTCTCACCTCCAGACCTCAGAAGCACGACCTTACACCTATCATAGTTGAAGCATATCTGCCATTGATCAGCCCACTTTTAGGCCCTCCAAGTCTAGTTGAATTCTACTACAATATTACTAGACAAAAACAAAATGTGCACGGGAAAGTGGATGTGGAAAGTGTGAGTGTAGGGAGGGAGGGGTTATTGGGATTTGAGTAGGGAGGTAGAGATGCTAACAAGGGAGGTGCAGCGACTGGAGAAGGGCACATTGTAGGTGACGATAATCGAGCAAGCCAGGCGCAAGATTCGACGAGTGCTGTGGATGGTGAAATGCTGTGGATGGTGATAGTGAGGTCCAGGGTGGTGGCAAGTGGACTGTAAGTAGACGTCGGAGTACCAAACTAGCTTTTATGAAAATTGACATGGGCTTTGAAATGCATAATAGGTTTGAGGTATATCAATATATGTATATAATGCTGCTAAGGAGAGAGAGACAGAGACAGAGAGAGAGAGAGAGAGAGAGAGAGAGAGAGAGAGAGAGAGAGAGAGAGAGAGAGAGAGAGAGAGAGAGAGAGAGAGAGAGAGAGAAAAAAGAGAGAGAGAGAGAGAGAGAGAGAGAGAGAGAGAGAGAGAGAGAGAGAGAGAGAGAGATAGAAGCCAACAAGTTCTGCTTATCTCGATCCGAAACATGCAGGTAGCATGTGACTGTAAGCACAAGGCTCTTCTTTCAGGGTATTATTTTGAAATTAGAAGAAAAAACAGCAAATAATCGGAATATACTACTTGAAGCACAGTCTTTCAACACTGCAATGCTAAATTGCATATATAATACGGTGCAACGCAGTTCAGTTCATGTTGGCAATTTAGCAGCAAATTGAAAACAGCAAAGCGCAACAAAGGCAAAATGATGGCGAAGTGCTTTTCCTAGTCGTCTGAATTCGACGCTTAGAACAGTGGAAAACATCGCTTCCCTGGAAAGCAATTCTGATGGGCAGACTGCGCATGCAATAAATCCAAATGGATGACGTGGAGTCCAATTTCGTTCCCACTATCCCTTCAACGCGCTCTTGCAGGGCGATATTTTACGGCGGGAATTAAAATTGCATTGATTTCATGCCCATGGCCAGTGCCTAGAATACAAATATTCTATGTACGTTCTAGGTTTCCGTTTGCGTCTAGAGCAGGCTGGAAATGTGCGTTCTTCTGACTGAAACACGGATACGAAACCATCAATGTCATTATTCAGTCAGCGTTGTCAGATAGATGATTCGCTGTTAATGAGATAATTCACTGGAGTGTAACAAGAACGCTCGGTGATAATTACTTGGTGCGTTTTCGGCAGGTTTTATTCTGTTCGGCCAACCGGAAGCTTTAGATATATTACATTTGATGGCTGAAGCACAGGAATTATTTTTACTTGCCTAGTAATGAGTACGTGAGATGTGTGCCTGACCTAAATAAAGCCGTCTGACTTTCGCGTGTATTGAAGTAGTTAAAGCCCTTTTTATTTGCTTTAGCTATAGACTCAAGCACGCGTATACTACTTAACCCGCGTCTCTTTTGTCAGATCCTCACACTCCATCTCGAGGTGGGGGGGGCGAAGGAGACCCCCTTCTAATCTTCAAACTAAGCCTCGCACAAAAACGAAATAGGTATCATCAGAAAGCGCTCGACAAGTAGGGCCAAACGCCATCCTAAAAAATTGTCCCCCAAAAAAGTGACGTTACTAGAGGCCCTAGAGATTCACGACTTACATTATGTGTATGGCTCTGGGGGGTTCATTTTGAGGGAGATTTGAAGAAAAAAATTATTTGGAATCAAAGAAGGAAAGCGAAATCTACAAGGACCATACAGTTTTTGGCCACAAAAAAAAATATTTGTTAAATTTCAAAAGTTTGAGTTTTCAAGTTTTCATTAATGTTACTTTCTAATGGGTAGAGCGGGCTGAAAAACGTTGTTCAAAGTCAACTTGCACCAATAAAAATTGCTTACTTCAGCCAGAATCTTCCATTTGAACTCTACTACGCAAATATGCAAAATTAAGAAGCAATAAAAAAAACAGGAAAAATGAAAAATTCCTCTTGAACGTTTTGTTGCATCCCTAAAGATAAGCGAACGCTGAAAGTTTCATTACAATATCTTTGTCCGTGAAAGCGTGACGATTGGTTGAACTTTTTTGGAGGTGACCTAACTTGACCTTAACTAACTCGTTGACTCTACATGACTGGACTTAAATACTTTGACACAACATGCCAAATTAATGTGGGAAAAGTTGTGCCAAATGTCGGCGCGCTCCTGCGCGCCGTTCTTTCACTGTCCAGTCAACATTTCTTGTAGGTCTGCTTAGCAAATGTGTTTCAGTCTGCCTGTCTTTCTTCATTGGATTCCTCGAATTTCTTTGAGACCTTGTCGCAGAACTTGACATTCAGTCTGCCTGTCTTTCTTCATTGGATTCCTCGAATTTCTTTGAGACCTTGTCGCAGAACTTGACATTAATTATTGGCATATGGAAACTATTTGGGAGATGTTCTGGAAGTGCTGTTATATTATTTTTGTCAGAGTTGGCTCTCGGTGACTTGTTCCGGTAGCCATACTTATACCGAAGAGAGTCGATATGAGAGTGTTCCATCGGCTACGTAGGCAATGGTTGTCCGAAAACAGCTATGTGAACTCTTGCTCGCTTGAAATATATTTGTTCATCAAGGCTGGTTCTAAGCACGGCGATAGTTGTCCAACCATTGAGTGATGTGTTTTGGGTCAACCAATGGTGACAGTTACCATTGACAGGTGATTGTTCACCAACAATCATATACAACGATTCCTCTACATCGCTGTATGCCTCTACAGGTGACGCTTGCTGAGGTGTGCACGGTGGGTGGTAGCTTGATATTGTTACCACCCGTTTGCATTTCTACAAGTATAAATGCACTTTGCATTTCTACATGATTTGTACCAAAGCAAATTGAACAGTTCGAGCCGACTTATCACGAGATAGCAGAAGAAAACTTTGAACAGGAGGGGTTAACATCTGGTGTCTTGGAGACGTTTTGAGCGATGCATTGATCAGAAGCCGCTCGATATTTCCCACTTAATCTGGCTGGGCTCATCTCATCGGATAGCCTCGGATACGACCCTGGGCTCGAATAGGCTCAAATACCGCTCCTAAGTTGTGGGAATTGCTGGCTAACGACTGGTCCGGCACAGCTGCGGGACTCGGGCGAGTCTCTGTCGCACCGTCGCCTGGCCGATGGCGCTCCTGGCGGCGTGAAGTGGGCCGGCCTGGGCCACCAAGCGGGCACGTGCGGCATCGGCAGGGCAGTCGGTCGAACTGCAGACACGGAGGACTGCCAACTAGGGCTTGGGCCGCGCGCCGGTCCGGCTGCTTCTAGCTCAGCCGGCGGCAACGTGGCCGGCTGTCGCGTTACGTCGACGATGGTCAGGCTGAGGTCGCTTCGGATGGATGGGCTCGCCAGTCTCACCCCCTCCCCGCATCCCCCTCGAGGCAGGTGGCGCTGGTGTTGCATACTCGGCAGCTGGGATCAGCAGCAGCACGACATGCATTAATGAATATTTGGCGTATGTGCAGCTGCGAACGACTAGCCATACCACACGTCACACGCAACTATGACCACCCCTCTCCCGTGGGTCAGAAATGTGTCTGCCCCCGTGGATGTGACTTCGATGGGCACTTCGGTGTTAAAAGAACGTAGAACAGTATCACAAATAGAAAATGGGAAGTGTTAATATCGAATGGGAGTAGTGCAGCGGAATGCGCAGCGAATGGAATGACGAAAATGATAATAATCCCAGTTTCACATCTCAGGCTGCCCGTTGCAGTTCTGCATCATGGCCGATTGGATAAGAACCTACCGGCATCTCCGCACAAAACGCTGCAACGTTATCTTCAGATACTTGTTCACATGCCTGGTGACGTATGACGTTCATATGCCTGGTGACGGCGCACTGACCACACGGAACTCCACGGCCAAACCGCAGCCAAGAGTCCAGTGAAGCCGAGTCGCAGAGGCCCTGCGTTCGCAGTGGTGGGATGCCGATGGCTGCGTGTTGGTATTCGGTGTGAGCACCAACCGTCGCACTGAGCCGCGTCGTAATATGTCACCGTCACATCGCGGACATTGCTCGCCCGAGACAGTCACTGCGGCTAGTGGCGCATACGAGGAGAGTCGCGTCCATCTGCTGCTGTCAAAAACATCCGCGGAGCATCCCACCTGTCCAGACTGAGATCCGAGCAAAATGCACACAGCCCGGGACAATGAGCGTGCCATGGCACTGCGGCCGCTGGTGTATGACGAACTGAGGTGTGGTCTGATGGGACGGGGTGTGGTCTGACGGGACGGGGTGTGGTCTGACGGGACGGGGTGTGGTCTGACGGGACGGGGTGTGGTCTGACGGGACGGGGTGTGGTCTGATGGGACGGGGTGTGGTCTGACGGGACGGGGTGTGGTCTGACGGGACGGGGTGTGGTCTGACGGGACGGGGTGTGGTCTGACGGGACGGGGTGTGGTCTGACGGGACGGGGTGTGGTCTGACGGGACGGGGTGTGGTCTGACGGGACGGGGTGTGGTCTGATGGGACGGGGTGTGGTCTGACGGGACGGAGTGTGGTCTGACGGGACGGGGTGTGGTCTGACGAGACGAGGTGTGGTCTGATGGGACGGGGTGTGGTCTGACGGGACGAGGTGTGGTCTGACGGGACGAGATGTGGTCTGACTGGACGGGGTGTGGTCTGACGGGACGAGGTGTGGTCTGACGGGACGGGGTGTGGTCTGACGGGACGGGGTGTGGTCTGACTGGACGGGGTGTGGTCTGATGGGACGGGGTGTGGTCTGACGGGACGGGGTGTGGTCTGACGGGACGGGGTGTGGTCTGACGGGACGGGGTGTGGTCTGACGGGACGAGGTGTGGTCTGACGGGACGGTGTGTGGTCTGATGGGACGGGGTGTGCTCTGACAGAAGAACTGAGGCGTGGTTTGGAGGTACGAACTGAAGTGTGGTATGACGGGGCGAAAACCATCGTGTTGCGTTTTACGCTAACAGCCCAATGCTGCCCGAATGAATGCTGTCCACTTTGAATCCACCAATGGGTTTTGAATTACTTAGGAGACTCCCTCCCCATCCCTGGGGTGGCTGGACCTAATTGTGACGTTTCGGTCGAATTGTAGAGGGCTACATGATACACATTGCAATTGAAACAATTGTATGATTAGTTCGAAGTTCCAGCTCTACCCGCGATGACAAGTGACGCCACACAATAGCCTAGCTGGCAAACCGAAGACACCGCGTGTCCAGCATGTGCTATAAAAAAATGTTGGATAGTCGGTTGCATATGAATGACGACGGAACAGTACTTCATGAGAGCTCTTCATCTGCATGGATAATTTATGTCGTGAATGCTATGTTTACTCATTGAAACTTTAGACCATGGATAAACGTAATCTAATTAATACGATTATTACATTAAAAACGTTTCCGCAAGAAAAAGCCAGGGGTGTGTGATTTAGAACAATTATGTTTCAAAACACGTCATAAAGTATGCATTCTGACGCATTATTAACATATATCACGAAACACAATATGTTGTTACTGTGGGTTCTATTGCTGTGGTGAAATAGTTACATAGTATTTATTATCCGTCATTGCACGTAATTTTGGGAAATGTTAGCTCTGAATTCGAATTGGGAACCAATTTTACGTGGATATGCGCATTAAATATAATGAACTTGAATCTTTTAACTCGTGCATAGCTCAATCGGAATGGGCCTTAAGAACCACATTAGCCTCATCGTCAATACCTAAAAACAAACGAATAGCCACAAAGTGTTGGAAATGTTCACATCTTTTCACATTTTCTTTTTGCACCATCATCGCAAGTGGGGACCTTTGGTCGACTCAGGTCAGTGGCTTAGATCACTTCAAATGTTGGACACGATTTAAACTAAGGTAATTGAACTCATAGTCATAGTCATAGTCAGATTTATTGAGGTCTCCACAATAGTATGGCTATTCAGCCCTCTCGTCAATACATTTCCGTAAAACTATATACATAATCCTATTTCTTATGTCAATATACAAGAGTCAATTGAAAATAATCTAGACATCAATCACGCTTGATCACCTCGTGATCGTTCGATCACCCCGTGATCAAACGCGCCTCAAAACGGTCGCTCCACGCGGCTACGGCTCGGAAGCCGTAGAAAAGAATAGAAAGAAAGAAAACTAAAAACTAAATAAATGCATTTAAGAATACATTAAAAGAAAATACATTAAAAGGAAACTAAATAAATAAATTTGTCTAGTTTTATTTCAAGCGCACTTAAAAGAAAACTAAATAAATGTATAATGCCATAACATATGTTCAACAAAGCTGCTGTTAACGATTTTCCTGGACGGCTTTTTCGTTGATCTGTCATCGGGTCAATTCACATGTGAACCTGCAGAGGAAGCATCACTGCGTCATTTACTGAAGCCCTGCGTCCGCAACCAATTACTTTCTTGGCCTCACCAACTAAATAAAGTTGTAGACATTTGGCAGTGACCTTTTTGAGGTCATCTGTGGCCAGAGACATTGTTTGACCTCTTGCTGGTCCAAATAATGACCTGGATAGCTTTCTAGCACTGATGTGCGTATAACAAGTTGTCATTCATCATTCAATAAAAGTCAATTGATTTTATCAGCGTGTAATGAAATGCGCGGTAACCCACCATGTGACATAGTGGCAAAAACCTCGTCCACGTTCTGCTTACCTGGGTTATTATATGATCTGTTGAGGTGAAACACATTGTTTCTATGTGAAAATGTGGAGTATATGCGCTGGTACCTTTGCTTCCCCTTGGTAATTATAATATATTTCCACAGGCCAGCTAGTGAGTGCTAGAATATTACCTTTTGCCTAAATTTAGGGCTAACCAGGCTTAACGAGAGGTTCTGCCAATTGTTCTATATCCAAGTTAGCTGGCAGCATTTCATCAGCCATATGGGGCTTTAGATGATAGCTTCGCCATCCACACACTAATGTAATATGCTATGGAAGCATACTTTTGCACATGCTTAACATGAACAAGAGAAGCATAAACTTTCATTGCATGCTTGCCTCCATTTCTAAGATGACTCCTGAATTGCACCCTCAGGGATTGTACAGTTTTGTGAGGTAGCTCGCTGATTTTAAAACAATCAAAATACAGTTGTAAGATGAAATTGGTACGTTTACTAGCAGCAAGTTAAAATTGTTTGTAAAATTACACACGAGACAGAATCATACTATTAATGATTATAGAGCATGGATATGCATGGATATGTCCATGAATATCCATGCTCCAACATGTGAAGCAGGACCGTGGTGCACTGGACATGAATGAGCCTTCTGCCCAAGGTATGCACATTTAATTCCCGTATGGATCAGCGAAGGAAAGCAAAAACAAGCCTCATTTGTCATTCAAGAAACATCCTCTCCTTCTACGATTGCTGCATATTACTTTCCTCCTTTCCCCTCACTCAAGAAACCAACTCGCCATGCCCATTCATGATGGCGACGCTGCATGCAAGAGCCATGGCGATACCAATATCACCAAGGCGTCATGGAGTCTGTAAGCCACCAACTTTTGAGACGTTAATTTAGAACTTCCGATATTGAACATCCGTCGATCTTTAGTCCTTGTACGCGGCATCGTAAATCCACAACTGTCTTGCAAGTTCATGCCGGTCGCCGCCAAGTTTCTGCGGTCATCAGTTGCCGTCGAGCATATCAGCTCTGCATTCAAGTGCCGCACGAAACTCGCGCTGGTTTCCTGGCGTCCTTGACTGGAAACCTACAAATGGGACGAAAGGCCAAGGCGTTAGAGGTATGAAAGGCTGCCATGCGTTGGATGCGATTTCGTTACAAATGGGACGAGGAATGGGAGATGGGATGATTTCGTTACAAATGGGCGAGCCAAGGCGTTAGAGGTCTGAAAGGCTGTCATGCGTTGGATGTGATTTCGTTATGACTATGATGGGGATGTTATCAATGTTCTGACGACGATGTATTATCGCCGTTGAACTGCGCGATGTCATCTGAACCAAGTCATTAATCACATTCCGTGGTGTACTGCAGACACTGCATGCAGACATCCTTCGTCATGCGAGTGTCCACGTGGATGGTAGGTCGATTCGCTCTGGTGTACGTCTATGTGACTGCTGTTAACACGCGCCCTGGAGGGCCTCTGAAACTTACGCGCACTGGAGAGGAGGGGGATTCCGCCCATCCCTAAGATCTCGGCTCCCATTAAGGCTAGAGCAACGAAATTCGCAGGGTGGATGGGCACGAAAGTTCACTCTATTGTATGCAAATTTTGTGACCTTTGGTCAATATCTTCAAGGTCAAATGAGGTCAAAATAGCAAACTTTTCTCGTTTTGCGTGGCTTGGATTGTCATTGTTATGGTTCGCTGTGATTGTGTTTAAATGCTCCAAAATTGCTATTAATGATGCTTTGGACATTACTAATGACGCAATACATATGCCAGATCCGCCATTTAACCTCAGGTCACCTATATAGGAGCACTTTATCAGGTCATTACCTGCTCCAGTTACAGGAACCGGGCTGCCCACCTGACTGCTCCGTTGGGCGGCTCTCACAGTCGGATTCGCAAAGAAAGGAGTAAAATGCATGAATGGAGTATAGAAACGCTTAGGCACACAACGACAAACAGTAGATTTCCGGATGTGCAGGGAGTAACATGCAAAGTGACATCAATCGCATGACAGTCATTTCCATTTACGACAACATTCCAGTTGACCAAGTTTGGTTCCATTAGCCTGTCATGATAACCTCGGCGACCTAACATGACTTTTAAATTATATAGCATAACAATATGCATCAAGCAAGCCGCTTAGAGTTGTCAAGAACACTTCCCTCTTGCCAATATATGGGAAGCGTATCAGCGCCGAATTCTGTGATCTGGCGTTGATTTTTTTTTAACGGACCATAACATCAAAACCTTTCGGCCGATTTTAATTTTTCTTGCTTTACCCAATGCGCCGGTCATTTCTAAGCAGGTACGAAAAAAAATGCCACATATCGGCCGGTACAATATGGAATCGTGTACGAAAAATCGGAGGGGTTGGCGGATTTCGCCCTCGACCCCTCCAGGGCGTGTGTTAACCTGTCATGAACTTGACCTGACTTGACCTCGGTGACCTGGCATGACTTTAAAACAATGTAGCGTAACAATATACATCAAACAAGTCGCTAGTGTTGCCAAGAACACCTCCTTTTTGCCAATATACGGGAAACGCATGGATGTAGATATTTGTGGTCAGGCGCTGCTACATTTTTTCTTAATTTGCTGACCCTTAACTCAAAAACTTTCAGTCAATTTTCGTTTTTCTTTCTTTAAGCCACGTACCGTTCATTTATAAGCAGGTACACAAATAATGGCGTATATCGGTCGGTAACATCAGCAGTTATCTACGAAAAACCGGAGGGGTAGGCGGATTTCGCCCCCCCCCCTTCCAGGGCGCGTTTTAACATGCACAGTCTCAGGATGTCCCCTCTGAAAAGCGGCGCCCGGCATTGCGCTGAAATTTGGCGTACATTTTCCCACATCAATTTGACATGTGCAAAGAGTTTGAGATCAGGTCATCCACGACCCCCAAATTAGTCAAGGTTAAGTGAGGCCACCTCCAGAAAAGTTTAACCTATGTTCATTAGGGTGTGTCACGAAGGACCTTTTTTTGGAAATTGCACTTTGCTTAGTGAAATTATCGTGTAGATCACCTTAAAAAAACCTGTGGTCGAAACCAAATCGAAATCAAACAATAAACAAAATATGCGACAGGCCGATAAAGAAACAAATTTGCCGGGATCCCGGCGTTGAAGTCTCCAGTGATGGCGCTCCCTTGCGATTGGCATCTAACACCACGCGTCCGGCCACCTTCGGAGCGCCGCCGCGGCGCTGTGACGAAAAAGGCGGTAATCGGTGCTGTGGATGCCTGATGAATGGATTCTGGTGATGAAGCACCAGTCGCTTAATAAGTTGCCTAGATATCTGACGCATGAAAGAAAGGTTCACTTTACTTCACTTGTTCGTTCCATTTTCAATCAGTAGATGTATCGGCGTATAATGCTAATATTTTCACTTTTGAAAGCTTGAACATCTTCAAAATTCCTCGTCTGTTTACATCGAAGACCAATTAAATCATTCTGAGACACTTGCTACCTTATTGCTATGACAAGTAGACCAGGCGAAATCGGCATCATGCTCCGTTCTACTACAACCGAAGGAGGCGGGCATACAGCGACGTCACCTTTTGTACGAGCGGCCACATTTTTTGTACGAACTATCATTTTATAACTGTACTACTTGTCTACATGCTCGACAGAAAACCCGACATTAAATCCTTTTTGCTGCTGAGCACTGGCATTGCCGACCTGTGTTTCAACTTCGCCTCAATGTAACCGTGGCGGGCCTCTTCACCAATTACCTTCAAAGACGCCTCGGTCACCACTTTCACCATCCGTTCCACCGTCTGACTGTGCACGGGGTATGGCGGTACTTCGAGAGGACTCGCGATGATGTCTAGTAAGTCATCATCGGACAGTTGTTGCGTCAAGGGCGGCTCGGTTATCGCCTCATTACACCAATCAATCAGCTCCATGATGCTGTTTGCCCCCATATTCACTTTTGGAAGCTTGAACCTCCGCACTTCGTCAGTA
Organism: Imbricaverruca yamaguchii; assembly: GCA_034440575.1. NCBI lineage: Eukaryota > Metazoa > Arthropoda > Thecostraca > Neoverrucidae > Imbricaverruca > Imbricaverruca yamaguchii. The sequence continues at coordinate 2,657,881 of JAOTOL010001663.1, forward strand.
TCACTATCGACTTGAGTTCTGCGACACTGCTGGATTTGAGTGACCGCCCTTTCCCGTGTGGCCTGATCTTGGCCCGCTGCCATTGCTAGCAGTACTGCCTCAGGGTGACACCAGTAGCTGTTGCGCTGTATTACCGGCTGCACCATGGCCGCTATCTCAGGTCGCAAACTTTTGAGAAGTTGCACGCTGTGCAGCGCATTGCCAGGACCGTCAGAACATTTCCAGTTATTCTTGATGCAGAACCACATGGGAGTATAGTGGCACACGATGAACTCCGCTAGCATTCTCAGACTGTCTGATGGCTGTTCGGTTGATGTGTAGAGCCGGAGAATTCGCGCCGCCAGAGTCAGCCACCTGGAGTTGTTTAGTGGACCGATCTTCATTTTCGCAGTTCTATCTGAGATACTACGACACTACGCGCTACGGACACTGTACGGTCTGGACACTACGCGCCAGACTGTACAGAATAGCCTGGTCTGAACTTAGGTCACTGAGAATCTCCTGCGTTATTTCTGAAACATTTCCGCCATCGATTGGCTCAAAATCGACCACTGGCAAGGTTTCTACTGCGCCTGTAGCAGCCCGGCCAATCAGCCCACTAAACGACTTAGGTCCTGTTGTGACTCCATCTAACTGGCTAAATACTGCACGAAGATTAAGTTCATTTGCATGAAGTTGGCACACAAACCAGTGGACGGGGCGTTTTTGTCCGAGCTCAAACAAACGGATAACACCACCTTTTTGGCCAGTATTAACTCTCGTGCGGTCACAGCCAAGCACAGAAACATCCGCACCAAACTCATATGCCACGGCGTTCAGGTCCTGAAAAATGTCCTCCGCTTTCCCACTCTGTGGGGTAAAATGTCCTAAATATGCACTGTCTGGCTCGGATACAACCACAATGTGCTCTTCCGTCTTCTTTGAACTGGCTGTCATAAGCGTGTCGTCTTTTCTACCGTCGAAGTAGAGACCAGATACACGACCTGCATGATCCTCATGGCTCTGGGCTACTACCTCTCTTCTAATCCGATCCCTTGCTCGCCATACTTTTTTGCTATCCACTATGCAGTCCATATCGTCAGAAGTGATCCGACTAATGTCCACTTGGAAACCGTTTATGATCGCAGCACACGCACGATTAGACACTCCGCACCGATCTGCTGCTAGAGCCGTATTTAGCAGTTCGTCTGTGTTACTGTTCACCATATACTCTGACTCATTGACTACAGATGTGAGGGATGATGAATCTGTGGCGGAATCTTGGTTTGAATAGAATCTAGCTGGGCCATTCCAGAAGGTCCCGTTTGTGGTGATGTGACTCTCTCGGCGGTCAGACGACTCCTTTCGTCCATGGCGCGTCGACGAGTGGTTTCACGGATATCTGCGGTGCCGATTTGCATTTGGCGAGGTCCTCTCTGGTCTTGGACAAAGGGAAACTCCATTCGTGGCACTTTGTCGGCCATCGCACATTTGCAGCTATCGATATCAGCACATTTTCGCGATATCGTGATATCACATTTCAGCACATCGATATCAGATATCAGCACGGCTCGTGAGCCGTCGTTAATAGGTTGTCCCTACTGCTGATAATCCCAGTTTCCCTTGAAACTTGAGTAACGAAAAGGAACAGGAGACTTGGATTGACTAATAAAACAGGGATGTATGGCATGCGAAGCTATTTTGTGTCGTTAGTGCGTACGCAATTTATTCGAATGATGATTCATAGCACTGTGAAAGGTGGAGCACAGACAAAGGAAAGTGGAGCGATCAGTCCTTCGGTATATCTTATCTTTACAATCAGATATATCCCGGCTCTCCTGATCTGTTTTTGAATTACCAGAATCCATTCCTAAGTCATCCACAGCACCGACTGCCGCCTTTTTCGTCACAGCACCTCGGCGGCGCTCCGACGGCGGCCGACGCGTGGTGTTAGATGCCAATGGCAACGGAACGCTATCACTGGAGACTTCAACGCCGGGCGCCCGGCAAATTTGTTTCTTTATCGGCCTGTCGCATATTTTGTTTATTGTTTGATTTCGATTTGGTTTCGACCACAGGTTTTTTTAAGGTGATCCGCACGATAATTTCACTAAGCATAAGAAAAACCGTTCAGGCGACACACCCTAATGTTCATGCCTTAACTGGTAAAGTTCATTGAATGAATCTTTCAGTGTTGACGTTTCTTTATGGAGAAACCAAACTCATTGCAGAAATATTTTATGTTGGCGTTTTTCATGACTTGATTGCACTTTTGCCAATTGCGGTTACAAACGAAGATTCTGGCTAAATTGAACACTTTTTATGAGGCGAAGTTAAATTAAGCAACAATTCACGATGCGCTTTACCAATTAAAAATATAAATTACAACACTTGAAAGCAAAAAATGTCTCAACATAAAAAGTGTATTTTCTGATGGGCAAACATTTTAGGACCGTGTTCGATTTTACATGCACGTCTTGATTCCAGACAATCTCCTTCTTCACGCTATGTTATTCATTTCCTTCTGGCAATAGTCTCGAAAGGGCCTGAAATGGCAGAAGAGATTTGGATACAAACACTAGACACCAACTTCTAGCATCACTGTGGGTCACTGGGCCCCAAAAGGTCGCATGCAACTCACTGAATCTACCACGACAGTCCGTGCATACACGCCACCCCCCCCTCTCGGCACCAATGGATGTCCTCGGTGTACCATGACGGTCAGAGTATACACGCCACCCCCGCCGCCCCCCCCCCCCGCCCGGCACCAATGGATGTCCTCGGTGTACCATGACAATCGTAGCATACACGTCTCTCTCGCCGCTCGCCACCATTTGCACTGCGCTCGAGAGCAGGGACACTGCACGTCGGCAGGGTGGTACTGAGGGTGCAGGGACGCTGCACGTCGACAGGTTGGTGCTGAGGGAGCAGGGACACTGCACGTCGGCTGGCTGGTACTGAGGGAGCAGGGACACTGCACGTCGGCAGGGTGGTACTGAGAGAGCAGGGACACTGTACGTCGGCTGTCTGGTACTGAGGGAGCAGGGACATTGCACGTCGGTAGGCTGCTGGTACTGAGGGAACAGGGACACTGCACGTCGACAGGTTGGTACTGAGAGAGCAGGGACACTGCACATCGGCAGGTTGGTACTGAGGGAGCATGGACACTGCACGTCGGCAGGGTGGTACTGAGAGAGCAGGGACACTGCACATCGAGAGGCTGGTACTGAGGGAGCATGGACACTGCACGTCGGCAGGCTGGTACTGAGGGAGCAGGGACACTGCACGTCGGCAGGGTGGTACTGAGAGAGCAGGGACACTGCACATCGGCAGGCTGGTACTGAGGGAGCATGGACACTGCACGTCGGCAGGGTGGTACTGAGGGAGCAGGGACACTGCACGTCGACAGGGTGGTACTGAGGGAGCATGGACACTACACGTCGGCAGGCTGGTGCTGATTAAGAAGGCCTGCGCGTGCCGACGGGTCCATTTCCGCCGGCAGGAGCAGACGTGGGTCCATGGCGCTCGTTTGTCGGCGGCTTGGCGGTGGTCAGCGCACGAAGGGCGCTAATTAGCCTCCGGCAGACATTCATTAGCGCAATGCAGTAGACAGAGTCGGCGCGCCGACACCCGTTATGGCGCCATGAGGTCCATCCAGTGGCGTTCTACACCACCCTGCCTAACCTAACCTAACCTAACCTAACCTAACCACACCGTCTGGGCAGTGTCTCGACACGCCGAGCTCCGGAGTTGTACGGCTTCGATCGGCGGCTTCCCGGCGGGCGAAGTGCAATGATTCACGAGGAGTAGTACGAGTTGCACCTGTGTGCCTGGTTCACCGCCGCCTCCGGCAGTGACTTAGTGCCCAAGACGAAATTGCTGGTGCTTTGAACCGGAACTGAAATTAAAGGTACACCGGCATAGTATCGATATTAGCACAATCGCCACTTGATCGGAACGCTTTACATGTATCTCCGGACATAAGTGTGTCATCTCATGCTCTAATGTCTCGGAATATTTCGAATATATTATGAGGTACTGCAGAGTATTTTGTAGGACAAAACATACTTTCGCTACCTCTATTGCCGTCTCGTCCTTTTGGTCACTTGTGTGCCCACTTTTAACCCGCGCCGTCTTTCCGGTCAAATCCTCACACCCCGTATCAAGGGGGGGGGGCGGTTGAAGACCCCTCTAAAATCCAAACTAATCATCACATGAAAACGAAAGAGGTGTCATCGGAAAGCGCTCGACGAGTAGGGTCCAGGTCCACCCCAGCCAAAACAAATTCCCAAAAGTGACGTCACCATGGAGGCTAGATTGTCACGACTTTTTACGACCTACATTATGTTCTTTTACTCTGGGGAGTTCATTTTGGGGATATATGAAAAAGACAAAATTTATTTGGAATGAGAAAGGGACAGCGAAATCGACCAGGGCTATAATTTATTTTGGCCCCCCAAAAATCAACATTTTATTTTTTCGAAATTTCAAAATTGAGTTTTAAAGTTTTCTTTAATTTTCCCTTTCCAATGGGTAGAAAAGATCGATAAACATTGTTGAAAGTCAACTTGCCCAAATAAAAAATGCTTACTTTAGCCAGAATCCTGTTTGAACTGCAAGATGGCAAATATGGAAAATTTATATGTAGTCAAAAACGAAAAAAAATGAAAAATTCAACTCTTACATTTTATTGCATCCGTAAAAAGCAAACGTTGAAAGTTTCATAAAAATATCAATATCCGTTAAAGCGTGACGACTGGTTGAACTTTTTTGGAGGTGACCTCACTTGACCTTGACTAACTCGTTGACCCTAGATGACCTGACCTAAAAATTTTGAATCAGCATGTTAAATTGAAGTGGGAAAAGGTATGCCAAATTTGGGTGCGCTGCCGCGCGCTGTTCGTCCGCTAACCGCGAAAAACCTGAAGGGGCGGTTGAAGACCTCCCGAGACGGGACGGGTTAAACTCCCGACTACTTAGTCGAACTTGCCACGGTAGTGCTAAAATTAAGTCGACGGAAAAGCAGTTTGATTTCCAACCAGTGTACTTAGTTTGAGCTATAGCTCAAACTAAGCCATAGCTCTTATTTTGATATCTAGCTCAAACTAAGTAAAGTTCTCCATATTATGATAGGCGTAGCTCAAACCAGTATGGTCCGGTGGGGTGGAGGCTGGGGAACACATGCATTTATGTGTGTCACCACCTTGTCTGCTTAGTGCGGGAATATAAGCACAGTAACCAAACCATATAGATTCTGAGCATCGTGTGCTCTGAAACTGTGATCGCAAATGGCACAATGCAAGAGCAGATGTGTTCGTGTTTATGGGCAATAGCTGAAATCGGCATCGACTTACAAAAGTACTGTTAAAAAATCAAGCGTACACAGTCAAGCGTACAAAAAACTGTCTTCGTTTCGTTGCCTTTTACCACTGTGTGGATGTATATCGTTATATTCGACTGCTATTCGACATCAGTGTCGCAATACAGGCGGGTTTGTCAGTTATTGAGCCAGCTCACAGTACAGCCAGACTTGATAGTCTCAGTTGATGCGGGAACTCTCGTCGTCGGGAGAAGGTTCATTGCGAGGCTCTTCACTCCTAGAATTCCATAAATGAGTTGGAATGAATCACATAAAAGGCGCTCAATTTGTACTTGAATTCAACTTAATGAGAAGGTCACTGACCAGGAAACATGTAGCCTCTCCGCAGGCCGGCTTCAACATTAGGATATTGACGGCCATAAAGGAAACCTTAAGAATGATCGCACGGCATACTACTCATCTCATGTATGTATTGTACCACAATTCCTATAGGAGTTTGGCCATACATGACATTTGGGAGGATTTCCAATGCGACTTTTCCGACTTATCGACCGCAGCTTGCATACATCATCGCCGCAATTACGCTTAGTCCCTTGTCTGCTCGAGTTCTGCATCATAATTAATTGGCACCCACCCACGTCACCATCAATGCCGCGCTTATCCGAGACGTAGTTCGTGTCGATGTAATGTGATCAGGCCACCTGCGATGTCGCTCACCCACCGCACAATCACAATCCATCCCGGCCCACTCTGCCCCGGCCGCCACTCTGCCCCAGCTGCCGCTCTGCCCCAGCTGCCGCTCTGCCCCAGCCGCCACCCTGCCCCGGCTGCCACTCTTCCCCGGCTGCTACTCTGCCCCGACCCCGCACTCTGCCCCAGCCGCTACTCTGCCCCGGCTGCCACTCTGCCCCGGCTGCCACTCTGCCCCAGCTGCCGCTCTGCCCCGGCTGCTACTCTGCCCCGGCTGCTACTCTGCCCCGGCTGTCGCTATGCCCCGGCTGCCACTCTGCCCCGGCCCCGCCTGCACTCCTACCGGACGATGACGGTCCTCCTGCACCCCTCCTGGAGGAAGCTCCTGGAGCTCCTGGATACAGCTCCTGGATACAGCTTCTGGAGACAGCTCCTGGAGACAGCTTCTGGAGACCGCTCCAGAAGACCGAGCGCGGCAGGTCCGGGTAATGGTCGGCTAGCCGTCAAAGCCGGCGTCACTCTCGGCTGTGCGTCAGTAGCTCGTACGGTCTGATGAGAGCCAGACGGCCGGCCGGGTAGGGACCGACAGGAGCCTCGTCGGCCGGGATGGGGACCGACAGGAGCCTCGTCGGCCGGGATGGGGACCGACAGGAGCGTCTTCAGCCGGGTAGGGACCGACAGGAGGGTCTTCAGCCGGGTAGGGACCGACAGGAGCGTCGTCGGTCGGGGTAGGGACCGACAGGAGCGTCGTCGGTCGGGGTAGGGACCGACAGGAGCGTCGTCCGTCGGGGTAGGGACCGACAGAAGCGTCCTCGGCCGAGATTGGGAGCGGGGAGCGTCGTCGACCGAGGTGGGGAGCGGGGAGCGGGCACCGGCCGCACTTCGGATGCATGACCAAGCTGGGACGAGCCCTGTGAGCTCCACAGGTGATCGTGAAAAAATATTGGGCACCTGACTCCGCTGTGGAGATTACGAACCGCGCTCTCCAGAGAGGAATGGCCGGTCGTGAAGTCCCAGGCTGATACTGGCATACTTTTCGTGGTTCAGAGGTCAGCTGACATCAGGCTGGTCGTGTGACGTCGGCTGACATTGGGCTGGGTGTGTGTGATGTCTGCTGACATAGCCATCAGGCTGGATGAGTGACGTCAGCACACATCAGACTGTGTGTGTGTGTGTGTGTGTGTGTGTGTGTGTGTGTGTGTGTGTGTGTGTGTGTGTGTGTGTGTGTGTGTGTGTGATGTCAATTGATATCACCATCAGACTGGATGAGTGACGTCACCAGACATCACCATCAGGCCGGGTAAGATTATGTGTTAGGTTATCGGAGTTTGGTGGCGCATCGACTGCGTCGGTCATACAGCTCCCACAACATCATCAGCCGAACGGTAAAATGCAAGCAGCATCATCAATGAAGCAGCGGAAAGCAAGCAGCATCATCAGTCAAACAGCGAAACGCAAGCAGCATCATCAGTCAAGCAACGAAAGCAAGCGAAAATCAGTCAGAATGGCATACCACGGGGCCAAATACGGGCGTGCCACCCTGCATTGCTACGATTCCCATGTTGCCACTTGTGAGTTAATGAAGATCATTCATCACGGACAACTTTATTTCTGATTGGAAGCGGAAAAGTTCTCCCGATTGAACCATGGAAGAACAGCCCTCCAATGCTCCAAGAAGCGCGTCCAAAGTGCCGCCTTCGTTCACGGGTAGTTCGGCGTCAGGCCACCAGTACATGCCGCACTGACAGTCTATCGTGGCCCCATGGACAGAGCGGACGGTCACCGCCGGCCAGAAGGTAGCGGCGCATATCGTATTTGTGGTCATTTCGCAGGTGGCAAAGTGTCACCTTGTCCCGTCTGATTTCATGTGATGACGAACACCATTCACCATGGGATTTGTTTTTAGTTTGTTGCCTACGATGGCGTCCCAACTGATCTGCTACCTCTTGAAGAGGAGGCCCTTAATTTTCGACGGAAATCGGAGGCAGGGAGGGGGAGGCATCGTGTGCAACTAGTTTGAGCAGCACGCTCCGCTGCAGCATCAGCGGCCTCGTTGTCAAAAATACCAACAAGGCTCGGTTTCAATCAGAAAACAGCAGGTGCGGTGAGTTGTGTCTAGAGTTCATTTCGCTGTGCTACATGCACCGTACGCACCGTTATATGCAAAACACGCAAGTCTAATCTCTAACCTCTAAGCGTCTAAGTTCGACCGGATCTTTGATCTATACAGATATAAAGCTCGCTTTTCAGCTTCCTACGACGTTTGTAATACTACGACGTTTGTGATATAATACGATGCTTTAAAACATTTGTCGCGGAACATCTTAAAGTAGTCCTTGCATGTCAAACTACTGTCAGATATAACGCCGAGGAACTTGGGCGCCAACTTTGTTGGGATTGGTGACTTGTACATATATGTTTCCATGTTTCCACATCGTTCGCGCTTGAGAAGTGCATGGCGACAGTATTACTTGGCGAAACCCGGAAGTCATGCTTATTTCCCCGTCTCTTTAGGCACAAGACAGCAAGCTGTAGCTGCCTCTGCAGCGTCGGCGAAGATGTGCTCGAAGTCCAAATCGCAATATCATCTGCAAAGTGTGAGCGACAAGTGGAAGGCCTGAATCCATAGGTTATGTCATTGATCATTAAAGTAAGCAGCGGTGCGCTAAGCACACTGTACTGTCGAACGCCGATTGCTTGTGAGAACTAGTCAGAACAGCTGATTACCGCTGCGGTCACGGAAACGGCGATCTGCTAAAGGTGTCTTTGATAAATGTGGCCATAGGACCGCGAAGACAATATTATAATATAATATATTAAATATAATAATTCATACAATATTAAAAGGGTGTGGTGTCGCCACGTTGCGCCAAAGGTGCGCCCTGCATAACAAGAAGAAAAAATACCGCTCCGAGGTGCCGTTTCTTCCCAAAAACAGAACCAATGTCGGTGTCGAGTGATACGAGATTGTCTGAAGCGCAGCGATTCTTCATAAAACCGGACTGAGGGTTTGTTAAAATGTTCCTATCTTCTAGATACGATCCCAAACGGGTGGTCACCATTCTTTCCAGCAACTTGCAGAGCGAGAGAGAGAGAGAGTGTCATAGAGATGGGGCGGTAATGCGGTGGATCATGTCCATTTACCAGGCTTTAACAGTGGTATAATCACACCCTTTTGCCACGCTTCTGGAAAGTGACGTTCTGCCCACATGGTCATAGGTGGTCATTAATACGTCCTCAGTACATGGCAGCAGGCGCTGTAATATTGTACTGCCAGGATTTTCGGACGCGTTTCGGAGGCCATAAAGTGCGACAAAAAAATCAGGCTTGGAGAAGGGCTGGTTTAAGCCAATCGTTCCGGTGTCGAGAAGTCTATTCTTATTTGTTCACTGCGAGAGCGATACCACAGACACTCCGGATCCCCATTACCAGCAATGCTCTGTCTCGACAAAGCTCGGCCAATTTCGTTGGCAACCTCAGATGACTCAAGTAGACCACGACGGCCCACTCGTAGGACGGACAAGGGAGTGGAGGCGAATTTGCCACCGACTTTCTTGATGCTAGCCCACGCCTAGGCTGAGGGAGTAGACGAGCTGAGACCTCCAATATAGTTACGTCAGGTCGCCCGCTTGACATCTAGTACTGTCCTACTCGCAAAGGCTCTGGCCTTTCTGGAGGAAATTAAGTTAGCCATTGTGCTCCGGCAGTTAAAAGCTCGAAAAACTCGTTTACGGTGACTAAAGGATTTCCGGCACTCCAGGGTCCACGACGACAATGGGGTGCGGCCAGGTGCTCCAGATGTCAGCGGGACACACAGCCGGACAACGACAGTGTCAATGAGCATCATTGTAAAGTCGGCTACCGATGGTGGATGTTCGTCGTCGACTGTGAATGTCGTCTTAAGTTCGGCCTCATACCCTTTGCGGTTACCTTCAGGTAGATTCTACCGCCGAGGTCTCTTGCCAAGAGCAGCTCCATCCTTGTATTCCAGTCACTGCCGAGGGGACCGGTTCCAACGGTCCACTCCAAACGTTCGGCCAAATGTGGGTCACAGAGGCTCACGTCTAAAGATGACGTGCTACCAGAAGGTAGGGCAGCAGGTGCAGGTGAGCCGGGGTTTAAAAGATACAGGGACTCATGGTGGATTAAACGTTTCACGTGTTTTCCGCGAGTGTTAGCGGAATTGCGTCCCCAGGCGGTGTGCTGGCAATTTAATTCGCCTACAAGCAGGACCGAACGAAGGAGGTTTTTCCAACAGCTGTCTTGGGCCATTAGGAGGAACTACAGGCGGCAGGTACAAAGAACACACAATTATTGCGCGGTGGAAACGTCAACAGACCACCAGGCTGGGTGACGTCAGCTGGCATCAAGCTGGATGTGTAATGTCAGCAGACATCACCATCAGGTTGGCCAGGTGACGTCAGTAGACATCACCATCAGGCTGGGCGGGTGACGTCAGTAGACATCACCATCAGGCCTGGTGACGTCAGTAGACATCACAATCAGGCTGGATGACGTCAGCAGACATTGCCATCAGTCTTGTCGGGTGGCGTCAGTAGACATCACCATCAGGATGGTGGTGTGACGTCAGCAGACATCACCATCAGGCCGGCTGGGTGATGCAGTCATCTTCACCTCCTGTCCAGCATCAACTCACCCTCCGGCCGTGCTCGCCGTCTAAGGGCACCATGTATGCACGCTTGGCTGCAGCGAGATTGTCCCCTCCTCTACCAGTGCTACTCCACCCGCTCTGGGCGCCCTCAGCCGAGTATGATGCGCAAGAGCGTGCATGTGTCTGTGTGGCGGCATGTACAGACGTCTGTGTAGCATGTCCAGACGTCCATGCGCGTGTCCAAACGTCTGTGTGGCGGCATGTCCAGACGTCTGTGTGTCGTGTCCAGACGTCCATGCGCGTGTCCAAACGTCTGTGTGGCGGCATGTCCAGACGTCTGTGTAGCATGTCCAGACGTCCATGCGCGTGTCCAAACGTCTGTGTGGCGGCATGTCCAGACGTCTGTGTGTCGTGTCCAGACGGCGTCCCCAGACATCTGTGCGGCGTGCCCAGACGTCTGTATGGGATGTACAGACGTCTGTAGGGCATATCCAGACGTCTGTGTGGCGTGCCCGAACGTCATGAGACGTACCCAGACGTCTGGGTGGCGACGTGTCCAGACGCCTGCATGGTGTGTCTGGACGCCTGTGTGGCGTGTCTGAACGCCTGTGTGGCTTATCCAGACGTCTACGTGGCGTGCCCAGACGTCTATACATTGAGAAGCATTAGTAAACACAGCTGGCTCTGGGAGTTCTCACCTGGCCGTAACATAGTGTTCTCCGGGGTCCTCGCCTCACGCCCCAGGTCCTCGTTCCACCGTTGTGTATTACGTTTGCCACTCGCGTTGACGGTAAGAAAATGTATTTACCTGCGCCAACTGTTGCGAGGAGTTCAGACCCGGATGTTTGTTCAGACCTGGCTGTTGCCATAACAGTTGGACTTGATTTGGCTTTGCAATGAGGCCTTTCCGACTGGTAAGTAAAACATAATGCTAGTTTACTTGAGTGGCAGCTGACAATTCTGACGTTTGGTCCGTTTTCGTACATTCGAAAACATTCTGGCACCATTAGTCTTCGTACAAGTATTGCAATCCCGGCTCGGTTCATCCTCCCAGTCAACTGGCCTCCCGCATCTGACGAGCAAGCCGTGACATCAATGGCTTGTAAGATGCACGATCGAAACATGCCAGCAGTCAGCAGTCAGAAGTGAACATTAGCCAATCGTTGAAAATAAAAGCGATGGGCCTTGGTCAACATCTGAGCCCAGTACATCAGTGTCCCCACTACCCAGTGTTTCTTATGCCATACCGCTGTCCGGTTAAACATGGCTTCCCAAGAACTATTTCAATTTCTAATCACGTCCGCATTTTTGGGGAAAAAAACCAGAGCTGCAAATGGTACTCACAAATCGATCGTGAGAAGCACGTGTGTGTATGGGTTCTCCCATCGCCGAGGTATACGGGCACACAAACATTCAAAACATATCATGATGGGAATTTACGCCCCCGTAGAATGATGCTGTTTCGGTTATATCCACGAGCAAAAGCGGAGAGCTTCAGGGAGTGAACGATTGCAAGATATTTGCGAGCGTCGCATGATTCCGAAAGGCTTCGACTCAACCGGCGGAGTATTTGCCAGGTACCGGGCGTGGCCTGTGGCCCTGGCCCGAAACGGCCGAACAAGGAATCGGCATTTAATTTACAAACGATATCAGCATCTAAAGAATGGCAATGAAGCCCTTCCAGAAGGTTACACATACACACAAACACACACACACACACACACACACACACACACACACACACACACACACACATATATATATGTATATATATATATATATATATATTTACATGTATGCATGTGTGTATATATATACGCATATATATACATATATGTACATGTATATATATATATATATATATATATATATATATATATATATATATATATATATATATATATATAAATATATATGCCAACTCAACTACCCACATTCACACATGCATCAATCGGCGTAACCGGCATGTTGCAAAAGATTACCTTATGAACAACTGGCAACACTGAATGGTCACACCGCACACCAGCACCGGACATCTCGTGGCGACGAGCGGTACCGGAAATACTCATCCTCCCATTGGACTAGCTTAGGGTAACCTCACGGATGTAGTCTGAGACTGGTGGCATCACGTGATCTTGACGCAATGTTGTCAAACATCTCACGTAGTATACTAGTGGCTCCCAGAGCCCAGCAGAAGTGGCCGGAAAATACACGATGGTGGTAACCGACCATCGAAGGAAGATCATGCAATTCATCAATATCTAACTATACCTGTGAGTCGACTTGTGGCTGTTCAAGGACCCGGGAAAAGGTCAGAGATCGCCGGAAGCGCATGTGTTGAGTCTGGCTCCGTCGACGGTTTCTGATCTTGGCTCGATTACGGTTCTGGTTCACCCTGAAAATGGATGCGGAATGTCAGCGTCATCGGCACACCACATATTTCTGATGGAGAGAGAGAGAGAGAGAGAGAGAGAGAGAGAGAGAGAGAGAGAGAGAGAGAGAGAGAGAGAGAGAGAGAGAGAGAGAGAGAGAGAGAGAGAGAGAGAGAGAGAGAGAGAGAGAGAGAGAGAGAGAGAGAGATAATCATATTTCACCAGAAGCCATTGCTATGATCTCATTTCATCAACATTTCAACAGTTCAGCTTCATTAATCACACCGTATTACAGTTTGCTTGTCTTTTACTTCCATTTGTTCTGCTCCTCTCGCTCAACTCGGCGAAACAACAATGTGCCTTGACGAACCCTGCCAAATGTTGCAAAGACTACAGGGCTTCCCTAAATGTGTCACAACTGGTTGAGAATGATTAAAAAGCAACAATTCCAAACAAAAGGTTTTCTAAATATTCGCCATTGGTAGGATTCAATGCCAAAGCAAGAAGGTCCCCGGACCTGTTGTGTCTTCTCCTGTTACTGAAATTCGTTTTTGCTTTCCTATACCGCGTTGTTGATCAGTGCAAAAGTAGCACTACTAATAAAAACATTTTAAGTATCACGACACGTCGTCATACATTTAGTTTCAGATGGATAATTAGGACAAAATGAATCACAGCAGCTACGAAACAATACAAAATAATAGTTTGACCAATAATAATATCACAGTTATTAATAATTTTAGTAATATTGATACGAGCAATTAGTAACAACAACCTTCTGTTAGAATGACACTGTCTTTCTGCAGGCGATCTGCTTAATGTTCTGCTTACGCCACTGTATTTTGAAAGTTGTAGATAATACCTAGGTATTCCAACCCTCACCAAACCCATGACTTGGTATGGTAGACCGCACGCATTTCTCGTATGTTCGAACAGTGCGAAATAAAAATTTTGCTTTCACCAAAAGTGGATATTTGTGGTTTGCGTTTCCATTCGTTTGCATTTGCGTAAATTTAAGTTTGTGCACATTTGCGCTCACGTACTTTGGCGCTTACCTACACCTACGTAAGCGCGAAAGTACGTGACGCACCCATTTCTCATTGGTATGTATACACTTACGTGTATGCATACGTACATTTGGGTTTAGGTACAATGAACGTACATTTCCGTTCACATAAATTTGCTTACATACATTTTCCATACGTACGTTTGCCTATAGGTACATTTGTTACAGATACCTTTACAATAGGCACTTCTCCTCTTACACATTTTTGCTCCTGCGTAGGTGCGTACGTACATTTGCGCTTACGTACATTTGTTCATACGCACATTTGCGCACATTTCCAATTCTCATATTTTGTTGTTGTTGCATTGAGTTGTACCAGCCTGCCACTCCTCGGTGATATAGTCACTTCTCGGTGACTGCTGAGCCTGCAGGCCAGACAATCCTCCGGGCACCGGGCCAGCTCGCTTGCTTATATGATACCTTTTTTGCCATTTTTATCATACGTACTTTTGCGCTGAAGTACATCTGCGCATGCGCACACTTGTCATGCGTACATTTTGTTGTGAACATTTGTTTACTTACATATGTCGTACTTACATGTGCATCTAGATACATTTGTCCTAGAATCTCGGTTCAGATGACGAGCCTATTCGCATACAGATCACTCGCTAATTATCGCTCGAGGCGCTTCCACTCAGCCAACTGAATGAAAGCGCCTCATACCAACCGAGGTCGTGCGGGTTTTTCACTTGTACGTCGGAATGACAGATAATCAAGGATGTAGCGAGGATCCGCTGAATAAGGTATTTGTTGGCCTTGTCTTAAAACCGGCAAAGCCCCATTTTGTGCCCATGTTGGGTCAATGGATTGGGCCAATTCGAAGACCATTGTAATGGTCTTCGAATGAAAATGTGCATAGGAATGTGCATGAGGATGTGCATGGGTATGTGCATATGGATGTGCATGGGGATGTGCATGAGTATGTGTATAGGGATGTGCAAGTGGATGTGCATGGGTATGTGCATGGGTATGTGCATGAAAATATATCCGTGCTCGATAGCCCTTCAATATTTTGTTCATGAATCGTTCCACCGATCCTGAGCCCTTTTCTCAGGGGCAAAGTGTTTTAGCCAATAAGGTTCTCCCCCACATAGAAGGCACCCGAGGTCTCAAGGTGTGGAAATATCGGCCGGGGAAAGGAGGGGAGACACGCCTCAAAGGCCTAGTGCTAATAGTGTCGGGAAAAGGCTTTCTTGTGGCCACGGTGTCTTTCTGCGGGATGTCACTGCCCTTCGGCGGGGCTGAGGCTCCCTCGCGCTCAACTGATGTTATCAGCCAAATGAGCCATTTCAGCAGAATAGGCACCCCTTAATATGCAAATCATCTTCCTGAAGGGAAAAGGCTACTTCTCAGTATGCTCAAACACTGCATCTGCACTCAACGAATGTTCAGCCGAAGGCGCTCCTCCTGGGACAGTGGAGTCTACCCGAGGGGACAGCGCTACGGGTAGGTAGGTAGATGAGTAGCTACACAGACATTCCATTTGAGTGGACAGATAGCAGCGCAATAAGTGACAGTTTAAAAATGTAATCTGGATGGGCACGTGGCTGACTACCTACCTAGATACTGCCAGGTGCATTGTCAGGTGCAGGTACCAGGTGCAGGTACCAGGTGCATGTACCAGGTGCATGTACCAGGTCCGGATACCAGGTGCAGGTAGCAGGTGCAGGCATCAGGTGCGCAAATACCATGTACCAGGTGTGAGTACCAGGTGCAGATATCAAATGTATCGGTAGGTGCATTACCGACCTGTGAGGAGAGTAGATAAGTAGCCCATACCAGGTAGTATCTGCTGGTTAGTACATACTAACGGCAGCATGCACCTGCACGCTCTCACTGGGTAGCATTGCACATTGGAATCTAGTAGCGCTGACCGATAATTGAAAATCATCGTTCAGCTCCCTCCATCTCTCTCATCTAATGTCCTCCGCACTCCGTTCTCGTTTGTTCAAAGCGGATGCAGACCGCATGGTGGGGACTGAGCTGCTCCTCTTGTTAGCCGAAAGTCGTGCCTGTCGGCGGCGGGAAGCAGCTGTCTACACATTCACACATACACATAGCGGGCGTGCATGGCAGCGGCGGGCGCCAAAGCCAACTCATCCGGCTTCGTTCGCACGTGTCCCCTGGGCGGATCATCGTCATACAAGCAGTGGTAAATCCCAGGGAGCGAGAGTAAGCACTGGTATACGTCGATAATCGGATCGGGTGAAAGCTGGTAGGCACATTCACAGCAAAGCGACAGAAGTTGAGTTTAGGGTGAAGACATCAAGAGAACAGCAGTTCGGGAAAAACGCAACGTCGCAAAGGTGGCCACATGCACGACAGGTCTACGGTGGGCCCAGTGCCCCTTCTAAGGGATCTTGACTGCGGGGGCTTGCCCGCTGGGGACTGTGGATCCACCATCCATTTTGGGGATTTTGATGCATGCTCTGGACGTGAGGCAAGTAAGTTACATGCTTTGAGGGTCGATCTGGTGTAGACCAAGCCTCTTATCTAGCTACTGTTTCACCCTCTTGGTTTCTGTCCTTGTCTATCGTATGATCATTTGTTGCATCATTTCATAACTGTTTCCTCAGCCTCACAGAGTGTACAGCATGATTGTTATCTCATGGGTATCTATTCCCCACAACTGGACTCCCGTGCATTACCCGGCTGCTTCTCTGTACACGCCTCTGCGACAGAACCCCACACACTCCCCACAACTGGACTCTCGTGCATTACCAGGCGTTTCTCTACTCACGACCCCTGCCTCATGTTTGCTCGCCGGATGGCGGGAGCGAGGCGCTATTCCCGGCCCATTCCCGCGAGCATTTCCCGGCTTCTGCCCCTGGGAGATGGCCGTGTTTTTCGGCCCCACACGATTGAACGTATTTTTAATGAAACATTTCGTGCTCTCAGAAGTTCGGCGATACCTTTGGCAGGTTCGAATGGCAAATCTGAGCCATGAAGACAACAGAGGATTGAATTGCGTTGACTCTTTTTATTGAGGAAATAATAATTATCAATTCTTAATTGTAGGTGTTATTATTTGTATTTGTAAGAGTTATATAAGTAATAATTTTATCTTATCTCCTAACATCTGCCGAGACTACCGATCATATTTCATCACATGTATCCAGTATGATTGCGTGGGTGGCGGTGGTGGGGGTACTTCAATCACCACATCTCTCCTATTTAAGATATATCCACAAGAATAAGGTCAGGGTCTTCTGTGCTACGGAATTAGTTCAAGGTTACTCACTTCTGTACACTTTCGGCGTGCTGGGACACCATGGTGTAGATAGAAGGTCAACATTGCTCGATCGGTCGTGCATAATTAGCTTCAACTGGGCAGACAGCGAATATCTTCACTTATGACAGAGCCTCGACATGTGCACCGGAGGGTAGTCGAGGGTCGTAGTAGCTGTCTAATTGTCACGTGATCTGGCATCGAACATGGTGAACAGGGAGGTCAGGGTGATGTCTTCCAAGGTCACATCAAGCACGGTGTGCAAGCTTGCATGCAGCGCCTCCGGTGTTCTCAATCGTAAACATTATCGCGGAATTCAAGTCCAGAGCGTAGAATGTCTTAGAAGGCACATACACACACACCAGAAAAGAGACGATAATTCAATCAAAGACATTGACCTCATTTCACCTTGAAAAGACTACCGATGTGTCGTTGTAGTTTGAAAGAAATTGGAATCTCACGGCGTCTGGAAACAATAAGTGTGGGATAGCAGACGAAGCTCTGCTATATGCCGTGTCCACGGCAGGTGGCTGTTTCAACATAAACTTCAAGATTGCATCCCATCTAGATTTGACCTCCATCTCTCCCCGCCGACCCTCAGCGCCAACCGTGGATGCGGTGAGGTGCGGTCTCTTCATCCGGCAATGTCACCCAGCTGTCGTCTATCGACTACACGGTGCTGTTGAGCTCCGAAGTGCTCTGTTTTACTACCGTGCACGCCCCGCCCGCACCTGTCATTACAGAAGTGCGAGCAGCTGGCCCGGGCCGGCCAGTTGTCAGGTGACCCTGGCATCGGGTCACCCCGGGTCATGACGATGTGGCATCGGGTCACACCGGGTCATGCCAACGGCTGAATCAGGTCACCCCGGGTCATGACGATGCGGCATTAGATCACACCGGGTCATGACGATATGGCATCGGGTCACCCCGTGTCATGACGATGTGGCATCGGGTCACACCGGGTCATGACGATGGCGGCATCGGGGTCACACTGGGTCATGACTACGGCTGAATCGGGCCACACCGGGTCACGACAACGGCAGCATTGCGGTCACCCCAGATCAGGATGAATGTCTTCGACGAGTAGCCAATCCAGGTAGCGTGCGATACTGTGGAATGTAAAGTAACACATTCTCGATGGAGAAGGGGTGAATGCTGATATGGAGCGCAACCATGTCGCGAGTTACCACACACGTTTTCCAAAGAACATGCCCGGCTAGGTCGAGTCCCAGTGCTAGAGAGGATTGAGCAGATGGTTAATTCGGATCCAGCATTTGCCGTCCATGAATACACCAGTGCCGATATAAATCACGATGATGGGGTCTTTCCGCCATGTATCACGCTGAACATAATGAACACAGTTCATGATATGGCGCGATCGTGATGGCTGTAACGGGCTTAGCCAGGCATATCAGATCACTTCTCAGATCCGGTGACACAGTCACAACAATTGGAGAGAGAGGAGGGGGAGAGAGAGAGCGAGATAGAGAGAGAGAGAGAGATAGAAAGAGAGAGGAGAGGAGAGAGAGAGAGAGAGGAAAGGAGACGGAGGGAGAGAGAAACAAAGAGGAAAAGGAAGAAGGGAGATATACAGATTGACAGAGAGAAACTCGCCAACAGAGACGTCGATTGAGACACAAAGACAGACAGGCAGACATACAAACATACACACAGACAGACAGACAGACAGACAGTCAGACAGGTAGACAGGCAGACAGACAGACAAGCAGACTGACATTCAGCAGACAGACAAACAGGCAAACATAACTTGCGATGCTTCGTGAAGAGCGTGAGGTGTGCGATGATGCACGATCATTGCGACCCATGTGTTCATTCAAGGTAGATTATAACATTGTGTCACCATCCCTTAATTTCCAAAAGTTACATGATATTTCTGTTCCGCCGCTGCGCGGGTGGTGGTCTGTCATGAGGCGTTTTTTTCCTGGAAAGCGCCAGCGAAGCGAAAGATAATGGTGGCGAGATCTTGCGGTGTACACCTGTTGCGTATTATGCTATTATTTTGTGTCGAATTAAGGTTCCATGTCTTTCCAACATTCCGATGTTCACGAACATGCATAATTGTTTCGCCTTAGGGCCGACAGCTTAATATGTGCTTGACAATGAAGCGATGCCTGTTCAGGATCTCAAGTTATATCAGTTATATCTCAACGTATATCAGCAGACAACAGACACTCGCAGACCAGATTAGGGAGGCGAGACTGACTGAGATGACAATCTCAACGAACCATGATGATAGTTCCCAATAACCGCAAATGCCAAGCTTTGGAAGTAAGGAAAACGACGCTGAATGACTTCACTTCAAAACGAATGTCATTTAGCAAGGAATCACTTTGGCTCTCCGCCGCACGTTCGCACAGCCAACCGCAGCCAAGTGTTTCCTCCGGCCGCCAATTTCGGCTCCGTTTTCGCAACTGCTTCACAAAAACTGATCCGACAACTGAACCGGGCAGAAACCACCGCCGAGCCCGGTTTCTCGGCAAAGGCTGGGGAGAATGACGCGATCACCAGCCGTCGCAATAAAGCCGGCCGGGATCGGCGTCCGTGCGCTGCGTTTGTCGACCGTCGTCCAATCAGAGGCCGGCCGGCCGGTGTGTTGGCCAGCTGTGCCGCTGGCTGTGGCTATTGCCAATGGCGAGCAAACATCCAGCTAATGACGGCGGCACAGTCGTCCAGGCTGGTGCGGCTTCCCGAACACGGCCCGAGTTCGGGCCGTGTTCGGGTGACCTCGCGCGTCAGGAGCGGACCACACACGTGGCGCTCGGCAGCGGGTCGGTACAGTAGTACAGCGGGCCGGTACAGTGGTACAGCGGGTCGGTATAGTGGTACAGCGGGTCGGTACACTGGGTCGGTACAGTGGTACAGCGGGTCGGTACAGCGGGTCGGTACAGCGGGTCGGTACAGCGGGTCGGTACAGCGGGTCGGTACAGCGGGTCGGTACAGCGGGTCAGTACAGTGGTACAGCGGGTCGGTACAGCGGGCCAGTACCGCAGGTCGGTACCGTGGTGCGCGGTCTGCTGTCTGCCCGGCCCTTAGCCGGGGTAGTCGTGTGCGGGAGACTTGGCCGTCACCAAGGCTTCAGAAAATACACATCATCAGACACATCAAACCATCAAAGACAAGTGCTCAAGGCCCAGACCATCACCAAGATTTAAGTCAATTAATCCTATGAAAACATTTCACACTAATACTAAATATTTCGAATGAGGTTACAATCGTGCGGCGGTTCACTGAGTGTTTAGGGAATGAAGGAACATTTGGCATTCTATTAATGCTGAAAGATCAAAATTGCCACGCGCGCTAGTCTGGTAGGTTAAGGGCTAATATGCATCTCTAACCTGAGTCACCACTTCATAGCACGACGATTTTTGATCACTTGTTTTTGACACTCTATCACTGGTGAAAATGCAGAAATTTGCCGTGAAATACGGATAATTGGTCTGCCTGGTGAATATTACGGAAAGGAGCGAATCCAAACGTCATCTGGACTTGTTTCCGGATGGCAAAGTAGTATGGCAATGCAGTGCATCCTGGCAGCTCGACTGTCGGAGTGCAGTGTGGTGCAGGCACGGCCTGCGAGTTGTTGGCGCCGACTGTCAAGCTGAAGTCGGTCTCAGCTATAATTCGAACCATTATTTGGAGCCTTTACCGACTCTATGCCTTTACCGGCAGTTTTACTGGGGATTGATGTCACTAACTGCGCTGAAAAGACTCCAGATTTCACGCTTGAGTGTCTCTGTTGATTGGTTGAGAAGTGACTTCGAACGGAATTCTATCAAGCGTCAAACAGCCTATTGTGGGTATATAAAGCTAACCTTTTGAAGGGAGCCGATCGACGGCTAATGCAGATAAATATATTAAACCGCGCCGTCTGTCCGCAACCGGAGTCACTTCGAATGTGAAGCAAAGCATCCTCAAGCGAACTATTTCTATTTCTCTGTACGATAAGATTAACAACGTAGAACATGGAGCATGATCCGATGTTCAAACTAGTTCGTCAAGGAGATCTTCACGCTGACGTGGTTTTCAACATAACGTCAGGGCCACCGGTGTGGTTTTCGACAACCCGTCAGGCAGCGTGCGCTCGCCCCAAATACATAGGCGTGACAAATAGGCTGTCCCGCATTGCTTCACTGCCATGCGGGACGTGAACAGCGCAGGTCCCAGAAAGGCGGCGCTCGCTCTGCATGCTAGTATAAACATTCCTCAGAGCTTGCATATAGGGATTTCCTGGGAAATTCCACATGCCGTGGACTGTAGGCAGCAGACGTAAATCAACTGTTCCCCATGTACACGGAACTGGACAGTGACTGTGCAGCAGCTATTAATTAAGACGTCACTGGGCTCAAGTACGTGGGACAGTTACGAGCCCACCGGAACCCGGATGAGCAGACCACACCCAACAGGTGACGTAGTTGAAATGCGACTAACGGGCCGCGTGGCCTCACACGACTGGTCACGGGATGCACACAACCGGCCACGTCAACGTCCTGAGACCCTGGTCGACGCCGTACAACGACGGAGATGCCGTGCGGTCAGCGGGGGTGCAGTTGTGACGGGGACGGTCTCGGCGCGCGGTCGGCGGAAGACGAGGCACTCCGCCACGCGCCGACTTTAAATCAGCAGCGGTGGCCGCCGGCGACGTTCAGCAGCGCGCCAAAACAGCCGTCATTGTGCCGCTTTTGTCGCGGACGTCTGCGGCTGACACCAATGGAGGTGCCGCGTACTCTGGAGCGGGGCGAGGTGAGGAGCCACGAGACGCCACACCAAGGTCGTAAACTGTATCAGCTGGTAGTTGGTCCCAATTTTGCGGCTAAAGTTTCACCCATGTCATCCTAGAGCCTCATTGTCCGGCTTCTGTGTCATATACAAGCCGGATAATGAGGCAGTTTATTTTCAAGTATTTATATCCTTGCTTTCGTACTCCTCTCTGTCGACCTTTCTTCTCTCTCTTTCTTTCTCTCTCCCTTTCTATCTATCTCTCTCTTGCTCTCTCTCTCTCTCTCTCTCTCTCTCTCTCTCTCTCTCTCTCTCTCTCTCTCTCTCTCTCTCTCTCTCTCTCTCTCTCTCTCTCTATCTATCTCTCCATTTTTATTTCCACTTAGCTATATTTATTTCTCCATAGCATAGTAACAAGCTTGGGCTTAGTATTTCTTGTCGGTAGCACACAAGACAGCTTTGTGACCTCTTAGTTAGTTACTTTGGCTTTATGGCGCATCATTTTATCTCCGTTTTCTCTTCAAAGCGGACAAATCTTTTGCCTTCTTTGTGACCTCTGGTGAGCAGAAACACGAATTTTGCATAGACGACTAAGGAGATGTGACCAGATATAGACCAGAACGATCTGGTGACAGCAAAAAAGAGAGAAAAATATATAAACATTCGGAACTAAGAAGGTGGACAAAATAAAACAAACAAACAAACAAACAAAGCAACGTAAGAAAAATAAATAAAAATAAAGGAAAAACAAACTCACAAAACCCATGATAGTGTACGATATGAAATGTTTCTTGACATGTTCAAACGAAAGGCGATGACCCCCACCCCCAACTACTCCGGGGCACCGTCCGGACCACCACCCTCAACCGAACTACAACGACGTAAACAGCCGATATCACCTATCAGTGGCAGGCTGTTATAACCCAAGTCAAGACAAGACGGTGGACTTCATCAACACATCGGCAGCGCCAACGTCCCATCGGATCCCCACACTGCTTGAGGTATTTAGCAGGTAGTCATTTCACAGCCACTTTAGGGATGACTTACACGAATTCATGGAAGCTGCTTAACGCGATAATCAGATTTGACCAATTAGCGAGGTCCGATGCTGTCTGTTTGTATCGTTACTGTTCCCTGAACTACTTTCATCGGAATGGTGTCATCGCATGCTGCAGACCTAGCACACATACAGCAATTGTGGAAGGCACGCACACGAGGAGCGCAACAGTCATGGATCTGCGACAGCGCAGTCGCTGGGCGGACGACCGCGACTTCTGACCCGAGGCCGGCGAGATAACGCCTCTAGAGCCGGAAGCTGTTAGCTGTCGGGATGCTTCTGGCGGCGGTATGACCGTAATGCGCTCCGGAGTGATTCGTCGTCGCCGGCGGCCATTCGGCTTATCTGGTGCCGGCGCCACCGCCGCTGGCCGCTTCCTGCACGGCGGCCGGTGTGCCTGGCATCTCTGTCCCCGCGGGTGCTGCGCCATTTCCAGCACGGCTGTCGGTGTGTCTGGCATCCCTGTCCCCGCGGGTGCTGCGCCATTTCCAGCACGGCTGTCGGAGTGTCTGGCATCCCTGTCCCCGCGGGTGCTGCGCCATTTCCAGCACGGCTGTCGGGTGTCTGGCATCCCTGTCCCGCGGGTGCTGCGCCATTTCCAGCACGGCTGTCGGTGTGTCTGGATCCCTGTCCCGCGGGTGCTGCGCCATTTCCAGCACGGCTGTCGGTGTGTCTGGGATCCCTGTCCCGCGGGTGCTGCGCCATTTCCAGCACGGCTGTCGGTGTGTCTGGCATCCCTGTCCCCGCGGGTGCTGCGCCATTTCCAGCACGGCTGTCGGTGTGTCTGGCATCCCTGTCCCCGCGGGTGCTGCGCCATTTCCAGCACGGCTGTCGGTGTGTCTGGGATCCCTGTCCCCGCGGGTGCTGCGCCATTTCCAGCACGGCTGTCGGTGTGTCTGGCATCCCTGTCCCCGCGGGTGCTGCGCCATTTCCAGCACGGCTGTCGGTGTGTCTGGGATCCCTGTCCCCGCGGGTGCTGCGCCATTTCCAGCACGGCTGTCGGTGTGTCTGGCATCCCTGTCCCCGCGGGTGCTGCGCCATTTCCAGCACGGCTGTCGGTGTGTCTGGGATCCCTGTCCCCGCGGGTGCTGCGCCATTTCCAGCACGGCTGTCGGTGTGTCTGGGATCCCTGTCCCCGCGGGTGCTGCGCCATTTCCAGCACGGCTGTCGGTGTGTCTGGCATCCCTGTCCCCGCGGGTGCTGCGCCATTTCCAGCACGCCTGTCGGTGTGTCTGGGATCCCTGTCCCCACGGGTGCTGCGCAATTTCCAGCACGGCTGTCGGTGTGTCTGGCATCCCTGTCCCCGCGGGTGCTGCGCCATTTCCAGCACGGCTGTCGGAGTGTCTGGCATCCCTGTCCCCGGGGGTGCTGCGCCATTTCCAGCACGGCTGTCGGTGTGTCTGGCATCCCTGTCCACGCGGGTGCTGCGCCATTTCCAGCACGGCTGTCGGTGTGTCTGGCACCTCTGTCCCCAAGGCTGTCACGCCATTCCACGTTACTTCTACTGTGCCGCTATGCTATATTCCGTCTGGTATATGTGGAATAACATCAGGGTTTCCGTCGATCTAGCCGCGGGTTGGCGCAGCTGACAGCAGGGATGTAGCGGTGTATGCTTCTGGGAGGACACTTGTCCCCCCTCCCCCAATGTTATTCACGTCCTCCAAATAATGTCAACTTTTAGCATGGAACCCTGTGTGGTATGTCCACAATCAATTTTGGCCCATCTATTACCTTCACGTATCGTGCCCACCAAATATTTTGCAAAGAGCTCCACCTTTGGATGGAAACCAACATGTGAAGTTTACCAAGTTTAAGTTATCTTTTAATGGATAGTTGAAGTTACATGGAAGCTAAAGCTGTTGCCAGGTGTTGACGTTTCTTCAATCAAAATGACATTATCGACTAATATCTTCTCCCTGGCTCTACCACTGAATACGATGCGGATACGATTCGCAAGTTGATGATCATCCAGCTTTCTCTTTCTTTTTCCCATTCGGGATACAATCGAATACTTTTCTTAGTGCATCAGCACATACTGTCTTGCCGCTTTTTTATGGTGGTCCGTGTTTTCTTTTAAAATGCATTGATGTGTTTATTCCTTTTGAAGGTGCTTCCACGCTCACTAAATTAGCCGCTTAGTACGCTGTCACTACAAAAGGCGAAACCTTGACCCTCGCCCTGTACGGAATTTTGCCACCTTCGCCAGTGGAATGGGGTCGGTATGAATTATCCCCCAGGCGTTTCCAAATGACGCAGGCTAGAGAGATGAATGAAACACCGGCGTGAGATGAAATCTTGCGATTAACATCGGATTTTTATATCTGGATTTGATAGGTAACCCACGAGGACAGTACAAAAGTTATTCTTTTGCAAAATAAGAAGATGTCACAAGCTGAAAACAAACACCTCCTAAAATGCAACATATTTACCATTTTAGTCATTGTCATGGCGTTCATCGATGCCTTGTGGATGCACCAACATATATCAAGCTCCATGTGAGGCATGCGTCAAAAGTCAGGTGAGGACCAGGGCCGACCCCAAATCTGAAAATTTGATAGAATCCTGGCTAAAACCGTTGCTTTCTGGGCTTCATTACCCTGTGTGTGCATAGAAGGAAATGGCGGACTCAGAAGTTAATATATCCACTAGATATGGCGCAAGACTAAAGAAAACGTCGTCCGAGGTAAATATATATAAATGAGCTTGAATTAACTTCAAATTGTGCATGGATAATGTCTGTGTGCCAGTCCAGTCAACTACTGGCCTAAACCGCATACAATGTGTGCCTTATGTCACAAAGCCATGTCAAGATGCGATAATCCACCATTTCACTTAACAAATGTGCTGAGAAAAGGTTTCCAATGCTAGCTGTTCCTTCAGAATCGAGGTGGAATGACTGTATCAGTGCGGGGTGTGTCTTCAGAGCCGGAGTGGATGACCGTGGACTGGAGCTGAGATACGGTTGTGTCTTCAGAGCCGGAGTGGATGACCGTGGACTGGAGCTGAGATACGGTTGTGTCTTCAGAGCCGGAGTGGATGACCGTGGACTGGAGCTGAGATACGGTTGTGTCTTCAGAGCCGGAGTGGATGACCGTGGACTGGAGCTGAGAGGGGTGTGTCTTCAGAGCCGGAGTGGATGACCGTGGACTGGAGCTGAGATGCGGTTGCGAAGAAGCCAGTGAGCTTCCGCGAAAGTGTTAATAGATGTTCAACCGAAATGGCTTGATTAGAAGCTGTTCAGCTAATGGCTGATGGGAACTTTTCAGCTGATATCAGCCCAAGCTGTGACTATCTGAATTAGCGTTAGGGGCATCTCGAACATTGGATGGGATGGGGGTCATGATCGTTTCGGGTTCGTTATTAATTTCGTGCAAAACTGACAGGCGTAACGTTCATCTTCACTGCTTAGTTTTTGGGAGGAATCCTTCCCCTTCGTCCGACCCTTTAACGCCGCCGATGTAAACGGGATACTTTATCACTTGCAAATAGGGATTCTACCTCGGGAGTGTGATGCCAGGATTAAAAGACTGAAATCAATCTCGTAGCCCAGGATTACGATTTTTAAAATCCAGAAATTCAGATTTTGCTCGCATCTAAATATTTAAGCAAAAGACAATGGCACAACATAGTAATAAAGGTGTAATAACCATGGGTCTATCAGCGTAATGACCCTTTTCTGTGTAATGCTTACGTACTCACGGCCAGCAGTGACAAATGCTTGCATTAACCGCGCGCCACTGCACCCCTGATCGCGGCTTCCCAGAACAGGTCGAATTTCGAAGCTGTTTCCCAACGGCGGTGCGCTGCGAGAAAGCCAATGCGGTGCATGATAATAAGATTCGTGAAGTACAGGCAAGTTCGCGAAGCAGTGGCGTGTTGCGAGATGTGGGGTACGTCGGGCAGTGAGTTTGTTTGGTTGGGCATCCTTTGGATGCCGAATCCCGAGACCTCAACTAAGGGCCGTGGGAAGACCAGCTGGCCAGACGAAGGCGATGGCTGGTCTGGCATCGTGCGGCCCATCAACCCTTGGGCTGTGGCTGCTCCATACGCCACCGTCACGAAAGCAGGTTGGTAGGTTGATAGGTGCTTAAGCTTTTACGACGCTTACGGCTGTCAGGCGATATTGCGTCGCCAACCTCAATCGTCGGTTGGTCGCGGGTGGACTCTGAAATCCCAGCGGTTATGGGATTCGAACCCACGCGATTGCGAACAAGAGTCCGACTTCCTGCCAAATGAGCTACCACGGCCAGTACATCACTGTCGTGAAGCGTGGGGCGTGCAGCGTTCGCGTCACTTCGCCGGCTGCACTGAAGCCCAAGTTCATTGTGTGAGACAGTGAGCGAGTAACATATTCTGTAGGTCTCATAATAATTACAGATTTCCGGTGTGTCTTTTCGCTTGGAAAGAACTGGGCTCTAATTCCGTGGACTGGCCATTCCCGTATATATGACGAGCTATATTTCGCAACTCTGTACGTACGAAAAGAAAGCCTACGCCTTGTTTTGCATTAAGAGCAGTTATCAGTCGGTATCGTCAATAAACTCTTTTAATGCGAAACTCAACCACCTTAAAATGAATGTCTTGCCTCATGATGAATAATCGGAAGCGCATGCAAGCCATCACAATTCCGTGATATTTGAACAAACACATCATATGCGATGCATGGGAGCAAGAAAACGCATATATATACATATATATATATATATATATATATATATATATATATATATATATATATATATATATATATATATATATATATATGTATACATATACCGAGGTATGTCCTAGATCCGGTCAGTTGTATCGGATGAGGTGTCAAATACATGGCATAATGAATTATCTATTCGTTGATCTGTGAAGACCGCGATCACTCCAAACCGAAATATAGTGCAACCAAATGGGTTTTTAGTTGCCACTCGTGGCACCTTGCCGTACTTACACAAAACTTGGGACAATTAGTAGTTGAGTTCGCATTCGCTTTGTTTTTTATGATGTACACACACCCTTTATCAATTTGTTCCAAAATGAATGTATCCTATATGCTTTTCATACAATATCCAGGCCGCCATATATAACTCTGCCAGCGCACTTGATTGATGCAACATACATAGATGTTTGCAACAAAGAAATCACAGCGTGAGTAAGCGGACTCTGCTTTGGCTGACCGAGCATCATTTGGCGACCTCATCCTAAGGAAACTGTGATGGCATCCCACCAAGTCACTGAGCTGTGGCACCATCAGATGGACCAGGTCGGCCAGTATCTAGCCGAAGTCACGGCTTACTGGCAATTCGTCCCTCTCCTCGCAGTCAAACACCCGGCGCTTGATGCGATGGAAGGTGCAACTCAGCTAAACGTGAATGCATACGGCATTGCGATTTCCAAGATAATTCGAGGCTGCTGACTCAATTTTACTTCAGGCGACCTTATTCGGCCTCGGAGTAACTGTAGTTAACATAGATAAGTGGAGGAAACCACCGATTTTGTTCATTCACTGCTACCTGGAGGCAAATTTTACAGCAAAATGGAAGCATATAAAGTTTTCGGATGCTATTTCTAAAGATTAAAAACGACGTGAACATTTACCAGCTTTACCTTCATCTTTATCTGTATAGCTTATGAACATTCAGCTAGGTTTATATGTAACACGTTGTACATATTTATCATTCCAAGATGATAACCAATTACATTTACGAAATATCAAGCGGGCATCAACTACAGGAATATACAGGAAATTATTTAAGTTGAACATTCTAAGTTTCTTTCAACAATTTACTTTTATACTTACATGTCACTTTACCTAACCATCTGTTCGTCTCCTAGTGCACTTGCAAGGCAAAGGGAGACCATTCATGACGGTAAACCTTGTTCTTTTTCCCGTTGTTTCACTGGTTCTGGCTCGCGCAACCATTTACGTCTATCTGGGTATATGAACACAATAAAGCATTTTATTTATATATTATAAATTGCCGTTCGCAACGATTTCAGCTGAAACTAGCGTGAACTAACGTGACCTGAGATGTGATCTTTTGACATGCATAGTACAATTGAAGATCACTAGAAAAACCTGGATTCATCTTTCCGATAATCTACTGCTCTATTGCTATGCTGCCCTGTTAGACTGTGCTTGATGTGGGATATTGTGTGTTGACTCAAATGTATACAGGTCGTTTGATCTGAAATGATCTGCAAAATCAGATTTTAACTTAGGAAAGAAAATTGGGGCATACTTGGATTTGCAAGACATAAAGCATTGCACCGGTTTGTCTAATGTAGCTCTAGCTCAATTACTGGAAATGTCAGGCAATTGCATCCCCCTCTCATGTTCGTTACACGAAAAAAAGAGGTGAGTGTGGGAGCTAATATGAGGTTTGACTAACATGGGGTAAATTCAGGGAAGCAGGTAAATAGCGTTGGTCTGGCACTGTTGTTCAGGGACACGCGATAATTTGTAAACTATATAGCTATCTTGACCAGAACGATGATATACCAGTAAACTGTGTCTGCCTACATTTAGTACTATCCATTGTGAATTTGAATGCCTTTAGAGACACGATACCTATGGTTACCGTCATCATTATTGCATTGCTCCAACCAATAAATAAGTGTTCTCAACAATGAGTGTTCCAACAAATTTGGAATGAGTGTTTTCAAACCAAAGTATGCTTCGTCCATCTCACCTACTTCCAGTTGCCCAATGCAAGCGGGGCTGACAAGACTGTGATCTGTATTGTTTTCTGTACCACAGTCAGTTCTACACGGCGAGGAGACAGACATTATCAGCCTTCACTGAATACGTCCGGGCACAACATCACGCAAACCCACCTGGTTCGTTGTGAACTGTGCCTATTGCTCTCATAAATACACCTCAGTCCGATACTGGGTGTCATGCGACACAACGATCGACCACCCACGGAGCTGTTCAGTCCACCGCCCACAGTCAGATAAGAGTCTTCTGACCACATCACTGCTGCAGAAATCGGCACCGAAGCTCATTCTGCCAACGAAGGCCACACTGGGCATGCCCGCACCGGATACAAACTAGACAGCAGTACCGGATACACACCAGACAGCAGTACCGGAGACACACCAGACAGCAGTACCGGAGACAAACCAGACAGCAGTACCGGAGACACACCAGACAGCAGTACCGGAGACACACCAGACAGCAGTATCGGAGACACACCAGACAGCAGTACCGGTGACTCACCAGACAGCAGTACCGGAGACACACCAGACAGCAGTACCGGAGACACACCAGACAGCAGTACCGGAGACACACCAGACAGCAGTACCGGAGACTGGAGACACACCAGACAGCGGCACTGGAGACACTAGACAGCAGTACCGGAGACACACCAGACAGCAGTACCGGAGACACACCAGACAGCAGTACCGGAGACACACCAGACAGCAGTACCGGAGACACACCAGACAGCAGTACCGGAGACTGGAGATACACCAGACAGCGGTACTGGAAACACACTAGACAGCAGTACTGGAGACACACCAGACAGCAGTACCGGAGACACACTAGACAACAGTACTGGAGACGCACCAGACAACAGTACTCGAGATACTCCAGACAGCAGTACTGGAAACATACTAGACAGCAGTACTGGAAACACATCAGACAGCAGTACTGGAAACACACCAGATAACAGTACTAGAAACACATCAGACAACAGTACCGGAGACACACTAGATAGCAATACTGGAGACACACCAGACAGCAGTACCGGAGACTCACCAGACAGCGGCACTGGAGACACTAGACAGCAGTACCGGAGACACACCAGACAGCAGTACCGGAGACACACCAGACAGCGGCACTGGAGACACACCAGGCAACAGTGCTGGAGACACACTAGACAGCAGTACTGTAGACATACCAGACAGCAATACCGGAGACACACTAGACAGCAGTACTGGAGACGCACCAGACAGCAGTACTGGAGACACTCCAGACAACAGTACTCGAGACGCACCAGACAGCGGTACTGGAGATACTCCAGACAGCAGTACTGGAAACATACTAGACAGCAGTACTGGAAACACATCAGACAGCAGTACTGGAAACACACCAGACAATAGTACTGGAGACACACCAGACAACAGTACTGGAGAAACACCAGACAGCAGTACCGGAGACACACTAGACAGCAGTACTGGAGACGCACCAAACAACAGTACTTGGTATCGACCCTTTCCCCTTTCAAAATAGACGTTCTACATTGATGGTAACTCGCTCCACTGTTCATGCTGAAAGTACTTCCCGCACACTTAGTGCAGAAGACCAAGCTCAGCATTGTTTCCACAGTCAAATCGAAGAAGTGAAGTCCGAATGTTTGGCGGTCTTGATGCATGGTTTACAGAAAATCCTTGCTCAACGTCGATGCCTATCACCCCTCACTGGCAAATTGCCCTTGTGTCAGCATGCCAACGTTCGGTACTTCTCGCAGTTAGCATAGTTAACATCGCGGAGATTGCCTTGTAGTTGATACCTCGGGGACACTTCTAGGGAAGTGAAAATTGAAATATTTCCTTTAGATGTCCTCTTAGACTCCACCCCTTCCCCGTCTGCTTGATGTGGAAGCATCCTGAAGCCACATACACAAAAACACAAAAATGTTTTATAGGAGTTAAAATCAGGCCAGCGTCTTTGAAGGATTGGACGAACCTAATCGACAAATGTGTCAACTTGTCCTTTCTTCGTTCGGCGAATTCGATGTGAAATCCTATTTCAGGCATTTGACGAAGTATATCCACTTTAAAATGTAATCCTTTCTTAAGGCCTGCGGTTGTCCTTTGGCAATTTGTTCGCTCGTGAATGCTCTCGTCTATCCTATTGCATTAGAAGCAGCATGGGTTGATTCCCCATTCATAAAATTAAAAGCTTGCATCTGCCTATCCGGCCTCATCAGAGCAAGTCGAATGCTAAAGGCAAATATAGGTAGCATCCCTTCACAACCTGGACCCCTTGGGTGATTGGCTTCAGCCCAAGATACATCCTGGACACGCCATTGTGAATGCTATGAGATTAATATGTTCACACACATACAGGCAAACATTATTCGACAGGATGTAAATAGCGAAGCAGGAATGTACCGGGTTGTTCATTCCAGGCAGGTCCGACGGAAGAATTCGCCATTCCTTACAGTCTGACGTTAGCCGACCGCTTGCGCTGAATAGTGAACAGGCCATCTCACACCCTGGGATTTGTATGGATTAGAACTGTTCCCGTTGATCCATTTCCAAATAGCCAAGAGAGTTAAAAGTTTCAGCTGAAGTAAATAAACCGGCGTTGTTGTTTGTAGCGCGGAGCTGGAAGCGAAACAAAGCCCGATTCTCACCTGATGTGCTCTGTCCGTCCTTGGCCCGAAGCCAGAGCCTCGGGTCAGAAGCCAGAATCTCGGGCCAGACACGGGATCCTCGAAACCAAATTGGAGCTCTCAATCCTGACGCCGTGGAAGCGTTAATTGTTTGGGGGGATGCTTCCACCGATTGCGATAGAGTGAAAATGGGAGCAACTTCCGCATGCCAGATAGCATTACAGCATAAGCACGTTACAGATAAGCCATGCGAAATGAGTGTGTGTCAGAGCCATCACAACTGACGCGTGCGTCGCGCGCCGAGCAGCTCCCCACGTGTGTGTCGCGCGCCGAGCAGCTCCCCACGTGTGTGTCGCACGCCGAGCAGCCCCCGACCCGTGTGTCGCACGCCGAGCAGCTCCCCACGTGTGTGTCGCCCGCCGAGCAGCTCTCCACGTGTGGGTCGCAAGCCGAGCAGCTCCCCGCGTGTGTGTCGCACCCCCGCAGCCCCCGACCCGTGTGTCGCGCGCCGAGCATCCCCCGATGTGTGTGTCGCACGCCGAGCAGCTCCCCACGTGTGTGTCGCGCGCCGAGCATCCCCCGATGTGTGTGTCGCACACCGAGCAGCCCCCGACCCGTGTGTCGCGCGCCGAGCAGCCCCCGACGCGTGTGCGTCCAGTGTGTCTCAGTGCCGGACTCTGATCGGCCGATGGTCTTGCAGGCCTGTGTAGCAGCTTCACCTGCCGTCGACCAGCCACAGACGCACTGCGGACACACAAGCAGACTCAGATTCAGTGCGCTCTTGCTCTGGCGTCAGCTCCCGCGTCAGCTCAGGCAGCCCCGGCGTCAGCTCCGGCAGCTCTGGCAGCTCCAGCGTCAGCTGAGGCAGCTCTGGCAGCTCCGGCGTCAGCTCCGGCAGCTCTGGCAGCTCCGGTGTCAGCTCAGGCAGCTCCGGTGTTAGTTCCGGCAGCTCCGGCGTCAGCTCCGGCAGTTCCGGCAGCTCCGACAGCTCCGGCGTCAGTTCCGGCAGCTCCGGAAGCTCCGGCGTCAGCTCAGGCAGCTCTGGCAGCTCCGGCGTCAGCTCAGGCAGCTCTGGCAGCTCCGGCGTCAGCTCAGGCAGCTCTGGCAGCTCCGGCGTCAGCTCAGGCAGCTCTGGCAGCTCAGGCTGTTGCTGAATGTGGCGGAGGCTACCCAATCTAAGTTGAACCGGGCTTGAATGTCAACTTTTCACACGACCAGCAGCGGTGTGGCCAGTGGTGAAGTTTGGACGAAGTGCATCTTTAAACGCACACTCTGCTAATTATTAAATTGATCAGTATGCAGGGCAACGGCCGGCGGGATCTGGTTTGGACAGGCAGCAAAACTCATCGCAAACTCAATATTTAGCATTCAACATCAGACAGGGTTAATGTTAAAGTTCACAGATTTTATGACACAGCTGCCGTTCCTGCCCCGTCCACCCCATACTGCGCCATTGGTGAATGGCGGGTGCTTTCGTATCCTCACGCGCCCAGGTGTACTGTGGAGCTGGACGTTGTCATAACTGAAGCTATGATTAGGCAACTGCGTTTTCGTACACAAATGTTCCTGCTGAGGCGCTGAGGCTTGCCTTCCATTCGAATGTAGTGAGCGACGGTGGGTCCGCCGACATTTAGGGCCGTCGAATTTCCTACCGCATAAAGATGGCTGGCCGGATCTGCCTCGGGGTCTTTTCCATTTTCCCGGAGTATCGGGTGCCTGGCTCCAAATGTTGGCACTCTTAGCACGATGAATGGTTGCATCGAATCCAGCTGTTTTTAAATGCATTGCTGAGCTTATAGTTATGTCAGAGGCCAGGCAGATACTACAAAACACGCAGGCGCGCCCAGGATTTCCTTAAGGGGGCCGCAGAAGGTCGTAAATGCACGATCAAGATCTTGCTAGGGCAACGATGTGACCATGTCGAAAGTCCTCGAAACTAAAAAAACTCCACGGATTCCTCGCACTTTAGTTTAGCGTTCGGTGTGTTTTTAGCGTTGTACTCTCACACTGAAAGACGTTCTCTTGGAGAGTGTGAGATTCCTCTCCCACTTTGTGCGCCTGTGATCGCACAGTGCACAAGCTGCGGGTGGAAAGCCATGAGTCCTACGATCTTTGCATCTTCTAAAAACACCTCTTACTCAAGGCAATCACTTGTACCACCAATTAATGCAGGGTCAATGACATTGATCACGTGGGTCTCGCGAGCAGCGGTGCGGCATCTTTCCCAGCATGTTTCCTGCTTGCCACCTGTACAAGTATAAGGCGGTCGTGTCCGGTCACGTTGGCGTTGGGGCTGCAAATAGGCTGAGGATAGCGTGGAGTCTCGTGATCATGGAGCTCTGCGATGTTATGGAGCCACATCCATTCACGTGCTCCCTCCCACTAACTGCATCCATTCACCTGCTTCCCAACCCTTGTTTCCTTCCTGAATTATTATCTCCATTACATCCTTCCCATGGTCTCGAGATGACCGTGGCTGGCTGAAAAGACTTCAATCCAGGACCAATGGGATGAGTAGATATGAGCAAGGTGCCCGTTACCCAACCGAAAGGCCGTGGGTTCGAGTCTCACTTGCCGCTTCTTCTCGCCCGTGACAAATCGACGTGAGAGATCGGCGACGTTATGTGACCCAACAGGCGACGCGTCGCAAAACCAGGCGCCACCATCAGTCCAGGGCCGAATCGGTATCCCGTCGTCACGGAACTCCTCTTTGTGCCACGATGTTCACGCGATTCGACACTCAGCGGAGCATCGAGTTCCTCGTGCAGTCCATCATCCAGATGGCCGGGAATTACACCGTCTGGACCGCTTCAGACCCAGCTCCGGACTGCAGACCGGGAGCGGCAGACCTGCTCTTCCAGAGCATCTCGTGTCCCCGTGCATCGCATGTCCTCGGCACGTGACCACATCCGCTCTATCGACGTGGCTCTGGGTAGGGGGATAATATTGACGCGGTGGACAGAGGCTGTAGACATGTAGGTGACTGTAGCTGAGGCGATAGGCCACAGGATACCCCCCACCCAGCCACCCCCTCCCCATCCCAGCAGTTGTGGCGCCGCCACAGGTGCGGGACGAGAGCCAGGCAGATGCGGGGACGGAGATGGAGGCTGTGACGGAGATGGAGGCTTGACGGAGATGGAGACTTGACGGAGATGGAGGCTGTGACGGATGGAGGCTTGGCGGAGATGGAGGCTGTGACGGAGATGGAGACTATGACAGGTGAATGCTGTGACGGAGATGGAGACTATGACGGAGGTGAATGCTGTGACGGAGATGGGGCTGTGAAGGAGATGAGGACTTGACGGAGATGAGGCTGTGAAGGAGATGGAGGCTTGACGATTGGGGCTTTCGGAGATGGGGCTGTGACGGAGATGGAGACTGTGACGGAGATGGAGGCTGTGACGGAGATGGGGACTTGACAGGTGGATGCTGTGACAGATGGGTTGTGACGGAGATGGAGGCTGTGACGGAGCTTGAGGCTGTGATGGAGATGAGGACTATGACGCAGGTGGATGCTGTGACGGAGATAGCCCATTTACGTGCGGATAGGATAACGAAAAGGCTGCGTCACTTTCCCTTTCGTGACACGGTTCGCCCATGTAAACGGACGCCTGACGCTACCAGATGGATCCTCTCAGTATTTCCGATCGGATCCTCGCACCGCGTCCGCAGGGGATTATATAGCTCCTCCTGCAATGTCCAAACTAAGCGTCGCACAAAAACGAAAGATGTATCATCAGGAAACGCTTGTCAAGTATGGCACGAAACATTCAAAACTTTTTTCTCTCCTCAAAAAGTGATGTCGAAGATTTTAAAGACAAAATTGATTTCGAATCAGACGAGGAAAGCGAAGTCGGCAATGTCAAGTGATTTGGCGACGAATGATTCAAGGACTTGTTGACATCCCTTAAATCCTTAAGTATTAGTTATGGATAAATGTTTGTTTTGTACTTAGTGCGATTTAAGACTTCTCCGAAATCGGAAGCTTATCACTAACAAGACCTGATACGAGACGGATACTAAATTATGGTAGTGAGTATTCGTCAGGTAGATGGAATTACTTTCTTTGCCAATTTTGGGATGCTTCGGAAACGATTGTATCTGAATTTACACCAAGAGCAATGCTACTTTTGACGTTATCTTCTAATAATCGAGGAAAGGCCATCGTATAAAATTGATGGGATGAAATATATGTGAAATATATGTTCTCGCCAGGGTGCTGAATAATTTGTATAACATTTTGTACGTTTCACAATTAGTTTCTTTAAAAAACGTATGTTTCATTGTGGTGATTAATCTAGTAATTAGTCTGTGTCTGTCTGGACGGACGGCGGACTAGACATTTCCTGGCCAGTGGACGCCACCGATAGTGAGGATGGATCTGTTATCGCTGTTGGCTGGCTCTGGCACACCCCCGAAGAGTAATGTGTTTTTGTGGGTTTATGCACCCTCCCATTGCTATAGGCCCAGACCACTTTGGAGTGATTAAAGATGTTGACGTGCCATTGTGGTTCATCGTGGCTCTTCACGTGCTGTTATGCAAGAAGTCGCATCAAAAGCACAACAGACCGAGCGCCACAGTTCCAAACTGGCCAAATTTTGCCAGCCAGACCCAGCCGGTAGCCGCACACATGAGGCCCGAGCCCTGGTCGGGCCAATTTGGCAATGCATGTGGCCTGTACCCAACCCGCCCCAATCACACAATATGCGCGACATTCATATCGATCGCGGTATATCATGGTAAGGTATCCTCGTCCTGAAAAGCTAATATATCTGGCCCGAAATCACTAGTGCGGTAATGTTTGCAAATCATACCTTAATATCAGCATTTGCGGCATTTCGCTTTTCATTTTCCCCTAACATAGAGTTGGGAAATATTGCTTACTTCGACTTTTTAGATCTTGCTTTCCGGTTTTATGCTCCAAGCTCCAATTGAAGGAAATGAGCATCTTTTACACTCACATTCCACTAAAACACCCGGTTTCATCTGTTTCATCACCAGTTGTTACAGCCAGTCGTTGCCAAAATTGCCAGTTGTTACAGGCAAGGAATGCACTGGTTTACAACTTCATCACCGAAGTTCTTTGTATGGTGGTATGTGCGAGAGTATTTAGCCAAGTTCATGCTTCTGGGGGAGGGATATAGAAGATTGACATACCATGGGGGCGCTACTGGAGAGGATTTACAAGATATTCTGTGGATATTTCAGGAAGAAATGCGCCGATTCAAGGCAACATTTTTCTAAAATAAACACAAAAATAAATAATTGTTCTGTGCTGCACAATACTGAAGTTTTCTTTCATCTCCTAACTAGCTTCGAAGTTAGGTGTCAGCCAGGTGTCGAACGCCGATCCATGTTTGTCTACATCCTCAATTTACATCCTGTTTCACTTCGTTCTTGCTAGATGGCAACCGCTCATTGGTTTTGGACAATGTATGTTCATTTGGCCAGCTAACTAATATGAACCGTTAGACACTAAACGTCTATGGCACAAAGGGTTTTGTGGTGGCTTACAGCAGTCGTCTGCTCTGGAACAGCTCTCAAGCGGGTTCGATATGTGAATGGAAAGCACTGATAGGATATTTCATTTGTGTCTGGTGTGGAAATGTGTGGGATATTTCATTACATATTTGTCATCGATAATGTCAATGCGTATTAATATTAGTGAGATATGTTGGCGTTTTGACACGCAACGAGTGCCTCGGTATAAGGAAAAATATCGGAAACCATATGAAAACGATCTTTCAGGTGTCAATCTCCACCGAACTATCGGTATTTGATAATACTGCTGCACCTCCACGCACCATACATCAATTTGGCGTCATCCCGACAGGTACTTTACTCGGGTATGTCACCTGTTACCTCTCATCACTCCTGCAAATCAGCTCCGGAATCTCGTCTGACCTCTGTTCATCTCTTCACGTCTGCTAGATTTATGCATTCGCTGAACATCTCTTTTCTCTTCTGTTATCTTCAAATTAACTCACATCATCTCTTCTCGTCTGCTATCTTCATGTCAGATGTCATCATATCTTGCCGTCAAAGTTAGCACTCATTCGTTTCTTCATCAGCTCCTCACAGCTACATACAAACACGCAACAAGGTAAACAACACGACCTACACAATACATCGCAGCATCACTAAGCATCCGATATCGCCGCGGTGGTCACAGGGCGGTCAAACTCAATAGCACCAACAGCGTAGCTAAAGACGGGACACTCGCCCTATCTCTGGGGGCAGAGGTGAGGTTCATCGCTTTAAAATGGCATATACGTCATGTTGCAAAGGGCAACTCCATGTCTCCAAGCAGTGGCGGTAAAACGTGATGGACCGTCGTCGTATCTCTGGTGTGCCGTGTGCGACACACTTTCGATATTAAAGAACAGACAGAACGTCTTTCCGATACGAGAAAGAAGCTTACAAGCGCGACTGAAAGAACTGAAGCCGGAGCAAGAGACCAGCTTCAAAGTGGCTGTTGTGGTATGTGTCAAGTACCGCCCACACTGCCAGTGGTTCTTATTGGGCGTCAAATGGAGACGCACCACGGCACTGGGGAAGGTGAACAGAATGGAGAATCCAGTGACGGTTCAAGCTCAACATTAAGTCTCATAATTACCATCTTGAGGTTTTTGATAACACAGGCACACCCACGACTATTGCATCCGATAAAACAAGGTGCTATGTTCTACATACCGACATCGTCCTCCTACATAACTCAATTACTCAATCTGTCAGATAGATGTTTAACATGGTAAAAACGATGTGAGGGCAACAGGGTTTCTAAAATTGCATGATCCCCAGAATTAGAGAAAGCATGCTTCACTCCTCTCGCCAGCCTTGCATAATGGGCGCTAAACAACTCCAAAGCGTTTAGAACCTTGGGCGTAACAGCGTTAGGCGTCAGGCGCGATGCTAATGCGGACGTAGTAGGATCTCTAGTAAGGAAACGAAACAGGCAGGGTTACTGATGCCATTTAATAACTGAAGGATGCGCCTGCGACAAGCGCGCCCGGATGCTCACTAAAGTTAGCTTGAGGCATGAAATGACAATGTATGAGGTTCTGTATCCATAAAATATGACGCAAAGTGCTTTTATTAACCCGCCCCATCTCTTTTATACGATCCTGATACCCCGTCCCAGGGGGAAAACCCCAAAAAAAAAAAAAAAAAAAAAAAAAAAAGGGATTAAAAAAAAAAATTGAAAAGAAGAAAAAAAAAAAAAAAAAAAAAAAAAAAAGGAGAGAGGGAGGAGGCTTAGGGGGTAAACGATAGAGACCCTCCTTGGAGGTGTTTTCCGTTGCGTGACGACTGGTTTATTTTTTTTTGGAGGTGACCTCACTTGACCTTGACTAACTCGTTGACCCTAGATGACTTGACTTCAAAATTTTGACAGAGCATGGCAAATCGATGTGGGAAAGGTATGCCAAATTCCAGCACGCTCCCGCGCGCCGTTCTTTCACTATCAACGGGAAACCCTAGGGGAGGGGGGGGGGGCATCAACGACCCCCGGGACGGCGCGGGTTAAAGTTAGCTTGTCTTCACTCGTCAATTCAATTTCCACCGACGGTGATATATTGCGCATACTGTTACTTTGCGTATTGCGCATCTTCTGGAGCTATTTTTTGGTCTTTATCCACCATAGACGGCGGGCCGCCGGCGGCGTCGAACACTGCTCACAGTCCGCCGGCATGGCCGCCGGCCATCCATGTGTCGAAGCGCGGAACCATTCCTTAAACGCTAATGGGCCCAACGCCAAAGGTATAAACACATTTTCATATTTGAAACGATAGGCGATGCGCCTGGCACGTTTCTCGCCACCATTAGAGTTGAGGCCGACAGGTTCACTCGATATTGTTTAAGAACATTACGCTATAGGCGTGGAATGAAAAAATACATCTACAATCGTGAATTTCTCCTACAGTTTTTTTAGCATGGTAAAGCCAATGTTACTTGGTGTTTATCAAAGTTTGAACTATATCTTTGTCATGCCTCTGCTCTGCGGCCTTACGGATCCTTTTGACAGCAAATGTCGGCGTTTGACGTGAATCGAACCATGAAAATCAATTATGCCTGAAAGATTCAATGCGAAAGATGAAAAGTGACACAGTTAGGTATCTATAACAGTAGTCGAGCTTGGCATCATAAGCCAGCTGAGTGCATTCCGGTTTATTTGAGACCATCGGAAATTTCGCTCATGTAGGACATCTGATATACAATATAAAGGAACAGAATGTAGTAATTTGGTGCGGAAATCCTGCACTTGAGTGCAAAAATTACAGAGTAGCATAAAATAAGAGGTTCAGTGGCCAATCGCTCCCATTTTGCTTTGAAGGCAAAGTGACAGGGTGAAATTATTTGATGACAAAACGAACTACTCATTATAAGGGAGATTGTTCCAATGTTGTCCATATTTGACCATTGGAAATTGCTTACACCTACTCTGAAAACTAGAAAATAGCATTAATCATTGCAAGACCACTCTGGTGGAGTTCCTCCACAATCCCACTACCAGAGAGGCGCCGCCGGTATTATGTACGCTTGTGACCCCTAACGGAGTCTGTAAGTGTTGTTTATCTGTTCATGGAATTGTGTGGATGCTGAGGAAGGGCACATGCCTTTCGCTTCAAACAGCACAG
Organism: Imbricaverruca yamaguchii; assembly: GCA_034440575.1. Lineage (NCBI taxonomy): Eukaryota > Metazoa > Arthropoda > Thecostraca > Neoverrucidae > Imbricaverruca > Imbricaverruca yamaguchii. Next base: position 2,698,915 of record JAOTOL010001663.1, read on the forward strand.
AAATCAACTTTACAATTCAAACAAACACCTCGCAAGACGTGGTGCACCACGTTAGATAGGAGACAGTCTACGATGGTGTAGTTCAGGTGTACGATGGTGCACCACGTTAGATAGGAGACAGTCTACTTGTTCAGGTGTGCGATGGTGCACCACGTTAGATAGGAGACAGCCCACTTATTCAGGTGTATGAAGGTGCACTAAGCCAGTCAAGGAAGATAGTCCACGAGCATAAGGGACGAAAAGCGTAAAGCAGGTCACAAGGAAGCGCGCCAAGTCTGTCGCACCACGCCGTACCGGGCCAAAAGGCGTGCGTTGGAAAAAAGCATGTGCAGCAGCAGTTGGAAAACCACGTGCGATCTGCAATATCAGAATTAACAATGTATGTTGCACTTGGAAGATGCCTGGAGGTTCACAACAACCAGCTTCAGAAGGAACGATCAATTTGCACTTTTTTCGAACCAGAGTTGGAATAAATTGCTACATGACTGGAAATGGTAGTTGTGGTTCTATGGACGGTGCACGAAAGACAGAGGGGGATTGGTTAGTTGATCTGTCGAGCGATATTGAAGTAGAGTTGAATTCGCCTTGAAGAGTAGAGTTGAGCTGGTCCGGATCGCTTGAAGATGTAGAGATAGCATATTAGAGTTGTTTGACAGCCGGAAATGAGTCGAGAAGAGATGTCAGTCCGGTCGGTGCCACATTAGGGTATGGGGTGTAGTGGGGGGGGGTCAGGTCATGCCCATATGTTTAGCATTGCAAGGACGTGCTTTTTTGTTGTCTTTTTAGAGCGTATCCTTAATTGTACTCCTTTTTTTCTTGGTATTGTTCATTTTTTCCTTTGGTTTTTTCACGCATCTCTTCCTTTTTCTCTCTTTTTCCGTTTTATTTGTTCATAATTGTTCCAGTATGCGTGTAATATTGAGAAAGTGGAAGAGCTGTTTGTGTAATACTGGATGGTCGTCGTTGAGCAGTGTTGTGAGGTTTAGTGGGATGTTCTGTGTGGGGTAGTAGTTTGTGATATGTTGTCTTTGGTTGCTGTATTTGGTGCAGTATATGAGCTTCAGTTTATTTGTGAGGATTCGATGGCATGTGGTGCATTGCAGTCGTTGTTGATTTAGTAGGAGGTAGGAGTATGTGAGTGCTGCGTACCCTATGCGTAGTCGTTAGTGTCCGTTCTTTGAGTCTGGTGTTTTGGTTAATGGAGTCCCAGTATTCGTGTTTCGGGTGTATTTAGTGAAGTTGTATTACTGCTGCATCCCATGCTTTTTGTATGTGTTTGTTGATGGTGCTGCGCTGGGTTGCAGCACCGTCGCTGTGCCCGTCTGCTGTGTATGTGATTTTGAACCGTCGGTATATATTATGTTGTAGTTGGCGTATTGCGCTGTGAATTGTAAGAATAGTTGTTATATTTCTATGTGTGTATATGTGTACTTCGGTCTGTCAATTAGGAAGAGTGTGTTGGGTGTAGGTTGTTTCCACCATGCGATGGGTGGTGGGAGTGGTGTTGTTATGAGGAATATTATATCAAGAGTGTTTGCGAGTCGTTGTATGCGGCAGACTATTGTAGATTTTACTGGTGTTGATCTTAAGAGTTGGTATACGCGCATTGTGCGGAGGCTTAGTGCCTTGGTGCATGGGTGTTGTTTAGTGAGTTATGTCTTGCATCAGTGCTTCTGTGAGTCTGTGCTTGAGTTCTGGGATGTTGCTATATATATAATATATATATATATATATATATATATATATATATATATATATATATATATATATATATATATATATATATATTCATATATATATGAATGGCAAGATAAGGTGATGTGATGTATGCTCCAGTGGCTATTTTGAGGCGTTGGTGTTGAAGTGTGTCTATAATTTTGAGGTTTGAGTAGGCTACGTTTTCAAATATTGGGATCCGCATTCCATGATTGGCCGAATGATTGCTTCATATAGTGTCAGTAGTGAATTTCTATCGGATCCCCAGTGTGTGCCATAAAGTGCTCGTAGTATATTTATTCTTTTTGAGACGCTTTTTTGTATGTCTAGGATGTGTGGCCGAAATGATAGTCGTGGGTCTAATGTGATACCTATAAATTTTGTTCTGGTGACGAATGGTATGGGTAAGTTGTCTATTTTTAGTGGTTATAGGTTTGTGGGTCTGTGGTAGCCGAAAATCATACCTTTGGATTTGTGTGGTGCGATGTGTTACCTTAGTGTGGCGAGTTTGTTGTGTAGATCTGTTAGTGCGTGTTCAAATATTGTTAGTGCGTGCGTTGGTGTTTCGTTTCATGTCCATAGTACTATGTCGTCGGCGTAGATTGCAATTTTGGTCGAAAAGTTGTCGGTGATGACTGAATTTAGAGTTAAAATGAAGAGTAGGGGACTTAGAACAGAGCCTTACATTAATCCGGACGTGGGAAATTTGGTGTCTGAAGTATGGGACCAAATTTTGACTTGAAATGATCTGTTGAGTAGATAGAAATGTAGGTGGTGTATCAGTCTTTCCTGTATGTCTAGATTGTATAAGTGTTGTAGTAGTGTTATGCTGATGGTGTCGTATGCTTGTTTTAAATCCAGGAATACGGCGACCCAGGAACGTTTCCTTGCCGCCGCTTCCTGGGTGTGTGTGATTAGGTAAGTAAGATTGTTTAAGCATGATCGATTAGAAAGGAAGCTTGGATGATGTATAGAAGGCATTTTTTGGACAAGGCGTTCGAATAGTTAGTGGAAGCAGCTATTGAGAGCAATAGGGCGATGGGAAGTGCAGAAAGTTGAGCCCGTGTTTGGTTTAGGTGTTGGTATGATAAGAGCATGTAACCAGGATTGTGGGTATGTATGTGTGGTCCATGCGGTGTTGTAAGTGTCGAGTAATGTGTGTAGTGCTGATGTTGGTAGGTGCTTGAAGAAGAAATAGTGAATGTTGTCTGGTCCTACTCTTGTGTTATCTGTCTGTGCGATTGCTAATTGTACTTATGTGAGTGTAAATCTAGCATTGTAAAGGTGTGTGCGTGTGTCTCTGATTGGAGGTGGGAGGGTTCGTAGAAGTGTAAATGATCTAAGCTGGTGTGCGAATACGTTTCCTAATGTTTGTGGGTCTGTTGTGGTGTTGTTGTGTCTAAGTGTCATAGCTTTCATTGGGGGTCTTTGTCGGTGTTGGAATTCTTTCAAAAATGTCAAAATTTCGCCGAGAGATGCAAATCCATTAAATTGAGGCAAAATGCGTTCCAAGGGTTCTTTTTTGTGCTTTTTTTGACGATTGTTTTACATTTTGTTCTGAGTTGTGTGCATATTGTGAGTGTTTCTGGTGTGCGGTGTCTTTCGTATGTGTGTCGTGCATGGTTCCTCGCGCGGATCGGCCGGTGGCATTCGCCACTCTATCAGGGAGCCGTTCGAGGTTTGTGTTGGTGTGGTGGTTTTGTTTGTAGTATGTGTTGATGTGCTGTGGTGATGAGGATGTCTGTGAATTGTTCTGGTGATAGGTGAGGATTGTGGGCCGTTTGGACTGCTAGGGATTCTGAGAAAGGGGTCCAGGAAGCTTTCTGGGGTTCCACCGGGCAGGCTGGGGGTTGGGTGTGGTCGGTTGGGCCAGTGGTCGGGATTTGGTTGAAGGTAATGGTGGTGGTTGCGTGGTCACTGAAATGCGGGTCTGTATCAGCTGCCCAGGATAGAGTAAGGGCTAGACGTGATGATGCGAGGGGTCTGGGGTTCTCGGGAGGTGGGGGGCTAATTGGAACCAGGTAGGTTGGTATTCCGGTGTTGAGTATTATGAGGTTGTGTTTGATCGCTCGTGTGATGAGTGCGGGTGCTCTGTTGTCAGGTGCGGTTGTGCGTGTGTTCCATAGTGGTTTATGTGAGTTAAAGTCTCCAGTTAGTATCACTGGGGAGTTAATTTGCTCAAGTGCTTTGCCTAGTTCCGAAAGAGTTTCTGTGTTCCGTGAGGAAGGGTCGTATATGTTAATGAGTGTGTAGGCTGTGCTGTGGAGGTGTGTTTCGGTTAATAGTATATCTGCCGTGGTGCTGAAGTGTATCAGGCGGTGTGGTGTCGTGTTCTTAATGTATGTGCAAACACCGCCTGGTATGTGTGTGTTGTGTGTGTCTTGTCTGTGTAGTGTGTATTGAGGAATGCTAAATTGATATGGGTCGTTGTGTTTGAAGTGGGTTTCTTGTATGCATAGTGGTGTGATTTGATTATAGTGCGTAGTGTTTGAATTCTGGCCAGTGTCCTATGAGTCCGTGGGTATTCCATTGCAGTATTGTGTTCATTGTTTCTATGTGTTGGCGCAGGTGTGTGAGCGTTTAGGTGATGGTTGTTTTTTATTGTGCTCTTTGTTGGTCTGTGTGGTTTAGTAGAGGGTGGTGTCGCGTTTGGGAGGGGGAGGTCGTGGTGTCTGCGTCAGTTGTGTGGTCTCGGTCCGTCTGCTCCTCCGGGTCTGTGTCCTGATCTGTGTGGAAGCGTGATATAGGTGACCTGTCCGATGTGTGTGTAGCTCGTGGGGATGCTTTGGTGTTGAGTGGTGTTCGTGTGTGCTGAGGTTGTGGTTGTTCTGTGTAGGTGTTTGCGTTGTATTCGTGTTGGGAGTGTGTTGGCAGAACCGGGTAGTCTGCGTGCGATAGTGGTGGTGTCGGTTGTTTGTGTAAACCCGGCTCTGTGCGGCGAGCCGGCCACGCCGCCGGCGGTTCCAGGACCGACGCCCTGGCCCGGTATGGGTCCATGTCCTCTAAGTGGACCCGGCGGAGCACCTCCCTCTCCGCCATCCACGGAGGGCAGGACCCATCCGATGCCGCGTGGTCCCCCCGCAGGCGGCGCAGCTCAGATCGCCGCTAGTGCACTGTTCTGTGGGGGTTGTGCGAGCGCATTTCCCGCATGTGTGTTGGATTGCACGGCACCCCTCCGGCTGTGTGTCCGTAGCGCTGACATTTTTGGCAACGCCGCGGGAGGGGTGCGCGTGGCGTGACTGTGTGCCCAAGATATCATGCTTTTATGTATGCTGGTGGTGTACGTGATTTTGATTTGAATGTAAGGATGAGAAGGTGGGCGATGGTGTAGCCCTGTCTCAGGGGCCGCCGGTACACGGTGGAGACGCCCTGATCCTCAAGTCTGAGGGCCAGTGTCATGTCATGATGTCTTGTCTTGTCTTGTCTTGTCTTGTCATGGCCGGCATACCGGCCAATTCCCTTGTCATGATTGTGCCTTGACTCGTGTCAAGGTTTGCTGCCGGTGTTATGGTGATTGGTGTTCCTTTTATGTAGCGGATTTTTGTTAGCAGGAAGGCGTCAGTGGTGTCGTTTGCTTGGATCAGGAGCGCCCCTGACCTAAGTGGTTTGGCGTGGAGGGGAGCTCCTGTGTGTTGGGAGCTCTCCCTATCCACCAGCCAGGGGTCTAGGGAGCCCATGGACTCCCCGTCTCCCCGGCGACAGATGAAGACATCCCCCGTAGGTGTTGGTTCGGTGGTGGTCATGTTGTGTTACTGTTGTCTGCGTTGGTGTTGTTTGGTGGTGTTGGATATAGGGTGAAAGTGGCAGGTGAGTGTGACAGTACCCTTAACAGTTTTTGCGGAGGGTAAAGGAGGCGTGAAAACAGCCCGACAGGTGTAAAAGTGGGGGCAGATAAAGTCGAAGAGAACACAAAGAAGTCAGAAACTTTGCATGAAGAAAGCACGGAAAGACAGATCAGATAAAGATCGTGCAGAGGGCACTAGAGGGAATGTCGGGTGGGAGTTTGGGGGGAGCCCGGGTGGGAGGGGTGGCAGCACCGCCGGACTGACCTTGTAGCCGAGTAGATGTAACCGAGCAGATGTAGATGAAGTGAAGAAGAAACACTGCACTGTGACACAGGTGAGATGATCTTGAAGGTGGCCAGTTGCGTCTCGGTGGTCTAGTAGCGTTGATGAAAGCGAAGGGAGGAGAGTTTGCAATGGTATGTAGGGATGGATGCCACTATTTGAGAGTGTCGGTGGTTGGGTTGCGCGTGTGAGTGTGTGGGTGTAGAATGTGTGGTGGCAGGTGGCAGGTGGCAGGTGGCAGGTGGCAGGTGGCAGTTGGCTGGTTGCAGGTGGCGTCGTCTTCTTTGGTCCTTCGGTCCTAGGTCCTATGTCCCGTACCGCTCTTCTGGCGTCTTTTCCCTCTCTTCCTCGTCGTTGTCCTCCGAGCCATCGCTCGTGATCGATTAAACGACAGCAGCAGCGAGAAGCCAGGATCCAAGCATGCGAAATCCGATGCAAATCGTGGATGAACGATTTGCGCTTAGTACTTTTGCTCTTGCATACTTTTGCGCATACGTGCATTTGCGCTTGCGTACATTTGCGCATGCGTACTTTTCCGCTTATGTTCATTTGCGCTTACGTACATTTGCACTTCTGTACATTTGCGCTTACGTTCATTTACGCACGTACATTTGCCATACGTACATTTGCAATTACGTGTATGTACATCTGCATGCTTACATGTAAGTACATCTGCATTCTTACGTGATGTACGCGATGTACGCAAACGCTTACTTGCACGTACATGCCATACGCACATCTGTGCTTGCCTACAATTGGCATACATGCATCTGTACTTATGCACATTTGCTTACGTTAATCTCCTTACGTGCATCTGGCACACGTACATCTGTTCTTACGTATGTTTGTTCTAGAATATGCCAATCTAGAAAAAGGTGATTGGTGTATATCGCTGATATACATTGCAACGAGTGACGGAGCTGTCGGGGCTCGTGACTCCCGCCAACTGTCGAGGCTGGCGACTCCGACCATCTGTCGAGGCTGGTGACTCCCACCATCTGTCGAGGCTGGTGACTTCCGCCATATGTCGAGGCTGGTGACTCCCGCCAACTCTGTCGAGGCTGGTGACTTCCGCCAACTCTGTCGAGGCTGGTGACTTCCGCCATATGTCGAGGCTGGTGACTCCCGCCAACTCTGTCGAGGCTGGTGACTTCCGCCAACTCTGTCGAGGCTGGTGACTTCCGCCATCTGTCGAGGCTGGTGACTCCCGCCAACTCTGTCGAGGCTCGTGACTCCCGCCAACTGTCGAGGCTGGCGACTCCGACCATCTGTCGAGGCCGGTGACTCCCACCAACTGTCGAGGCTGGGGACTCCCGCCATCTGTCGAGGCTGATGACTCCCGCCATCTGTCGAGTCTGGCGACTCCCGCCAACTGTCGAGGCTGGTGACTCCCGCCATCTGTCGAGGCTGGTGACTCCCGCCATCTGTCGAGGCTGGTGACTCCCGCCATCTGTCGAGGCTGGTGACTCCCGCCATCTGTCGAGGCTGGTGACTCCCGCCATCTGTCGAGGCTGGTGACTCTCACCATCTGTCGAGGCTGGTGACTCCCACCATCTGTCGAGGCTGGTGACTCCCACCATCTGTCGAGGCTGGTGACTCCCGCCATCTGTCGAGGCTGGTGACTCCCACCATCTGTCGAGGCTGGTGACTCCCACCAATTGCGAGGGTGGTGACTCCCACCATCTGTCGAGGCTGGTGACTCCCGCCAACTGTCGAGGCTGGTGACTCCCGCCATCTGTCGAGGCTGGTGACTCCCGCCATCTGTCGAGGCTGGTGACTCCCGCCATCTGTCGAGGCTGGTGACTCCCGCCATCTGTCGAGGCTGGTGACTCCCGCCAACTGTCGAGGCTGGTGACTCCCGCCATCTGTCGAGGCTGGTGACTCCCGCCATCTGTCGAGGCTGGTGACTGCCGCCAATGCTGCCACAAACTCGGTCGCGGATGCGACGCCACATGCACCCCCGAACCGACAATTCCACGTTCGTTCGGGGCATCCGATTTACATTGTTTGTCAGATCCTCCGCAACGTGTCAAGCCAGCTTCCGGCCGAGCGCTTCCCACAGACGGCAGACAAATACAGTTATCAGGTGAGGTCAGTTGTGGTCGGTTGGTTCGATTGGCAAGGAAGTCAGCCAGTGCACGTGATTCTATCACGGAAGTCACTTTGGTGTATCGGACTTATGCGGATGCGGATGCGGCCATATCGGATGCGGCCACGAGGAAGCTGACACCAGATTCTTCCGTCGCGTGGCCCCTGTAGTATCTGAGAGCATGTTGTTGGTGACACCTGACGCAGAAGGGAAGTTTTGTGCCGTACTGGAGGGATGAAGGACCGGGGAAGTGTTGCAATGTATTGGTTTACAGTGTCTACTTCGTGTTAAGCATCCATTTAATGTGAAAGCTGATCGTTGCCTCCAGTGGCGACTACCTTCCACATTTATTCTCAATCGGGAGGAAACCTGTATTTACTGATGTCGAGCGCCATGCCGACGTGATATTGTTCAGTCAAGAAATGTAAACTTTAACCACTTGATTTCCCTGCTGCGTACCGTGTACTGCACGAAGCATGGACGACCTTTTCGATATGTCAATGAGGAATTGCTGCTGGCGAACACGAAATGTGACGAACTTCCGACTGTTGTTTAATGCTGCGGCTGGGCGGCAGTAACTTCGACAATTTTTCCCCTCCCCACCCCCCAACCTCACCATGTGGCACTGACAGAACACTGACTACTTAGTGGCACTGATCAGTTTTACTTCGTTCAAGTACAGTCTGACTGAAGCTCGCTTCTAAACCCTAAACTTTCCAAACAGTGGGTCGGGTCCTGCTCCAAGAAGCAGCATCACCACGAATAGATGGAGAAGACGACTAGGTGATCCAAATGACCCACCAATGAAAGATGATTGGGCCGGGAATGGCCGAGTGGTTACGGTGTTGAGCTCTGGGTACCAAATGTCTCGGGTTCGACACTCACACCACTCGGGACATTTCCCAGCCCCGCAGGCCACCGGCGAAACAGTGTGGGCGGCGCCATTAGCCGTGACCGTGCAGAAAATGCGTCGAGAACCAACCAATGAACAAACAATAAAAGAATGTAGGATCTCTAGGAGTGTGGACGCCGCTCTACCCACAAAATTGGGCAGTGTCGACGTCGAGGTCCCAGTGTGAATGCTCACTGCGGTGTATATTGTTCAATGAGGTCTGTAAAGGTCGAGCAGAGGAGCTCAGAAAACACGCATCTATGGTATCCTCAGTCGATCTGAATCATGGCAACCGATTCAAGAAGAAGGCACTGAGTTTGTTCCATCTATATATCACACAATGTCAGGCACCGACTTCTATCCAAAACCTCTGTTGATTTCGTTGTCTAAAGAAGCAAAACAAGCTTGTACGTTATTGCATTTCATTAGGTATTGTTGTATGCTTAATGCGATTCCTGCCACCGGTAGGTACCCTGTTCACAAATTGCCAAACGTCGCTTAGCATATACATAAGCCGATGCTGTATACCGTACATTGTCACACTTTACTGAGTTGGATGAGCTGCGACATCCCCACATAGGTGTCTCAATACAGAATTTGACTTTGTCAAATGCAAGATTCACAGGCAACAACCAATGCATCACTCGCTCTTCGAGATAAAGCAGAAATATCGGAGAGAAGAGGATCATGGATTGTCGAAGAGGCTGCGTTGGCATTCATCACTCCATGTTCCTGGCTGTCTGGACTATAGCACAGCCAATAAGACTGATAGGGCGGCAATGCAGATAATCCGTGAGGTATCCATTGCCTCTCGTGATTATTTGCGACCCCCACCCCTCAGTAAAACATGAGCCAGTGGAAACAGTTTTTCTAGCCTATTCGCGATCCACAATGAGGAATGTGCTCCCCTGATTGGCGTTGGTGGCTCATCCTCGCTTTGCGGACGGTTTCCCAGGGACATGCATGATAGTGGTCGAGTCCAATCCCTCCCCCTCATCTCCTCCAACATATAGGCGAAGGCAGTTGGGATATGAAGCGTGACATCTAAATAGAGATCATTTATATCAAAATCTAGTCGCAGAATTGACATGTATCGTATGAGCATCTATCGCTGACCATGCCTACCACGTTAAACAGCCGTCTCTGACTGTTTGTCTAAACGCGGCACCCCATTTGGTATCAAGCGATTAGGAATTACTGCTTCCATCGAATTGGTGACACCAGAATACCAATGAATCTCAAGGTAAGCCGAGGATTAACTTGCTTCACTGATTTCAGATTCGTTTGGGTTGTCATTAGGCCATACATGTCACCAGGACTGTATTTTCCGTTGTCAAAAACCACATTCTGACCAGGAAATGCAGCAAAATATCGGTCTTCAATCCAGAGATCCGCTTGAATCTTTCCAAACGCGGGCAGCGGTCCTGGCGTGAACTTAGAAAATAAATCAATACTCCTCTTCCAACCCCAATGTTTTGATGCACTTCCACTAACAGGCTTCAAAGCAACGTGTCGAATGTCACCATTTCAACGGCCCTGTTTGGAAAATACGATTGGTAATCCTAGAACGGTTCATCAAGCTGCCTCCCCTACGCAGAAGAGCGACAGTTTATGGGAACACACTACATATGGTGGTTTGCCTATCATCATTTTCGTGGGATTTAAATGCCTTCGCATGAAAGTGCTCAATGCATATGAAGCTGCACGTGACCATTTCTCGCATGCAAAAATCAGTACAGTAAAAATTGGAACTTAATATTGCAGTCTCTATTAAGTTTGTTGGACAGTTTTGTTCACTCCAAGTCGAACAGTTCTTCAACAACATGCTACGCATATTTTATGTAAATCGGTCCTGGATTAAAGCAACGGCGCATACTCAATTGTGGCGGCCCACTTCCGTTTTCGTCGCAACAATAGCCGAACTTTGACATTTGCTAACTCTGATGATGTCGGGTTTCGAGAAAAATGGATCCAATGTTGGGGATACTCGTCTCCGTAAAATGCAATGCAAATGCCACTCCGTAATGTTGAATGGTTCCGCTAAAGCCGATGATGCGTGTGCTCTTGGTGGCACGGCTGATTGTGAACTGTCTTCCTTCTCAATGCCTAGGTCATCTGGCTCATCGTCTCTTCGTTTTAGTGCTTGTTTTTTTTACTCATAGCACTAAACTTGTTCAAGTTCATATAACATAGGTAAAGTGCGTAACCGTTTGCAATACGATTTTGAACAGGGAAGCTGACAGTCTATGTGAGCTTGGTGAGATTTGAGCTGACGACGTGACAGACATAGGTCACAGTACCTCCCTGAAGGCCTACCCTAACTTGGCCTACGCAAAAGACGGTATCCAGTCAAGCTACACATCCAAAAACACTCTGAGAAATGTGTTCATGGATTGGAGATATGGCCGCATGGATTATAGCGTAATGCAGATGAAAAATGATTCCTCCAGTTTCTTATCCCATGCTCGCCAAAAGTATATCTCCCCTTGCCTTTCTCTCCGCCTCTGCTAGTTATGTTTCTTATATGCATAAGCACATAGTCATAGTCTTAGTTTATATGCGTTGACAAGATGCCATTTAAAATTTACATAGTTGAGCACAGCGCAGCTTGAGGATGTTACCCAGCAATGTGAAAAACTTGACAATTTCGTGATCCTTTTTAGGTCTGCTTCGCGCATAATGTACAACATGCGTCATATCACCTGCTGGAATTCCAGCTCTACATTCGCCTATTGACAACTGAAAAAACACAATAGGCATTGACAGTAGAATAGCAACTATTTTATACCAGTCCAACATATGTGTAAATTTAAAATGACATCTTACATCCCATATATTATCCCCAAACCGCCTCTGGCACTCCATCCATGGTATGTTTATGCAGTCACGCAACACGTATAAGCCGAACACCTGTGATTATTAGGCGTCGCTGCATTATCGTGACTTTTATATGTTATAAGTGCACACATCTAACGAAGTAAGCAAGTAAAAATGAGATGCACCAATGAACGTTCGGCAGTTCACCTGATCCGCGCACAAATGCAATTTACCGGTAGCGTCTATTGTTAAAGGTGCATGAGCATCGTTGCTGGATGGATAATAGACATTCAAGGACGTATTTATCATGCAACGTTTAGGGACTATGGCCATCAGACCGAAACATTACCGTTCCAAAAACGTATTGGCCAGATCACAGCGTTCCGACTTCCTCACGCCTTGTGAAGTGTCAAAAGCATTTAGTGAAGGATGCTGTGTCTGTGCTGTGTTGTGCTGTATAGTCTACATTGCCTGTGAGATTAGTTGGGATTTAGTCAGAGTATTGCTATCGCATAGCATACATATTAGCAATTGTGGTAACACCAAAGATTGTAATTTTGAAACAACAGTGGTGAAGAGAAGTAGAAGCCTAAGATTGTGTGGATACATCTTTTCTATAAACTAAATAAACTCCTGACAGTTATGGAATTTGTGCTATGAGCCAGATAACCTTTCGCTATGAGCAATGTGCTATAACCTTTCGCTATGAGCAAGACCGAAGCTCGATCGGATCTGATCCAGTGCATGTCCAGCGAAATTGTGTCCAAGTAACACGACTGAGTTCAGTCCAACCGTCACGCTCTTCAAACCTGATTACTTTCAAGCTTCCATTGCTCCACGTCATAATCCCTCCGGCCAGACGTAGACCTACTATTCCAATTTTACTTGTTAGCACCGCCCGCAGCCATATTTCATGTGAAGCCCTCGCGTTCTTAGTTGCCGGAATGTTTGACGGTGGAGCTTAGTCGCTGCTGGCTGGGCCGACATCTGCTCAGCCCTACGTCGCGGTCAGTCGCGGGGTTAAGTTAATGTTAAGTCAATGTTACGCTGGTGATGCCGACATTTGAGGCGCAATTTCCGGGGGTCTGGATCCTCTGACAGCAGTCCGGCACACAGCACTCGTCTGAATGCACCGTGCCTCATTGCGGAACACCATTTACTTAATTTTTGAATTAATGTACTTCCGCGAAAATTGAAGATGATGCTGTATGTTTTCACTGGTGGCTAATAGCACAGTTGTGGTCACGAGCACAGTTGTGGTCAGTGCAGCAGTTTTCTGCCGCTGTATAGTATTCCATCCTCACATGCACGCAGCAGGGATGCATCATGGTCAGCCCTTTTCGCTCGCTCGTACAGCGCGTCTAATAAGGTGCTATGGTGATACATCGAACTGCAGTTTATGTTGCACAGGATCCATAGTGCAAAATAAATATCACACAATTAACATTTGGGGATACCTCATATTGTTCAATTGATCCTGCTTTTTCACAATGTACCGGTTGGAGTACTTTATGAGCATTGTGTTTTTGTAGCATTTGTGAGCCTTATTAGTATCGCCGTCTTGATATATAGGTTTAATTATGGGCGCCTTAAGGGCGCCTCCACCAGTGTAATCATCATGAGCAGCACGTACAGGTGACTGAGCTGAAACTTTTCCCGCACTGACACGCATTTATGAAAGCGAGCCCGCGAGCCGGGACAGCGGTCGGATGATGCATGGACGTCATTCAGCCACTGATGGCAGGAGCTGCAGATCCTGCCCGAGTGGATGCACTATGGTTAACATCGGCGGCCGTGATGCTGCCATAGTTGGGAGACCTGAAACGTGTATGCATTATGCATGAATGAAAAATGCATTCAGCTAAAAACTGGCCCATTTTGTAATTATCACGTGCAGAGCAATGGGATGGACATCTGTTACCTGCTTTGTTCGTATATCTAACTGAAAGATCGCCTTAGAGAACCCATATTTTTGGCCCATGATGGTTATATGTCGTGCTATGTTGATCGGAACTTTATTTTAAAGATGTATATTTTCGAGCTATCAGTATTCCACTTCATCATCCATGTTACGAAACTGATCAACGTCGACATCTTACAGTGTTATTGGTGTACTCGTGTTTACCTCAATATCAGCCTCAGAGAGGAAGCATGACCTTTGGTTATTGTACGATGCACATACAAAAGCATTTAGCGTCGACACCTTGTCCCGCTAAATGGTTGCGGGAAGAACAAAACATCAAGTAGCGAGCGAGGTTCAAGCCTCGTAGCCGGATTTCTCCTCGGCTACGATGAGAAATTTCTACCCACAAGGTGACCGAATTATCCCAATACCTTTGGCATGTTCAGGTTCTAAGTTCAGGAATACTGAAAAAAAAGATAATCATGTTCATGAAACTAATGTTTTCCTCCAGATGACAAAATATATATAATATATTGCCCTAGATCCGGGGAGAAGTTGTTATTTGGGGGCATCCTATGATAATTGGCCCAGAGCTGAGCCCCTAACTGAACCTGCGATGCGATACCCCTGAACCGAGATATACAATTAGCATGTTTGTTCGTTCAGGTGCTCCATTGGTCACCGGGTTCCGGAGAGGGAGACGTGCTGAACGGTCTGTAAATGTTGAGCTCACATCAGTCCAGAGCATCATCGCACGGGAGTCAGGCGCGGGTCCAGGAACTGCCACGAGGGCCACATGTCCGGAGGGGCGCTACAGCGATGGTGCCTGGAGGGGCGTCTCTGGCTGAGCATTTCCAGGTGGTGCACTCGAATCTTCTCGGAGGAACGTACCCGACTGAAAAAAAATCAGGGATGCACTCGAACCTTCCCGAAGAGGCGCCTTTCCTTTCATGGCGGCCTTTCCTCCTTAGACGGGCGGCCCTGGGTCAGAACAAAATCGAGGGGGTGTACACTCGAGCCTTCCCGGAGGGGTGCCTTTTCCCAACCGTAGGGGAGCCCACCCTTCCATGTGGGATGTGGGATACCACAGTGCTCCACCCCCTCCCGCCCTGTATCCGCTCGTGACCGGAGTGTGTTAATCTCCTCGTGTGAAGTCTCTGCACTGTGAGTCACACCCCCAGTTAGCATAGTCGATTACGGTTCCCAGAGAAGAAAGCAGGGGATGAGATATAGTAAAGCCGCTATAAACCTGACGATGGTCGGATCGGCCGCTTATGTTGCTGCTGCTACGGTTGATGCACGAGAACATCATCGCTTAAGCTTTGACATGGCTAACAGCCACCTTTGCGTACAGGATGATGGGCACGGCGTTTCGCAACACAAAACACAGAAGCGAAGACAATTGCAGAGCATGCAGTCATACATCCCAAAGTGGTTCGTTTCAAGGCTCAAGTATTATCCACCTGGGACAACCAAAACTAATCATTTTGACAGAATATGCAAGGATATTAGCTTGCAAGAGGCAACATATATCGGAGCTCAAGCGCAACACCTCGGAAAAGACACACGAAACACTTGACGGAGGGGTGCAATCGGCTCTTCCCCCACCAGAATGACTCAGCCCCCCACACTCAGCAATCGCTCATGACAGGAGACTATCGCGATCTCTGGCTTCTCGAAACGAAGTATGCTGGCGAAGACGAATGCGTTTGAGCATGGCAAGATAGCGCGCCCAGCACACCATCTCCATGCTTGGGTCATCGATTGACTTTTCTAAATGAGGAGTCATCATTTTATGCGAAGTCATATCATGACCCGCGTTACAGATACCGATCCACACGACGCATGGAAACATCGTTACACGTCGGGATGTCAATCACTTCCCGAACCATTGCTCATTTGAAACCGCATAGTTGTTTTGGTTAAGATAAACAAAAATAACAATACAACGGTTATCAAGGAACATCAAGACTACTTCACGGAGTCACTCCATGGGCGAGGCCTAGCTACGGTTATGGAATTTTGCCTTTTAGTGTAATATACGACATATAGATATACATAAATATGTATATATAAATGTATGCACATATATACAAATATATCAATGTATATATATATATATATATGCTGCACTACAGGTTGCTCCCGGAAAGTTTTTACATTTCAGATGCAGTAGACATAATTCAATATTCAAGTGGCGTGCTCGTAGTATTCCCACAAGATGAAAGAACGCCAAATGAAATACGACGTCTTACGTCCATCGATCAGCTCATACGTTCCGACGAGACAGACGACAAAGTCAGCCGAATGTTGGAAGATTGCAATATGTAATGACCCAATCTAACGGTGTCTGGACGGCCATAAATTGCTGCGATGCCGCAGAAGGCAGAAGCAGCACGGCACAAAATCCCAAGTGGATATGGACTATTCCAATATATCCGGACCGAGTCGCACAGCCTGGCCATAAATCACGATTTGGCGGAGTACGGCAGAATACCGATCATAGACCCTCACTGGTGCACGACATTACTGACGTAAAGGTAGACGCAGGCAGGAATCAGTAGGACGGCGTCAGCTGTCAAAACAGCAGGTGCTGGCCCACCGCGGCAGTGGATCGTACCACTACGTCATGTGGACTGACGGGCAGCGTGATAGTGATCGGACTCCTGATGGTGAGAAAGTGGCATCAGTAATTTGTGCTGCCTACATTGTGGATGAAGTTGGGTGGCGCCGGCGAGCCGGACGTCCTGGCTTCTTTCTTTGCAGGAGGCTTAGGTAGGGAATCCCATCGTCATAGCCTCCCCTTCATAGAAATGTCTACTCGGAATTTGCAACCTGCTTTTGACCTAAGCCACACAAGTATTTTTGATGATGCTTAGTGTGTCATGGTTACAGGTAGATGAACACTTGGACGAGCTTTCTTTTGCGAACAAGTCATCCGATGTCGGCAGTGAAAGCCTAAGTTACCAAAAATCGAATGGTGAAAGACATGCCTTTTATAATATTTGTAAGTGGGCCTGGGTGGGCTATCGGGTTAGTATGGGAAACGGATGAGTGCAGAGGAAACTCGCGCCAACCTTCAGCACCTGCACACTTAACCCGTCCCGTCTTGGGGGGGGTCTTCAACCGCCCCCTCAAGCTTTTTCGCGGATAGTGGACGAACGGCGCACTGCAGCGAGCCCAAGTTTGGCACACCTTCTCACACATCAATTTTGCACGTCGATTCAAAGTTTTGAAGTCAGGTCATCTAGGGTCAACGAGTTAATCAAGGTCAAGTGAGGTCACCTCCAAAAACGTTCAACGAGTCGTCACGCTTTAACGGATACAGATATTGTAATGAAAATTTCAGCGTTTGCTTATCTTTAGAGATGCAACAAAACATACGAGTGTAATTTTCTTAAATTAGTTTTTGACAACATATAAATTTTGCGTATTTGCTAAACTGCAGTTCAAATAGGTGATTCTGGCTAAAGTAAGCATTTTTTATATTAGGGCAAGGTGACTTCCAACAACGTTTCTCGGTCTGCTCTACCCAATGGAAAAGGACAATTAAAAAGCTTGAAAATTCAAAATTTTAAAATTTCAAAAAAAACCCTGGTCCTTTCGCTGTCATTTTCTCATTCCAAATAAATTTTGTTTTTTCATATATCCCCAAAAGTGAACTCCTCAGAGCCAAAAACATAATGTAAGTCGTGAAAAGTGGTAAAAATCTAGCCCCCTGGTGACGTCACTTTTGGGGGAAATTGTTTTGGGCGGTGGACCCGCACCCTACCCGTTGAGCGCTTTCCGAACCTGTTTCGTTTTCATGCGCTGCTTAGCTTGGATTTTAGAGGGGGTTACTAACCGCCCCCCCCCCCGAGACGGGGTGTGAGGATCTGACCGGAAAGACGGCGTGGGTTAACATGCTACGAAGAAGACACTGTGGCCTGTTCTCCAGCCCTCTGGGAGGCTACCATAGGCATGACCGGAGCGGTTCCTTCCGCCCCATGGTCCCCACCGATGGCTGGCGCAACTCCGCTAGATCCACAGCTGGGAGTCGGCCACTGGCCTCGGCTGATGGCGCCACGCTATGGCACACCTGCCGGTGACGTCCGGTCTCGGAGAATCAGAGCAGGCGCTCGTCTGGGATATTTTGAGTGCGTGTATGGGGGGCTTCATTGTATACTACAGGGGTTACCCTCACCACTCAGCCGACTCCGCCCCCCCAGTAATGCTAACCCAACAGCAAAGGCGCTGTGAGACTGTAGGGCCGCGGCTCCCGCAGGTAATATGTTACGGAGGCCCTGGACCACAGTGCCACAGCACTTAAGTATGCGCCAGTTGGCCGCTGTTCCACACAAGATCACTGCCAGGATCTGGAGATCGCTGTCCGGATTTGGAGATCACTGTCAGGAGCTGAAGATCACAGTCAGGAGCTGGAGATCACAGTCAGGAGCTGGAGATCACTGTCAGGAGCTGGAGATCACTGTCAGGAGCTGGAGATCACTGTCAGGAGCCGGATCTCATTGTCAGGAGCTGGAGGTCACTCAGGATCTGGAGACCACTGTCAGAATACTTATTGAGGAGCAGAAGGGACAGAAATCCGCATTACAAGTAATTTAGTCATACTGTTAGCTACTGACTACACACATTTGTCGGTAGTGACGCATCCTAGCGTGATCATTATCGTCCCCTCCCATGGCTCTTGTGGCACATTCCCTGTGTGCTCCAGCATGCACATGCGACCCGCGACACCTGCAGCACGCCCGCACAACGCCGGACCGTAGCGCTACAACATGGCGCCACAACGCCGCACGCACCTGTACACGGGCCGCCGACGCGCTCCGGGCCACGGCGCCGCCGCCGACCTCTGGACACACCCCGCCGTCGACGGCGCCGACGGTCGACTGGCCTCCCGCCGCGGGACGCGTCGGACAGACGATTGGGGCGCCGTCGGTCGGCTACCGACGTGTTCGCTCGACTCCCCCGCCCCGGCCGACCGGGCTGTGCTACTGGCGTAGATAGGGAGGCGTCTACGCAGTCCGGTGAACCTATTTAAAGTGGATGTATGTTGTGCCGATGAGCACTGCTGAGTCCGGTCAAAAGTTTTGGATTCCGACAAAGTGATGCTTTTGTGTGGGTTCCACTTTTCATCAACGCCGGATGGCATCGAATATTTTTTAACGATACATCGAAATTTGGAATCAACGCTAATGGTTGAAAGAATCTCAAGACTGGGTTCCGCAATAGGTAAGTAGTTTAAAAAAAGATAATACCAAGTTAGCAAAGACGTATATAAAGTTACTTAGTTATATAACAATGAAATTAGTTATGGGTTTAAATTATTTCTTTACGAGAACTAATTTTTAAGTCGACCGTATTTGTTGCTTAATTAATCACTAACTTCACCGGATCGTTACGTTAAATAATTTTGGTGAGTCACCAACTTACTTAATCAATGAGACAAGTCATTTCGGATCACACAAAGTTTTCATCATTGCATCATGTTCATCACCATTGCAACATAATTGCATCATGTTTTCCTTCAGCTAGTAGGCGGCAGTTTTTCCTACCTCGTAGTGAAGGGTCTGCGTGTAGAACGAGCGGTGGAGGGGAAACTACTTTTTCGGAACATGAGATATTCGGCCAACAACTTTCCGTGCTACTGGACGTGCAGTGACATGGTGCATATGTTGTCGGTAAAGAAGTACATCATTCGACCCAATAGCTACCCATGTACCGCGTACGCCAAATATGCTGCATGCACTGTCAGTAGACATAATCTAGCATAGCGTCGAGCAAAGACGCTATGCATGGCATAGCGTCTTTGGAATGTGCAATATTATGCGGTAGAAATTAACTACGCAGCCATATAGTAGCATGGTGCGAAACCGCGCATTATTCCTAGTTAGTTGCTGAGTTATTGAGCTGAGGGGCGGATCCACTGCATGCGTCATACAGCACCGGCACCTACGTCATTCAGAGGAGCAATGTAAGTCAGCCGACACCGGCCACACATCACGCTGTCGAACGGTTCCTGTCTGCAATGCAATGTTATCGGATCGCTATGTTAATAACACACATGTATCGGCGAGTTCGTGATGAAAGTCAGCGGAATGCCACCTATACCAGCGGCACTCAGCGATGTGAGTCTGGCTACGACACCCTGCACAATCGACAACACTCTCCCAGCGCCAATAGCAAGTGCCTCCTGCGTAAGTATCTATAAATACTGCTGAGCATTATCGCCGATCTCAATAAAACTCAGTGCTTTGTAGCGGTCAGCTCCAACGTGCATATGGGTCCACACGCTGGGAGAGACAACGTTCGAGTGACAGCACCCGCCATAAAACCACTCCAAAGAACGCAGCATGTCAACTTTTTTCTAGGGATTCTTAAAGATCCGACTTCTTGCCGCTGCTAAAATGTTCTCTCCAAGGTGGTGGTGCGCTGCACGTGACGTATGATTGATGAATTGCAGAGTTTAGCAAATATAATTGGCTGTATTGGTCATTTGGCCGTATTGGCTACGTTGCCCGTACTTGTTGAATTATTGTCCAACTTGACATCATTTTCAAGAGAGGAAGTGTCCCTTGAATGCTGACTGCTATTGCTTGCCATGGTGTCGTTTCGCTTGTATTACTGAATACATGGACGCTATGGGCACCAGTCGAGTCAGCTATTTCAAATCGGGATGTCAGTTCCAATAAATTTCCCGGAACGTTCTTGAAAAGTTCCCTATGGAATCCTTCCAATACGCTCTGGAAGTTTCAAATGAAATACGCATAGTAGCTTACCGGTAACTTCGCTGGAAACTTACGAATAAAAATGTACATGAAGTCATATAACTTAAATATCGAATTGCAAAAAAGGAAAACCAAACCTGAGCAGCCAAGGCATTTTACAATCTGAACAATGTCTGGCACCTTCCTAGGAAGTATTATACCCGAACACCTTCAGGAAAAGTTGCAGCGAAAGGTTCCTGATGCATCTATTTAATAATATGTCTGTGTTGAAGCTCTTACTGCCGGTTGCATTCTTGAAAGGGGTGACTGCTTGTAGATTTCCTTCATTTTCTGTAGTCCTTTACCGTCCAATCCTATTTATAATCGTTAGTGAGAATGCTATCTGACACCAGGGGCGGTCCGCCCATGTAAGGCACTAAGGCAATGCCTCACCTGAGTAGAGCTGGGAAGTACTTTGGTATGTTACTTTCATAAAATGATGTTTTCGTCTACTGGAGAATAGCAAACTTGAAAAACTGGAAACAAATATGCACTGGTGACTCATAATTATGGTGAACATTGAAGTTAATTTACATTTACACCATTTACATCTTGTAAATGGTGTAAATGGTAACACTTTCATTTACACTATTTACCAAAGTGTTACTTCATTTTATGAAAGTAACACTTTGGTATGTTACTTTCATAAAATGATGTTTTCGTCTACTGGAGAATAGCAAACTTGAAAAACTGGAAACAAATATGCACTGGTGACTCATAATTATGGTGAACATTGAAGTTAATTTACATTTACACCATTTACATCTTAGCTTCCAAACAGCTCTAACACCGGTCGGCGGAGGCTTGCCTTTCGCACATATCGCCATATGGTGAGTTTTCGTTCCATAACAAGCGCGGGGTAGGCCGGGACCCTTCAATATTGTTTGGCAATCGGTGACGTCACATGGGCGGGACAATCGCCCAGTCTCGTAGGCGCTCCAGTGAATCTTCCGTGTTTTCCACACGATATTTCCGATCTTAAACACCATCGAAATGCGACAAAATGTGGTTCATTTGAACGCTTCAAGAATCTTGTCCACGAATATGGGCCGTATTTTCCATAACACTATGATTTTTCGTTTGGACCCACGCCGACTGCATTCATGTCAAGCGCCGCAGGAATCGTGTGGTGCCACGGGTAGTAACAGTATGATGAGACATGCCAACTGAAGATCACGGCCGGGTAGGAAGGGTAGGAGCAAGTAAGATATAACTGTTGTAACATAATTCCTCCCCACTCGGTGCAGGGGCGCAAACAAGGGTGGAGGCACTAGGGGCATGTGCCCCCATGGGAAGGTGGTACCCATCCGGCCAGGGAAAGGAGCCAACATTATATTAAGGCTACCGGCGGAGTCACCTATACTGGCTGGAATAGCGCGCCCTTATCACCCGTGCGCAGATACGGAACCGGCAGCTCGTTTTCAGGATTGTTTTCCATTTTCATTCATATACGCCTAGGCATGTTCTTTACGTCTAGGCGTTTATATACGTCTAGGCGTGTTCATATACCAGGCCTGTTCTTTTCGTATATTTTTGAGGGGCAAGTCCCTCCTCTGTCCAATAATAATTTAGACTTTTAACATGAGATACCATGGAGCATGCACTCCATCAATGTGGGGCTTCACATTAACTTCGTGAAATAATGAAAAACAATGAAATAATCAATAAGAAGAACAACAGTAATACTAATAATATATATATATATATATATATATATATATATATATATATATATATATATATGTATATATACTTATTATTATGTATATTATATATACATATAATATACATAATACATAATATGTGTGTGTTTATGCTTCTGGTTATGAAATGGAAATATATGAAAACTTCCGGGCAACTTCGAGAGCATTTGAACACGAGGAAGAAGTCGAAATCTACTGACTTCGGAACGATGGTGATAGGTTTCGCACCTTGCAGCGCCAACTTAAGTTGTATATACTGATCTTAACATTAAATAATAATGGGTACTTATGAAAAATACTGGTCGAAATTCGGCGATTTTGTTCTGCCTCACCTCACTTGGGAGCCACGGGCCGCCACTGTCTAGCACCGCTACGGCACAAGGCCCATACACAAGGACATATTCATAGCTCACCAATGGCCTCTCCCAGGGAACTACATTCATGGCCAGACCATCTAACAATTTGTAGCTTTCGTACATTCCCGCACCTAAATAGCTAACAATTTCAACAAACGAGAGCTAACCACAAAGTGAAATCAATTTTGTACATTCGAGTTCAGCCTACCTGGCCCTAAGCGCGGAATCATGTGTGATATGCCCTGCGGCTTGACTACTTCCAAATCATGGAGTAGTTTCTTTGCAACTGGAGCTAGAAGCTAGTCAGAAAAAAAAACATGTCAGCCGCAGTCGAAAGGATAGAAACGGCTACGAGAAGTACATGATTGTAGTAATGCAGCAGGCAATAATCACTATGCATAATGCAGATTGAGTGAATAGATGTTATCACAAAAGGCACGTGGACATGCTTACCAGAATTCGTGGCCAATGCAGTGGCGTGATCAGGGTTTTCATAGGAGGGGAAAGGAGAACGTTCGTACGTTGTGGCATTGGTGACACCTACTACGTCGCGGTCTCCTAAAGTGATCAACGCGGCAGCACAGTGTATAAGGCATATGTATAAACATGAGCATGACCACTGTATAAACATGACAGGTACTAAAATGGGTCCATGTTTATGCAGTGGTGCTCATACAATTTTAAATTCACTTCTTCAGTATCTTTCGCAAAACGATCACGGATTCAGATAATATTGAACATCTCCGCTTGATTAATTGGCTTTGACGTTCATAATCCGTGGGGCTTTGAGGGGATACTACTGCTTTGAACAAGAGTAATCCCAACATCTCAGTAAAAAAGCAAATCATTGGTAGCAACGGCACTGTTTTCTCCAATGTAGCAGGTCGATTGAACCATGCGTAGCAAATCATACTTGCAGCCTGCTTGCTGTCAGATGTGGTTCACTATCACCAAATTTTCCGATCATACTAAAGCATTCCACGTTCTGGTATAATCCAGTATGCATTTTGTTCACGCCATTCCCGCCAGAAAACACTTGGAAAGCTGCCAAAAGCTAAGCCTACGGTCACACACGTACTGCAGTAGTACAACTTCCCTTGTTAAGGTCACTGACAACCCTCCTGACACCGAGTGACTGGTGATCTGCGTGAACGAAGCTCTAGCTCAGGCCACGGCAGGCTCGCTACTTATGCTCCGAGGTTGACAGACACCCTTTTGACGTTTGGGAAGTGGGGCTTGTCTCTGTCATCACGGATCGATAACGAGCCGGCTGTCGGCGGCGATATTTTGCTCGCTGTCTGTCTGTGATGGCGTATTTCCCCGGTTCGGCTGCAGAATGCCACCGCGGCTGGTCTGAGCTCGCTGTCAGCGTCATCGCCGGTCTGCCGGCCATTTACTCGCCAGCAATCTTCACTGAGGTATGTCTGCTCAGGATCGGCACAAAAGCCGGACGGATTTCCGCAATTCCGAACGCGTGGCTGATCGCAGCACTCTGGATGCAAACAGAGGAGCAGCGCATACACTCCCCCAGCCCCACTGCAGAATGCAAGACTACACCTTAATCGTGTTGAGCTACACAGCAATACGGCCGGTGCACTTGCTGCTAGTTGAAAATTGTTCAAATTCTACTGCTATGCGATATTGCTGCAACATAACGGGGTTGCTGCAGACTGTGGTATCTGCGACATCACTATGCACGACATTCCTGCTACACGACATTCCTGCTGCACATTGCCGCGACAGGCTTTGCTGTTCCCGACATTGCTTCCACGCGGCATGCTGCTGTACGACATTAATGTGATTTAGTGTGTGCTTTACTGTGACATCTAAAGAGAGACCCTGAACGCCAGCGGTGGTTGTGATGAATACTGTGAGCCAGTTTCAGAACTCGAATGCCCTTGATAGCTTGAAAGACTGTCGAGGATTGGGGAGTTACCCTGAGGGCTAGAGCGGATCGGGCTGTGATGCTCCCGAGGCTTGGGAGGAACACTGATGGATGAACAGAGCCATTTAAGGGCTTAGGAGAGTTCCGAGAGGTGGTGATGTTTGCTAGAAGTTGTGAGGCCGGTCTCGGAGGAACATAATTCCATTCGAAGTTGGACAGGTTTGTCGAGGACTGAGAATGCCCCATGCCAGTTGAAGATGGCTCCTGACGGATAAGTAGGTCCCCGGGAGACAGAGTCTGCTGGACCGGGATGTTCCTCAGCTTTTGGATGGATTTCTGAGGGACAGGGAGTTTTTAGAGCTAAGAAGTTATTTGGGAATTGGCGATGGGCGCCAGGAATACTGACCAGCATCGTAAATAGGATATCCTTGAGAGGCATAAACGTTGCCAAGGATCTAGAAGGTTACCCACGGTCACCTCAGAGGCGGCAGCTGCCCACACGGCCACGGCCACCACAACGGCCACAGCCGTCCCGGCGGTCACGACGACCGCCCACCGTGGTCACAGCTGTCCCAGTTGCCTCACCACAGCTGTATCAGCAGCTACGGTCGCTCCAGCGACGGCGAAACAGACAGTTCACCGATAGCTGTGATGACGGCCGCGCCGGAGGTGCCAGCTACTTAGCCTTCGACCCGGAAGTCATGATGCTGAGCAAAAGGAAAGAACCAAATAATGTTCATGACTCTGTGTGTTGGTGATAGCTGGTTAAACATATTGCTAGCCCTTACCCTATCCCTAAATCTTGCACTATTTTCCACGCTGTTATTCACGCTTCATTTTCAACAACAAAAAAGTATGACGGTGTTGAGAAGGTGCAGCAATGTAGCCCTGGTCATGAACATCCTCCCGATTTCACTTTGTCTCAGCGTAGCGGGTAGCAGAAATAAGGAATCGTGTTCATGTACATGAGCACGCGTATTTATATTCAAGCTAACAATATGCATGCCTTCATTAGATATGTCTTAATGTTTCTTTATTTTCTCCTTTATCCGTTTTCTTTGCTTGGGTATTACCGGCAGATGAATGGTTTGTTTTTCTTTTTGGTGTTGATCGGACTGTTGAACATTGATTGCAGGACTCGTATTAGCCACTCGAACGCAGAGTGGCTTATTTGTAAACGTATTTAACTATGTTTGCCCAATATACATCTTAGGCAAACATATATATTATATATATCATATATAACTATATATATATTAGATAGGATATATGTAGAAGCTTAGAAAAAGTGGAGTGGGGCTTCAATAGGTAGTTAGCGGCCATGTTCAGATTAGCCCCCCACCTCCACCACCTCCCACCCGAACCAAATCCTGGCTGTGCCACTGATGTCAATGTGTCCTACTTGGTATTCGCATAGGCGTTTGTGGGTGCAAAGGAAAATTCATTCTCAACGAGTACTAACGATATCCATAACGACCAGCACGTTTAACTCGGTCTTTCCGGTCATTGCCTCACTAGGGAGGAGGTTCGAGGAATTCCCCCTCTAATCTCCGAACTAAGCATCGCGTGGAGATGGAAGAGGTGTCATCGGAAAGCGCCCGATGAGTGGGGTCCGAAACCACACCCAAATGGTATCCCCACAAAACGTGACGTCACTAGGTGGGGAATCTTTGTGATCACGACAGACAATGTTTTTGGCTCTGGCGAGTTCATTTTGGGAGCCATTTAGAAGCAAATGGATACGTAATCAGAAAAGGAAGGCGAAATCGACCATGCACCAAAGTTATTTGACCACACGAAATCACCATTTCAATTTTTATGGTTTCAAAGGTTTGATTTATCAATTTTCCACAATTTTTCTTTCTTCTAATTGGTAGAGCGGATCGCAAAACTTTGCTTGAAGTCAGCATGTTAAAGTGTATACCTAAGACAATATCTTAGATTTTAGCCTTAATGAGCAAATATGCAAGACCAATAGTCATCAAAGAAAAATATGGTGCCTTTCGCTACATCCCGAAGGACCAGCAAACGCTGGAAGTTTCATTCAAATAGCTCTTTCCGTTAAAGCGTGACGACTGGTTGAACTTTCTTGGAGGTGATCCCACTTGATCAATTACTCGCTCAGAGTAGACGACCTGACCTAAAGATTTTCGACAACATGCCAAATTAATGTGGAAAGTGGTGTGTAAGATTTCCGCCCTCCTCCGCTCACCGTTTTAACTATCAGCGGAAAGGAGGGAAAGGAAGGAACAGCCCCGAGACAGAAAGGGTTAATCGGATAACTTCGGGGTTGACAATTCGGGGTGAATTATAGATACCTTAAATAATACGGGATGCATGATTTAAAATACCTGATCTCGTCCCCATCCACAAATCCGTGACGTCACCGGTCAGCACAATCCCCACAATCCTCTCTCCCTCTCTCTCTCCGTCACTCCGTCTCTCCCTCCCTCCATCTCTCTGTCTCTCCCTCTCTCCGTCTCTCTGTTTCTCCGTCTCTCCACCTCTCCGTCTCTCCGTCTCCCAATCGGATCCCCTCCGATGGTTAAATGGCGCGAACGCCCACTTGTACCCTCCCTAGTACGCTACTGAACAAACTAAATCGCTAATACGACGCTCCCAAATCAACGTAGCAAAATGTTCGTCATGGCCAGACGTAAAAAGCCCACATCATTGACACAATGTGCATCATAGGTGCTCTCGTTGATGAGCATACAAGGGTAAGAAGCATTTAGAAAACCACACTTGCTTCTTAACCGGCCAGCACACCAACAGACAACGCGAAGAACACGGCAGTAGGCAAAACGTTGTATTGGCGTCCATTCTCAGTGCGAGTCTGAGACCTACGCCCTCCCCTCTCCTCCCCATTCACCCGAGTCCATGCAAAACCTAGCAGTATCCGGGGACAGATAATCCCAAGGTGAGTTATTGGGGAAATTGCACTGTTGACCTCTGCTTGACATGCCCACATTCAATACCACCAGGGACCGCCGCCGTTACGTCTGCAAGGCTCCTTCATATTTAAGTGTTTGACGACACAAAATTCAAATCAGGGGAAATCGGAAGTCTGGGAAACCGGAGCCTCTTTTATCGTCTCGTTGGTCCGCTGTATGGATTGGATGGGCACGCCCACGCATGTAGCAATTGCCTTCAGGACGTGCTTTATATGGATAATATGGTAGGAAGGATAATTTTCTGTGCAACTTCTCTTTGTACGGGGCTTTTGCTGACTTCACAGGAGCCGAAGGGAAAACGTATCCACAAGTCCGAGTGGTAGTCGTGTCCATGCTCGCAAGCAAACCAACAATACACCCCACGGTTCCAAACAATCCACTATTCTAACAATCACAGGCGGCGGAACGGGGGATAAGGCACCCGGGTACGCACCCCTTAAATCCGGAAACGTAACACTGCACTACGGCGTTGGCTGGAAAGAATCGACTTGAAGCGCCCGATCCCACCACCATGTTAACTTCTGACGTTCCGCCACCTATCATTGACGTTCGGCAGTGGCTGCAGCCTGCGCCAATGCGGGTTAGACCCACACAGCCGCCCATCACCTGACCAGGCAGCGTGCACGGCGGCTCAGTGTCGCATGGTACGACGTCTCAGTGTCGCACGGAACGGCGGCTCAGTGTCGCACGGAACGGCGGCTCAGTGTCGCACGGAACGGCAGCTCAGTGTCGCACGGCACGGCAACTCAGTGACGCACGATACGGGACCTCAGTGTCGCATGGCACGGCACCTCAGTGTCGCACGGTACGACGTCTCAGTGTCGCATGGTACGGCACTTCAGTGACGCATGGTACGGCAACTTAGTGACGCACAATACGGGACCTCAGTGTCGCATGGCACGGCACCTCAGTGTCGCACGGTACGACGTCTCAGTGTCGCATGGTACGGCACTTCAGTGACGCAGTGCACGGCGCATCAGTGTCGCAGGACACGGCACCTCAGCGTCGCACGAAATGGTGCGTCGGTGTCGCACGGTACAGCACAACAATGTCGCACGATACGGCGCAGCAGTGTTGCACGGAATGGTGCATCAGTGTTGCACTATACAACGTCTCAGTGTCGCACAGTACAGTGCATCAATGTCGCACGGGGTACGGCGCTTCAGTGTCGCACGTACAGCGCACCAAGATCGCACGGGGTACGGCGCTTCAGTGTCGCACAAAATTGTGCATCAATGTCGTTCTATATGACGTTTCAGTGTCGCACGGCACGGCACTTCAGTGTCGCACGGTACGCAGAGGACGCCGGTGCTGGAGTTTAGTGATGCATCGACTGCATCGGTCATGTGCGACAGCAGATGAGATATAGAAGCACACAGTGGAGAGCAAAACACATATTAAGAAATAAAAGCACACAGTGGGGTATGAAAACACTGTGTGGGATATAAACACACAGTGGGGCATATAAACGCACAGTGGGAATAAAAACGCATAGTGGGGAATAAACGCACACAGTTGGGCATGGAAGTACACGGTGGGGCATAGAAGCACACGGTGGGCAATACAAGCACATAGTGGGGAAAAGACACATACAGTTTGGCGTGGAAGTGCGCAGTGGGGCATAGAAACACACATTAGGGCATATAGGCACACGGTCGGCAACGAAAGCACGTAGTGGGGAGTGGAGGTAAGCAACGCAATACAGGATCACACAGGTGCGTACAAAAGTACTCAATGCAATACAGAAGCAATTACTAGGGCATGGGGATGCAATGCGGAGTACAGAATCACTTAATGATGTATAGAAACACATGCGTTATGGTACAGATGCACAAAGCGAGGTCCAGCAACCAGCAGCGGAGCATGGTAGAGCAGCGAGCAGCACACTGAGTATGTGAGCCCAGGCAGCGCCACGGCTTCGTTGCGGCGTCACTAGACCCCGCCACTGTCGGTGTCGAAAGAGGTGCACATGAGCCCGGGCGGCGCCGTCACCAGACCTCGCCGCTATCGGCGTCGAAGGAGGCTCCGCGCGGTCGATCGTCGCCGTCGACGGTACGCACGAGCACGCCGTCGGCCACACTGAAGTCCGCCTGGTGGCGAGTGAGGAAGTCGGCGTCGGCCGCGTCGGCCGTGTCCATCTGCTCGACCGGGACGGCCGGAGCGGCGGCGGCAGCGGGGGCGGCGGCGACGGTGGCGCCGCCCGCGGCGGCGGCGACGGTGGCGCCGCCCGCGGCGCCGTCCGGCGGCGCGCCGCGGCCGGCCGCCTCCGAGTCGGCGCGCAGCCGGTCCTGCACGTAGCTGAAGTGGCGCAGCACGCGCACCGTCTCCGGCTCGCTGAAGCCGTACGCGGCGCACATGTGCAGCAGCCGGGCGGCGTCCACGGGGATGGCCTCCAGCCAGTCGGCGGCTTCCGGCGCCGAGTCGAGCTGCCGGATCAGCCGGCGGTCGGCCGGCAGCGCCAGCAGGTCCAGCTCGCGCAGCAGGTGGCCGTAGCGCGCCGGGTTGCTGAAGTACTGGCGGCGCGCGTCGATCTCGTACAGGCTCTGCGTGAGCACGATCTCGCGCGTCAGGTCGCGCACGGCGTGCACGACCACCGTCTCGCCGGACTCGCCGTCGCGCGACAGGTGCGCCACCTCGCCGGTCTCGGCGTCGACGGCCGTGTCGTGCGGCGGCGGGCCCAGCACCACCGTGCGGATGTCGTCCGTGCGGCCGCCCGGGCGGCAGAAGAACGTCACGTCCTGCTTGCTCGGGTTGGTGCCCGTCTCGGTCGACAGCCAGAACCGCGACAGCCCGTACACCTGCGGCCGGCCAGGTCAGTCAGTCAGTTCAGGAAGGTCAGGAAGGTCGGGAAGGCAGGCAGGCAGGCAGAAAGTCAGTGTGCGTATGCTACCCAAGAGTGTTGTGTGTGAATCGTACACCATATTTTTCTTCCGCATTCCCTCTTCCAATGCACAAAATAGCATATTAGCATCAAGCTTGATCTGCGTCCCGTCATTTTGGTGTGCTAAAAAGAACATCCAGTATTGTTATTAGACTAGGTGATAAGGTCGAAATTTCCTCCAAACTCTTGCAGACGACCACAAATTTGGCGAAATTCACAAATTACTGTAAGGAATTCAACTTGGTTTAGGTAGTTAAGCTGCATGGCGTCAGTACTAATTTTTTCTAAACAAGAAATTGCAAAAATAACAATGGTCGACTAAAGGTGTAATGCAACTTTGTGGACAGCAGATCCGTGGCTATACGAAATAGGTCTGTCGATGAATGCACACATGCAGATAGAAAAGTCATGCCCTTGCTCACACAGGGATTTGAGTGGCAACAGGACTGGTCGTCATTCTTAATTGGTATGGCACGGAGACCGTAATAAGAGGTCATCGGTCAGTGTACACGACACACCTGTACTGAAGGTGTCGGCAATGCTAGTTTCATGTGCTGCTTTGTGACACATATGTAGTTGTAGTTGTAGTTGTAGTTGTAGTATGTACATATGCATGCCATACGCTGAGTGTTGTTGCTTCTAGTACTCCAGCCGTGTCGATAGGCGCGATGTTTGGTTGTGGTCTGTGGTCCGCGTGTTCCGTGGTCCACGTGGTCGGTGGTCCACATGGTCCGTGGTGTCACATGGTCCGTGGTCCACATGGTCCATGTTCCACATGGCACGTGGTGCACATGGTCAGTGGCCCAAATGGTACGTGATCCATATGGTTCGTAGTCCACATGGTCCATGGTCAGCGTGGACCGTGGTCCACATGGTCCGTGGTCCACATGGTCCGTGGTCCACGTGGTCCGTGGTCCACGGGGACCGTGGCTGGTCATCCGGAAACGTTTTGTGAAATCAAGGCAGCAACAATGCATACAGAAACGGGGACGAGCGAACTACTTTTGGGTACTTCCACGACGCATTCGACTGTTGGGACGCGCAGCGTCCACAATACCTCACGCCGACTGGTCGTAGACCTGACAACCAAGAGGATAACGTCCTACCGACCGTTGCGCTGCAAACACAAGGCCCCTGGCGCGAGCGTTGTTGGGCACAGTTGGCCGTTACTATAGTGTTTACTATACTATAGTGTTTCATGCCGAACTGTGGAAGTGGGATGCAACGAACGTCTGGGACGGTGGTGAAAATGACGCCGTCAGTGCGTGAAAACCTTAGTCTGAACCCTTCATGTCTTTGCAATCATATCCTCACACCCTATCTGGGGGGTGGGGGGGGGGGGTGATACAACCCCCTCTAATCTCTAAACAGTGTCGCCTGAAAGCGAAAGTGACGTCGAAAAGCGCAGAACGAGTAGAGCCAGACGCCACCTCTAAAATTGTATCCCCAAAAAGTGATGTCACTAGGGGGCCTAGGATTTTATGAGTCAAATGTTTTGGCTTTGGAGAGTTCATTTTGGGGAGATTTGAGAGAAAAATTTGGGAATCAGAAAAGGAAGGTGAAATCGACCATGGCCCTACTTGCTCTCATAAAAATGCTTACTTCAGCCAGTGTCTTCGATTTTAGCCATAATGGGAAAGTATGCAAGACAAATAAGTAATCAAAAAGGAAAAATCCTATGGTGCGTCTTCTTTCGTTTCTAAAGATAGCCAAACGCTGAAAATGTCATCAAAATATCCTTATCCGTTAAGGCGTGACGACTAGTTGAACTTCTCTGGAGGTGACCCAACTTGACCTTAACTAACTCGTTGACCCTAGATAATTACCTGACCTCACAATTTTGATACAACATGCCAAATTGATGTGGAAAAAGGCATCCCAAATTTAGTCGCGCTGCTGCGCGCCGTTCTTTGTTCTTTGGGCATGTCAACCCCCGCCGAGACGGCGCGGGTTCAGCACAGAGTTTGCAGCACGTTCGGAGCGGTCTGGGTACGCTCGAAGCGGTCGGGGCACATTCCAACAAACACTACCAAACACAACCGAGCATTGCTCTATTCGAGTCACCGCTTGAAAAATCATCAGGTCTGCCCACCTCACCCATTACATTAGCAGCTCTACCCATCGCATTGACCCGCAACATCAGCAGCCCTGCCCACCTCATTGGCGTGATCATGGTTCTGAGCGTCGCAGGTTGCTTCGGCGTCCGCCTGTCCATCCTGCCGAGCATCAGGCTCGCTGACCGGGTGCTGGCAGCGCGCCAAGAATCCGACAAAGTGTCGGATGATGCCGATAGAGGCGCTAGTGGTGCGCACCAGCACCAGCACGCTGCCAGGGAACGTCGACGTGTTGGGCAGGAAAGCCCACCACGGCGGGCCGAACACCGACGGGCCCCACCACGAGCGCTTGCTGCGCTCTTGCTGAGGCCACCGGAACGGGTTGATGACCTGTGGTCGCACGAGACACGGTCAGGAGGTAGAGCCAGATGGAGGGCACGAGACACGGTCAGGAGGTAGAGCCAGATGGAGTGCACAACGAGCCAAGTGGACCACAGACCCACGGGCCTCACCACGGCAAAATAATCGAGAGGGATGCTACTGTGTACGCGTCTGACATTTAAACTTAACCCCCCTAATCTGAGTGATCTTCAGTTGCAAAACCGCTTAGTGGTATTCATCGCCCTCTACTCCCAGGGCGAGCTTTTACGTACGTGTGTGTGTAGTCTCCCACCAATTCACCGATGCACACTGAGCAGGTAGAATTGATCTAATGTTAACAAGAGTGAAGGAAGCAATGCTATATTTTGTCGCAAAACCAACACATTCATTCAGTAATTATGACGCTCTTAATACCCGTCGCTGAATCAATCCCAATTCAGATGGAACGCAGAATACACACATCGTTCTGGAGAAGTATATCTTACTACTTAACGATGCTGTGTGCTCCCTGTCCATCGGGTGTCGAAGCTCGGGAACCTCACCTTTGGCAAGTGGTACTTCAACGCCACATGAAACTAAATGCTATCTATCTACTGCAGATAAACCACGGCAAATATTAGTTAAAATAACCCGGAGATCCAAGGGCAGTGTCGGTGATCGACACGGTTAGACGAGCCCAGCAGGTGCTGGCGATCCACGCCATGCCCGTCCGACTCCCCTTCGACCCACCTGCAGACTGGCGCACCTGTTCGCGGTGGATCCGGACCACGGCTTGTCCGTACTCGAGCGCCCCTCAGACAGAGGCTAATCACAGCAGTCATCTGGACATCCCACCTACCGTGATTGTATTGAAATAGCGCCCAACTAGCCAGGTCACGAATATATATTGCAAGGTGTACAATGCACGCTGTCTTCTGATATTGCCTACTAGATACACCTCATTTCCTCACGACTGAGTAGGGCTTCTAGATTGATTGCTAACGATTGTCCATTCCTTTGTGGTATGCTGCCTCCATGGAGAAGCAGGCACGCACACGCAGGCGACGGGAAGGGAAACGGACAGCACAGAAAATGAGACAGAAAAGCAGAGGAGGCAAAAGGTGGAGGCGCAAACAGAGACGGGGTGGCAGCGTGCGTCCCTGCCTCCGTGGTGATTCAGACACTTCTCACTGCCGACTGTCGCCCGTTGTCCCGTTGACCTGTGCTTGCGCGCTCTTCACAGCCGGGTCAAATCCGTGACAGGCGCTTTGTCGGCCGCGACTATACACTATCGGCAGCGCGTGATTGCACGCCACTGGGTCAAATGTTTGAACAGGTGCAAACATTTCAGCAATAAACACATTTTTGAATCCTCGACAGTTTTGGCAAAGTGCGTCCAAATACTGGCTCTGCGCACTATATACTCCGCAAAAAACGATTGTCAAAAGGTGTCTCTTCAATTTCAGCATGTGTGCATCGGAAAGCAATCAAATCCAGCGACAGCGACTGCAGCATTTTTGAAGTGCAGCCAAAATGCCGGATATGGCACGCGAAGCTCAGACCGGAATGCACCATGCCAGATTGGTGAGGTACCACACACTCCACGCTGTGTCATGATCCATTTTGTCTCATAGAGCTGAGGGGGGCAGCCGGTGATCTGTAGTGGTGTACACCTTGTTTCAGCGTGTCACCCTCCGTCTGACTAACGCTAACGCTAGCCACGTACTCTCACAGCTTCAGGGCGCGCATGTCACGTGACATGACGGCATGACCACGTGACTGGCAGCTGGCTGACTAACCCCGAGCCAGTGCCGGCTGGTTCGGTACCGGGCATGTGGCGGCATGGATTATTTTATTTGAACAAGCAATGTGCGCGCACCAGACACAGTACGGTGGTGAACGCTGATACAGTCAATATAAAACACCAGATATAATTCTCAGTTGAGGACTTCGCGACCGGCCAACGATGCAGCAAAGGACATTGAAGCTCCAAAGGTGTGACGGTCGGGTCGGGCCGGGCCTCTCAGGTGAGTGCTTGTCATGTATACACGGCAGCTCCATCAGATGTGACCTTCACGCGCAATAAAAAGTGGTGGATACAAGCACGCGCAGCATTTACTGTTTTCTAAGTCACCGACGTAGGTACGATACTATTGGATACTACTATTGGAGAAGCACTCGGCCTATGCCATTCCATAAAGGCTATGCCCCCAAGCGAGATCAAATTGAGCTGACACGGCCTAATCCAGCCATACCCAGCCTAAATTGAGTTGTGTGAAAGTCCCCCTCCCCCGGATGGTGTAGTGTGGGATGCGTGTAGATGTACTGGAGTGTTCGCCAGTACACTGTGAAGCTTCGTGCAAGAACATCTAGTGAACATCATAGGAGGAGGGTGTTGCTCTAAAAGAACAGGAGCCACCAAACCTAATATATCCTAACCTAAAGCCGAAAATACCTCGATAACCAAAAAAACAAACTTACAAATATTCGATCGCGTGAATCCTCCGGATGTTCCGTGCCGGTGAATGCCGTGCATTTTCTGCATGTTGTGAAACATAGAATAGAGAACCAACATAACCATAACGTAGCAAAACAGTGCCAAGTACTCATCCTGTACAACACACGCTTTTATCCGATGTCTATCGTACGTCGTTTGCTGTTGCTATGCTGTGTTCTTTTCAGCCATCCTTGCTTAAGGATGCCATGCATTTCTTGTGGCGGGTGCGTGAAGGTTCAGTTGGCAGTAACTTCTTGGTGTTTCTTCTGATTCACTGGTACACATCGTGATATTGATGGCAGCTTGACTTCTCAGCCATGCCAAGTAGCTCACAGTCATCACCAAATTAACCTTAACATCAAAGATGCCTGACTAAAAGCGAAACATCGCATCTTTGGGTAGTAAGATGGGCCATATATATAGTTTCTATGGTATAGGCTAGCTGAATGTGGCCATCTTTGGATAGCCAAATATGCAGAAGTCTCGCCGCCGGCGCAGCGCGGCTGATCGCGACGCCGGGATTGGGCCCCCACCGGTCAGGACCCATTAGCGCTGGACCGCCCGTACCAATACTCTGGTGCCATCTACTGGCGGAACACACCTGCCACCTATCGACACGGCAGCGAACCTCCGTCGAGCATGTTTCCAATTACCAATGTTGAAAATAGTTGCGAGCCACTGGTACACCTGTCGGTTATTTAAGCCCAACATTGAATACAGTTTGAAGTGAACCGACTGTCAACCGTTAATTAAATTCCATCATACTCTTCGCAATCATTGTGAAGGCATAGACGTAAAAGTGCATGACATGGGGAATGGGTCAGCGGCGGTGGCGGCGGAGCAAACCGACTTCGTCCAGTCTATGTAGATTATGTACATAGACTGATTAGTACCAAATTATGGTGAAGACTGAGGACTGAAGAGTATTACAGCGTGCATTTCTGGATTCGTAGTGGCATGACATGATTATTAAATACATTATATGACATCTTATAGCTTATTGAACACTGCCAAAGCATGGTAATCTCAATGTTGTTGTTTCACTACATAATATGCAAGAACATACGCAAAAAATCTGTTTTCATCACACTTTCAGTGCATTTCGACCAAGCCCAACCGGGCTTGACCATAGCACACCGGCCGGGACCGGATCTCGGTCACACAATGATGACATTTGCCGCCTGTAGCGGACAAACTTCGGATAGCCTCGGCGGCTGGCTACCGGTCTACCAAATTCGGGGCAGCTATCCTGCATTCAACTCGGAGGTGCCCACGTCAAAGCAAAAGGCGCGCGCCCGACGGTCACGTGGTACACGCCACGCTGTCGTCAAGCGGCTGATAACTCGTGGGTCACGTACGTGCCTTCACAAAATCTGTCAGTCGTGCGGCTTGCCGAATGATCCGTGGAATAATGATTCAGGGTATGTGTGCATACCAAGCGTACAGGCCGTGCCACGTGTCGACTGTAAATCATCTGTGCAGGAACAGTTCAGGTTACAGCCACTAGCCCACCAAATGTGAGTTCGGTGCACGCACAGTTCGAAACTCGGAGGTGCTCTATTCAAAGTAAATGCACGTACTGGGCCGGCAAATGATGGATCATAAACCGCTGTAAAAACTAAACGCTGGGGGCTCGCCGACAGGTGCATGTCCTAGAAGAATTTCTGGGTGTGGACTGCCCTATATCACCTGTAGCGCTAGCTAATGGAATGAAATGTAAAGTGCGTACACATTCAGCACATTCACAGACTGACAAATGTCACAAAAACACCATTAAAAGACTAAACAGGTGCGGACAGCATTCATGTTAGGTATATCCTCCCCACCCCCAAATCTTGTAGCAATCACATGCGCCGTTTGAAATTATGATGGTGCCTAGCTCGAACAAACGCACGCGTATCATCGTCACATAACGCACTCTATTGGGCCAACTGCTCAAAATCTGTCCGACTCCGTGTCGGGGAACATCTTCGAGAAATGTCAGACAGACATGCTGTGCATCATAGGCTGTAGGTTTGCCTTACTGCAAGATGGATTCATTGCGTTTACACGTGCACCACACGCTCACTGCGGCAACCACCTCTGCCAATTGGACATGTCTGAATAGCCCCGGAGGCGAGCTGGCCAATTACCAAAGTTAGTGGCAGTAAACGCCGCCGCTCTCTGCTGGGAGGAGGTGCCCCACATACATGTACATGCACGTGTCTGACGGTCATTAGGCGCGCAACACCTGGGCGCCCAGCTCAGCAACAACTGGGTTTGCATCCGTGGTCAGAAGCCAGCAAGGTTTTAGCCTGCAACACGTACCAACACCGGAAAATGAAGTGGAAGCTCACAGCTTAGAACTAATTTACTCAATTATAATATGGTTGATGTCTGGCTAGTGGTATACCGAAAAGGGTGGGACAAAGGGGACCAATCCCTCTCCCTGAGAGGTGATGGGTTGCCCAAAAGACACGTCGGTCGCTGAAATATCGCACTGGGGTCGATACAAAATTTCATCGGACCCCAGATAAATAAAGCGTACCTTCGAAATTCGCATTGGAACCGAAACAAAGAATGGCGAGCCCCAAAATATGCATGGATTTGGAACAAATAAATGTCCGGGCCGGAAAATCGCTGTGGAGTCCATAATCACGGGTGGCGCCTAAAAAGTCGCGTGGCGTCCAGAATAAACGTGTTTGACGCAAAGAAAATTGTGATGGGGCACACAAATATGACGATGGGGGCACGCAAAATTATGCCAGGGCCGGGCTTAGAAAATGCAGAAGAGGTCTGGGAAAATCGTGTATAGCCCATACAAATCTGCAGGGTCCAGAAAGCTCATCTTGTGACAGTTCTAGGGCGACATGGTTCACATTGTAGCTGTTGTATGACGAATCAGTTAACATTGTGCCCTGTTGTTGGTGACCCGAGCTCACCTGGCTCTTCTAGGGCTTGGTTCTTAGCTCACCTTGTAGCTCACCTTGTAGCCGTTGTAGGGTGTAACAGACCACCTTGTGGCCAATGTAGAGCAATTCTGTAGCCATTGTAGGTTGACTCAACTCACCTTGTAGCCATTGTATGGTGACTCAGTGTCAGTCGGAAGTCCATTTCCGGTGCCGTAGGGCTGGTACCGCCCACTGCGACACTTTAGAGACAGCAGAGCCATCTGTCAGGCGGCCGGCGAACCACAGGTGTGCCGGCTACCTACGACAAACAGGTAAACGTCACCTCAAAGTTACATACGGCTCAGTGGAGTAACCAAGAGAGGGGGCGAAGGAAGCAGCCCTTTGGTTGGTTGGTTATTGGGTTTTAGGGGCGCATCGACTGCGTTGATCATGCAGCGCCCAGCCCTTTGGTCGATAGCAGAAACAACATATAGGTCCCTGGCCTAAGGGAGGGGCGAAGCTTTTGAAGAGGAGACTTGGCTGGACGGAGAGTGTCCTAAGCCGTGATAGAGGGCTCCTGAGTCGACGAGGAGATCCGGGACGGACGTGCAGGACCACCAGGTCGGCTTTGGCTCACGCTGGTCGAGAGGAGCTCAGAGCTGACAGCGGATTTCAGGCCGATAAAGAAGCACTGGAGAAGATCCGGGCCGAATTTGATGGTTTCTGGTGTAAAGGGCCTCTAAGACTATGGAGGTGCCCCGGGCTGTTAAGCAGCAGTGGCATTTCCAAAGGGTGAACGGGCGCCCACCACCTAACGAGCTCGATGGGCCCTTCAGGCAACCACCCTGATGGGCAAAAATATAGCCGAGGAAAAGTTGATATGCACATCTAACAGCTCGTACGGGAAGGAAACTTGAGACCTCGAGACGTCCACTCTGAGGGTTGGAAAGGGCCGTGAAGACAAGAGAGGGCTTTAAAGAGGACTAGTGGGGTTGGGGAGGGAGCAACTCAGGGTTGAAATTTCCACCGAGATGAGAGCTGGACAGGACCATTGAGGGCTGTGATGGGGCCCTAAAGCAGGAGAGATCCCATAGGAATGAGGACAATACTTAGGTGTCAAGGCGGGACTGAAATTATCATGATGTTGAGAGCGGCCTCTAATGGGTGAAAAGGGTCCCCCTAGAGACTGAAGAAATTCGCCTTTGGCTAGCGATTACCGTGAGTAATACTGAAGGTCAGCCTCGGAAATGGAATGTTCTTGGAACTACAACAGTTGTCGACAACTTGGAACGGCCCTTAGCAGCTTGGGAGGGCCCTTGGGGGCCAACAGAGCCTCCCTGTATCTAAGGAGAGTCCATAAGGCTACCGATGGTCGTGAGGAATACTGAGGTTCAAGTCGTGTTGATCAACACCACAATGCCATGGTCGTGATGCTAGATTTCATGAAGCCTTGGGGGACCCCCACCCCATCTCAGTCCTTCACCGTAGCGAAACTCATGTCGGCTGCATTTGTGTTTATGTGCCGTGAATAATCGGTGCCGGTGGCTTTTGCGGAGATCAAGGCTCCACTCCGGAAGCTGATGTGATAGAATAGTGACAATCGTATCCCCACGCCGATTACCATTTTCAGGCTCTG
This sequence comes from Imbricaverruca yamaguchii, assembly GCA_034440575.1. NCBI lineage: Eukaryota > Metazoa > Arthropoda > Thecostraca > Neoverrucidae > Imbricaverruca > Imbricaverruca yamaguchii. Next base: position 2,738,359 of record JAOTOL010001663.1, read on the forward strand.
ATGCACGCGCTCCTGTTTAGCCAACCCCCTCCCCCGCAACCCTCTCAAGGGGAATCCTATTGAAAGTGGTAAGATCGAAAACGCAGCGGCTTAGCGGCTTCGTTGGCCCATCAGTGACGCGTTACCCTCGGCCAACATGAACAACATTCGATGGAGACTCATCGGTCTGCTGGTGGCTCCTAGGACCAGGCGGCAGGCACCAGCTCGCATCATATACTCCAGGAGCGGACGAGGGCCCGAAAAGCTGCAATGTCACAGCATTCGAGTGAATTGTAGTCTCCTTCGATGAAGTTTTGTTGGAGAAAGCCCTGACTCAAACCACTAGCAGACGAGATCAAGTGCAGTGGTCGAATGTTTTGACGATCAACATGCAGTTTGAAACAGACAGTTTGAGACCAAGACTGTCCATACCAGCCCCTGTACGTGGACGGCATGCATTGTGAAATAAATAAATAAATAGTGGAGTCGGCGGAGCTGACGTCACAGAGCTTACGTAACGGGGCACTGGACGGGATGTAGCCGGCACCGACATGGTGCACAAGAACGGAACAGTTATTTTCCACTTTACTTGTCGATGAGCTGACGGAAATGAAACCACATAAGCTGTATGATTGCCAAAAGCGCGAATTCACGATTCGTCTAACGCCTGGGTACATAAACGGTGCATGATCACTTGGCGAGCGATGATTCTGACGACACACAAGTCATACCGCGTGACACGTGACGAGTCGTGTGATGCAATGACCTCCGTGATGGCCGCAGCCACACAGTGCCCAGAGGCCTCCAGAGCGCCTCCAGGCGGCGGGGAAAAGGGGGACGGGCAGTCGGCTGCACGGGACATTTCAACCTCATATCGAGCCTTTCCCAGAATGATACCAAGTCGCGTTTGCGGACGACGCGTCAGCATGACCGACAGAAATCGTGGCCGTCCTATCTTCTCAGCCATAGCCGCATTGTGTTGCGGAAGCTAGCCGAGACCAGCACTCAGGGGCTGCGCTGCTGAAGCTGACCGCACCAGCACTCAGGGGTTACCCTGCTGAAGCTGATCGAGGCCAACACTCAGGAGGCTGTCCAGAGCAAGGCCGAGAAACAGCGTCCACTCCTCAGCGGCCGCCGAGGAGTAGCCGCTGACACCGCCCACGTGCACACCGACCGACTTATCGCAGGAACGTGGTGAAACGCGCCCCGCTGAGCTGCGCTGATTTTGGCGCGTGCATGGCGCCCAGCAGCTGAACCGCAGCCGGAACGTGGCGGCCGCCGCTGCGTTTCTCCTGCAGTGTGGGACGCGCCGGGGCCGCCGGTTTCACCACCGCACTCACCTCTGGCGCGGCGCCTTCCCGCTGCGGTGTGACGACCGTCCGCCGACTGCTACCCGGCCCGAGAACACCCCATCGCGCGGCGTGTTGTGTGTGCGGCACCGCGTGTCAGAGCGGGCAGTCCGACTGCCGGCACGGCCTCTCAGCAGCGGAGACAGCTCGGCTGCGGCCCTCCGCTCGCCTGGCCGCCTGGCTCAGGCCACACCACTGGCGCGGCCGGCGCCGACAGCCGGCGGCCAACCGAATCGCAAACGCCGCCGCCCGGCCGGCCAATCAGGGCGCGCGGCCTTGGACGGCGACGTAAACGACGGCACGTGAGAAGGCCA